>CM021100.1:866003756-866406954 GCA_007115665.2 Sequoiadendron giganteum | reverse complement strand
TTTTTTCAGGACCTTTTTCATTTTATTTTTTTGCATTTTTTCAAGACTTTTTTGAAATGTTTTGAGATGTCAATGGATGACAATTCGGGTAGCCTATGTGCTAGATACCAATGACAAGGGAAAACCAAGTCTAGGTGCAAGGAGATAGAGGAGATTGATGGATGAAAGGGTGGGTGATAGGATAAAGGACAAAAGGCTCGTGATATATGGATGGATACAAAGGATAGGTCATAATGAATGAAATGGATGTATGCATCATAGGAGAGCAAGGATGTGATCTTCAAAGACTATGTCGCATAGGAATAACATGCCCCATTCTAGGTACAATACTTAGGACTTTTCATGGCAAAGGTTATGACACTAGGATAATGGTAGGCTTGTTTGGAAGGATGAGGTATATCAAAAGATATTCAAAGCATGTCTCAACATTTTGCCCCACATTTTTATCAAGATCAAAAGGAGGAAGAGAGGATGAATGGACTCAATATGATAAGTATATGGGCATGATGGTTAAGGATGATAAGATAGGAGATGGTAAGATAGGATATGATAGGATAAAAAAATGATATGGTAGGATGAGACAACATGCCCCCAAGTGTAAGTGACATAGAAGATCAACCTACACATGACGCTTGTTTATCAGGTTTTCATCATGGTACCTATCCAAGGCGCCTGTTTACTAGGTTTTCACCATTGGACGAAGGGGTTTATCTTTACTTTTTCCTTTTTCTTTTTCTTTTTTTGACTTTTTTTTTTAAAATTTTTTTTTAATTTTTATTTATTTATTTTTGACTTTTCATTTTTTAATTTATTTTTTGGATAAGAGAAGGGGAATATGGATAGGAGGGACTCAAGTGTCTAGTTCCATGAAAGGTGATAGTCCCACTCGATATGGATGTCATCACATGAACCATGTCAAATGTCATTATGCTCATAGATGTTGATAAGGGATGACATGAAAGGGAGATGGAGTAGGCAGATGATGGATTATGATGTGGATTATGGAGGGATTGGTGGATCATGATGTGGATTATGTAGGGGAGATGAATGGGAGGCTTAGCCAAAAGCATGGACCATAGGAAGGTGATGAGGGAGGTATGTAGGATAATGAGCGAAGGGTGAGGAGATGGAGGTATGTGGAATTGTTTTGAAATGCAAGGGAACCATGACCAATGGTTGCACACATTGTGATAAACATTGAAGATTTTGATGTGGAGGAGGTGTAGGAAGCAATGAAGATGTTTTCTTAGGAGATGGGTGATGAAGTTCTTTAGGTACCCACATAGACTTAGTATTTTTATGACTTTTATTTTTCTTGTGGGATGGAATATGAGACTCTTGAATAGAGTGGGAATGTGAGGTGGAAGTCGATCATTGGAGTTTTTGAGATGTAGGTGCCTCGTTTGACTTGTTTTCCTTTTTCTTAGGGACCCAAACCATTTTAGTTTTGGCATTTTCTTTTGGAGGTATGGGCTTATATTGATTTTTGGATGGATTTTTCTTTGATTCTTTTATTTTGTGTCCTAGGGCATGAGGACCCTTCAGATTTTTTTCTTTATAGCTAGAGGCATCAATTTTTTTGCTTTTGAATCCCATGGGTATGGTGGAATGAGTGGAAGCTTCATGTTTAGACAATGTGTGTATCGATTGGTCATGATTAGGATTATTAGAGGATTTATGGATAGGTGGATAAGGGGATTGGATAATGGGGATATTAGGTGTTGGGAGTAGTGGAGGTAGATTAGATGGAGGATTATTAGGAGTTGGAAGCAATGGTGGAAAAGTTGATGGTGGAATATGTACGGTCCCATGCTTTTTACATTTGTAAGCTGATGGAGGAGGGATGGCAACATATGTTTTAGGCATATGATAGGATTTATGGTGGAAAGAGGACTTATGATGGATGGAGGAAGTACCGACATCTTTAGATTGGTGTCCTTGGGGTGTATATCCAAGGCCATAAGAGCGTAGAGGGACCTTGACATGGATGGGCTCCAAAACACCTTGTTCATGAAGGCCTAAACCTTTACCTTGATAGTTCATGTTCTAAAGCATGCGATGGACAATGGGACTAGGTGTGTTTTGGACACTGGACTTGAGTTCATTGTTAGATGAAGAAGGTGAAGTGGATAAAGGTTGTTGTTGTTCTAAGGAGGAACATTCATGAATAAATATGGATAGATCAATAGGACATGTTGGTGGATTTGAAATGGGGTTTATAGTGGATGTGGAAGGATCATTAGGATCTTGATTATGTTCATTTAGATCCACATTATTGGTTTGATCTTCTACATTTACTTGGGAGGCATGTTTCTCATCATGACAAGTGGATAATGTGGGATCATGGATAGGACTAGGTAGGGGGTCTATAGGAGAAATGGAGGTTTCTTGCTCATGGATAGGTGAAGTGATAGGCTCTTGACCATGGAATGCATAGAGTTGGCTAAGGGGATCGTCATATTCTTCTTGATCATAGATAGGATCTAGATCATAGAGGGAAGCTTCATCATGAATAGGACCAAGTATGTTATGAGTGGGATCATTAGAAAGGTGTAGATCTTGATTAGAATGAGAGGTTAATGTTTCTTTATGCTTAGGATAATACTTTTGACATAGCTCTTGGGTTTGAGTGGAAATGAAAGTGGAAGGCTCTAGAAGAGGTTTGGTATGATTTTTATGATCAATAGGTTGTGGACCACCTGATGGAGTTGGAAGAATAGGAATGAAATTCAAAAGTTCGTTGGTAAGCTCATTATTGGGTGCTTGACATGGAGATGGTCTATTTCGTGCTAGTAGTCTTTGGAGAATATCATTAAAGGATTCTTTGGTTGATGGATTATTGCTTGAGAAGCTGGATGGTGGTGTTGGTGTAGGACTAGTATGCTTTGAAATAGGCATTTTATTAAATGGTGATGGAGGACTAGTAGATGGAATGGTGTATGATTCCAAATTTATGGTGGTATTTCCCTTGTCAAAAGTATCATTAAGGTGACCTAAGATTTCTATAAAGTTTTCATCATCACTAAGATCTACAAAATTCTCATCATCACTAGGAGCAAAGTTTGACCCACCTTGGAGGATATATGGTTTTGGATTATCTTCATGATTAGGTGAAGGGGCTCCTCGAAGTATGACATTAGGCTTGTGACTGGAATTGTTAAGGATTAGGACCATTTTAGCAAGTGTTTGACTAGGATTAGGGTGATGATGATGATGAAATGATTAGATTGAATGACTTGGATTGATTAGGATGAAATTGATTTGAATGTGATTAGAAAAAAGGATGATTAGGATGATTAGGATGATATGTTTATGTGTTGGTGTTTATAGCTTGATATGACAATTTTCAAACAAATGATTACACATGTACACACATGAATCACACATGCAAGACACATAATCAGGTTTGAATTTGAAATTATGAATGTGATGATTAAGCGTGCACTTGAAGAAGACACATCAACAAGTCCTAGAACTAGTCAAGTGGGTGTGGCCAATTAGGTCTTAAGCTAGGATGCACGAGGTTGACTAGGGATAATTTGAAAGATAAATCCTACCACACAGCTGGGAGAAAGGGGTAACCAACCCTTCACCTTCACTTCCCAAAGGTATAAAGTTCTTTGGGGCTTAGCCAAGAGTGATAAGATTGTAACTCTAAAAGAAGCGTGTCTTTCGATTCACTCTTTGATTGAGGTCGTCCCTAGGGGTGATGAAATCCCCTAGCAGGCCTCCTATGAAGGGTTTGACAAAAGCGAACCAAGTGAGGTGTTTTTTATCACACACACATTTGATTCACACTAGCAATTGTTAATTTTCCTTTAGAAAATTGAAATGTGTGTAAAACAGTTCAAGCACTTGTTCTTTTATAAACCCAAGGAAAATATGTGTGACTGAAAGACAATGATTCTTTTTAAGCCCAATTTCAAAGTGTGATTGCAAACAAGATGTTCATTTTAAAGCTCCAAATTCAAGTGTTTTGCAAACAAAATTGATTGATTAAATGAGAGATAAAGATGATAGAATGAGTGCACCCAAAAATTTTCACTTTCCAATTTTATGTGCATAACTGATATTGCTACTACTATAGCTCCTTATGATCATCTGCAAAATAAAAAAATGATATTATAATGCAGCCAAAACAAAAAGTTCATTAGGAAATTTCAATTTCAGATACACATTTTTAACATAACTGAATTAGATTCAATTATTTGAAGATATTATTTATTTGAAAAATAAAAACTCAAAGAAGGAACCCCTACTAATTTTATGAGAAATTTTCAGAAATGTAAAGAAGTTAAAAAAATTTCCTATTTTGCACTCAAACGCGGATTTGTGAAAAACATATAAAAAACAAAGATAGGATTATTTCGCATTGCATTTGAGCTATAAATTAAATCTGTAAAACAGAGACCCCTATTAAAATTGCAAGAGCTTTCTAGAAATGTAAACAGTTTGGAAAAGTTCTCTGATTTGCTTTCAGAAAGTAAATTTTATGAAAAAAAATAAAATAGTGATAACGCCTACAAAACATGTGATAAACTTTCAATTTGTTTACTGTAGCCTATTGAGATGATTTTTAAGCTTCTGTGAAAATATTGTAGAGAAATACACAACCATTTGAAAGATATGATAGAATTTGTAAAACCTCGGGTTTCATCCAAAAACTGGTAAATCTGCAACAAAAAAAAAAAAAAAACCTGCAAAAAGCAAGCTAGATCAAAGGATTCACGTCGGGTTCACCCAATGTAGTTAAGGAAAATCAGATATAAAACTAGAATAACAAGATATCAAAACCCTAACTAGCACAATAAAGTACAAACAAGCATGAAAATCAAAATAACAAGCAAATGCGAACCAATCTCCAAGCTTGAATTAATTTATCTCCATTGCTCTTCTCCACCTGCATGAAAATGCATGGTTTTGAAGGTTTGAATGTTGATATGTTGATTGCTCATTTTCGTAGCATAACAATAAGATGAAGATAATAGAAGAAAAATAGATAGATTGATAAGAAGATTGAGAGAAATTTTGGCAGAGTGAGGACGCTAGAAGAATCTTCTCCAAATGACCTGTGAAAGGCTTGATTTATAGGAGAAGGCTGATTTGATTCGATGGCCAAGATTAAAAGTCAAATTTGTGATATGTGTGGCTAGGATTAAAAGTTTATTTTAGTGTCTATGACGCACATTAAGTGGATTATGATGAGGCTAAAATTAAGATGTGAAGAAATAAGTGGGATTCTATTCTTTATTTTGGAAGAAAAGATGCTTATGACGCACAATGAATGGGGGTAAAAATAGGATATGAGTGGGAATCTCATAATTCAAATAATAAAATTATTTGAATTATGTGTGCATGTGAGAGATTAATTCAAATATTTAATTTAAATTATTTTGAGACATGTGAAGGGGAATTAATTAAATAAATTAGATTTATTTAATTAATTGGGAAGGTGATTAAGTGGAATAAATGAGATAAGTAGGATAGTGTAATGACCTAGGATAAAATATTACAAAATGTCTTACAAGGTCATGTATCGACTAGGTAATATTATGACATGCACAATTTTGGGTGTCTACACTATTTATCACATTAAACATCATTTGAGGTATTTATTAATTAAAAAAATAATATAGTAAATAGACATTGCGGTGGGAAATCGGGAGATTGGAATCTTATGAAAGTCACCTATACAACACTAGAACTTGCGCCAACACCATAAATTTAGAGGGACATTTGAAATACGGCTCTCAATAATTGAGTTTATTTTAAGTGACGAATGTGGAATACGGCTCTCAATAATTGATGCGAACGAACGAGAAAATCTCTCACCTACTTCCACTCCCTTTCCTTCATTATCTATGATCCCACATTGATGGTGGACATGTATGTTTTTATTCTTGATTTTATTTTGATTCAAAGGTCAAGAATATTTAAAGCAATATTAAAATTTATCTAGAAATATTTATCAACTAATTTATTCTCTTTCTAAGTTGAAATTTGCATTTGTGAATTTGTTTCAATTGAACTTTATAATTTGTATAACTTTTGAAAATAGTGTTTTATACTGTGTGTAGTTTATTTGATAAAAAGGAGAGTTTTAGAATTAAAATAGGTGATTGAAAATAAATCACACAATAAAATCGAGAAGAAAAAAACTTCTATTGAATATAGATTATGGAAATTTAATGATTCTAATTTTTGAAGGTTTCAAGTTTAAATGTAGTTATGGATTTAAATCTATTCATTTTCAATTAATTGTTATACATTTTTTTAATATTAAAATATTTGAATTGTGTGTTAAATCAAATATAAGAAGAATGGTGTTCTTAGATATTAGTTATCAAATCTTATTGTATATTCTTTAGACAAATTAAGGTAGAAGCATAAACATATTTCTCACTTGTGGGACATTTGAAAGAAAGTTCTAAAAAAAAAAAATCTTTGAATAACTTCAAATGAAAGTATATGACTTGTCATGTCAATAATGTTCAAATGAAGATACATGCAAACACAATTAAATAAATTATAAATCAAGGTATTTTAAAAAATCTTAATGATTCAAGACAAAAAAAATACGTGTTTGAATGAAATGTCTTCATTAGGCCCCCTTATGTGATCCTTGAACTTTTTTGTTCACCCTATTTTCAACAAAAAAAAACAAAAAAGAATTCAATGTAATTTATCAATAATCAAAAGAATTCATCATGACATAAGATTTTGCATGATCATGCTCCTCAAAGTAAACATTCAAAATACCATAATTTGTAATAATTTTTGCTTAATTATTATATCTATTTTTATACTTTCTAGTGAGCATACTTTCTTCCTACCATAAAGGCCTATATTTACAAGTGGAAAAATAAAAATTAAAAAAAAGCTCATTTTTTGTATTGAAGTTATGAGATAATATGTGTCTAAATCATTTCCAATCTAAATTAAAACGTAATAAGAGATCAACTATGCAACCAAAAATTACAAAAAAATCCACCCTAAAGTTAATGACATTTTTTTATGAAATTATGAATTGATTTTTTTTAATTTTAAATTATGTAATATGAGAAAATATTACTCATTAAAAATAGTATAAAGTATAAGAAGCATTTTATAGATAAATTCTTTAAAATGAAATTAAAATATCTATGAGTGTGTGTGCATTTTTGTATATGTATACATTCATAAACATATGCATATAAATACATAAAAAACACACATATACATATATAGATATAGGCATGTATGTATGTATATGCACATAAACAAGCTCATGAGTTAACACACAAACACGCTTATAGATCACAAGTTTACATCATCATCAAATTTTTATCACCTTTCTTGCTATAAGTGATATAATGTGCAAATTTAATTTAAAATATTAATTTGTGTATCCCACATATAGATAAAAAAGTGGGACACATATCTATACTTCCCCTAATCATTCATTATTCTCTAAAGTCAATACTAATGTAAAAAATATTTGAATCATTCTATTTATACTTCCACCTAATCGTTCATTATTCTCCAAAATTGGTATTAATGTAACGCCTATTAGAATTAGTCTTACCTTTGTTAAAGAACTCCTAAACACATTAGTAAATTTTCCAATTGAATTTTTCACTTTGTCCAAAATTTCACAACTGTAGTTCTTTTACTAGGTTAGTTTCAATATTTTTAATTGGATTACATTCTTCATATGACTAATATTGACAAGTTGCATGAGTGTGATGATTTTTTACCATTTAACAAGAACCCTCGACACATGATGATGATTATTCTCCTTATATCATGAATGATGATGTATCCCTACCTACTAGTGATATACAGGGATGATGAAATTTATATGATGAGATTTCACTTTCCATATCTACTTGTGATTTTGTTGAGTCTTGTGATATATTTTGATCTATATTCATGATAGTATCATTTATATAACCCTAGATTCATATGCCATTGATGCTTCCTTCTATAAGGAATATAAGGATAATGCTTAAAGTGTTTAATATATTGATGGTGTCCTTCATGAGAATAGATATTTATCCTCTCATGTTGATTTTAAGTTTATTCATTCTAATTCTTTACCTCCCATTATATTAAATGCTAATAATATTATTCCTAGTTAAAATTTATTATTTGATAATTTTGATGAACCCAGTGATGCATCTTTACATGTTAATTCATGTTCGCTTATTAATTATGAGAATTTAAATGACAATGTCTTAGCAATGAGTGAATTTAGTGTTCTTTTAGTCGTAGATAATTATTATGGTTAATTTCATCTTATATGATATTAGAACATGATTTATTAATAATTTTATCACCTTATAATTCCTAACAATAGCTTGAAATTGTCTATATTATTCCTCTATAAAATCAAATTATATGAAATAATATGATGATTGTGTTGGAGTAAAAAAGACACTGAGAGGCACGGGGGTGAATCAGTGTCATAATCTGATTTAACAAATTTTACATAAACTAAAACAAAGCAGATTTATCCTCTCATTTATCAATGATTAACTCATCCATATATTGAATGCAAACACATATAGCTATAATGAGAAGTATGACTGTGAAACTTAGCATATCAAAGCATTCATAGAATGAAACAGTGAAACACGGTTAAGCAATGTGACATAAGATACATCGAGTGAAAAACCCTCATGGGGTAGAAAAACCACTCCTAAACTGCTGCCTTTCTAGGCTTATATTAAAAACCACTTTTGACAATGCCTTATAGGCTAATTTCTGAGCACCAACTCAAGGAGCACCAACCCCTCATTTTGAAACACCAATTTCAAGGAGCACCAACCCCTTTTCTTTTTTCAGTAAGAAATATAATCATACATAGGATCTCTTTGTTTCTCTCTTTTCTCACAAGTGCATCTTGACAGACAATACCTAAAATCCTCAAAGTTCAAGAATGAACTTTCAGAATTCCAGCCATTATCTAGTCTTAAGATAGCTTGATATTGAACTTATATTTCTGATTTTCAATCTCAAAACAAAACATGTCTTCCTATGTAGACAATACAATAGCTGTGATTTTCTCTCTACTTTTCACAGTCATTTCTCATAGAGCTAAAAAAACCAATTTTTTTCACACTATCTTTTTTTCTTCTTACAAATATGTCTTCATTACATTGAAAAAATTACCACACAAAACTTATCTCATCTTTCTTTAAAAAACCAGAGGTAATTTTTAATGTACCCAAATTTTGTCGAATCTCTTTTCCAGTTATTGCAATGATTTAGAGAAGTACTCAACATGGAGGATTGTTTATGACATAATGGTCAAGGAAAAAAAAAGTATTTTGAGAAATAAATCTCTAAACCCTGTCCACTTAATGAGCTACGACAAAAAGTAACTAAAACCCCATTATTGTGTAACCAAGAACAACTACCTCTTAAACCAAGATAAAGAATGATATATTTTGTAGAAAGCATGATTACCCACCAAAACATAATCCATTAAAGGAGGAGCAAAAAATGATATGATAATTTATTTGGGTATCTATTTCAGATTAAGAGTAACTGAAATGCAGTATTTCTAACCAAGAAAAAATAAACCCATTTGAGCATTTTTTAGAAAAGAGCAAACAACTGTCTTCTATTTTTGTACCATGCGAAGTAACGGTTCCTCAAATTTTAGAAGATAAGGTGAATACCTTAAGTGAGTGTGAGAGAACTATCATGGAGAAATTTACCAACTCGACTGAAAGAAAAAACAATAAAGCTTCTCCCTATGTTGATCCTTCACCCAAAGACAAAAGACTGACAAAGACACTGACCATGGCATGGATCTTTCTGAGAGCTCCATTCACAGTCAAAGAGTTCTAGTAAGCCAAAAAAGACTAAGTAACGACTGAGAACTAATCTCCATTGTGGCAGCCAAGATAGGGTTCCAAACCCTCAAGCTTGTGAAACATAATTAGATTGCCCTAAACTTTCCTTTGCAAAGCAATCGATGAATTTTCAAGTCATAATACAATTTCAAGTCCGTGGTTTCAAGAAATTTGACTTAATAAAATTCATCCATGCAAAAACCCGACACCATAATTAAAAACATTACCATGTGATTTCCAACATGTAGATTTCCTTAACCATGAAGACAATATAATTAAGGGACAAAGTCAATCACTTTCCAAGTGACTTGAGACATATTTCCTCATACCTATTGTCGGCCTTAAGGCCTAGTGAAATATCAATCATAAGACTTGATTCCAAGCTAACATGAGGTTCTATTTATTGACCTTTATTCAAAGCCATTTGTCATGTCATAAAGCCCGATTTATTCAATGCCTTTTGTAATGTAATAAAGTATAATTCCATGCTAAGAGAGGTTCAACTTATTGAATTTCATGATAACCATATTAATACCCGAAACATGACTCCCTTTAAATTCATTTGCAAATAAATGTAAGTCAGAAATAATGCAAAAAATCAGCATTACAAAGATTTCCATGATATTGCCATGTTCATACATTTTCCAAAAGAAGACGCCAATTGATATCAATGTATCATATACCCATGCAAATATCCATTGTTTAAGGAAACCCGATAGGGTTTTCTTAAAAATAAATACCAAATCCAATGAAGATTCCAAAAGCCAAGATAACTATAAGCATTACCAAAATGAGGCTAAAAATAAAAACACAACTCTGATATTGTTCAAAACATTATCAACGACACGTAACCACATAAATCTAAACATGCCAATACCATTTAAACCTGTAGATCATTGTAGCACAGTATAGCTCAAAATGTCAAACCAGAATTATACCACCTGAACTTAGAATCATTATCTTGTAGACAGTATTCCTTGTTACAATTTGTACATGGAGTCAAGAGATCAGTACTACCAAAACCAATATCATAATGTCAAAGTCAGAACTAGGTATGCCAAGACAAAATATAAACAAGAGTGCCATCCAACAAAATGTAAACTATGCAATAGATAATCAATCACAAAGATGGCAATCTAGAACACAATATTGTTATCAAGGACAAATACCAAAAGAGAAGCTCAACAAACTTAAGCCCTTTGTCCTTGATGAAAAAAACTGAGCCAACAAACAAACATACTGAACCAGAACCAAGAGCTCATAATTCTCCCCCTTTTTGTCATGAGGATAAAGGGAAGACAACAGAGAAATTCCAAGAAGCTACACATATAGCAATGGGGAAGCAAATAGAAAAAAAAAATGAAGCAACAATGAGCTGCTAAGAGAGCTGACCAACTCCCCCTATCGCCAAGATAGAGTATTAAGATAGCAAAGATTGAGAGACAACTCCCAATCTAGACCGAAGTCTTTCAAATACCTCTTTAGCCAAAGGCTTACTGAATATGTCAGCTACATGTGCTTGTGTAGGAACATATTGCACAAAAACCTCATTAGCCAACACCTTTTCACGAAGAAAGTGAAATTTAATAGCAATGAGTGCGAGAGTGTATTACAGGATTTTTGGAGATATTAATCACACTAGTATCATCACACATAATAGAAATAGATTTAGGAACTTCAATACCCATGCCAGATAGAGTTTGTGACATCTGGATTACTTGAGTACAACATGAGGTGGTAGCAATATATTATAATTCAGCAGTGGAGAGTGAAACAAATTCTTTTTTTTTGTTGTGCCATGCCACTAATCGATCACCAAGAAAGAAAGCAACACCACTGGTGCTTTTCCTATCATCCAGATAGCCAACCCAGTCAACATCAGTATATGCAACTAATGAAAAGTCTTTGCTTCTGGGATACCAGAGTCCATAATCAAGAGTGCCCTGAACATATTTAAGAATCCTTCTAACATCATTAATATGAGATTCCTTATGAGATGACTGAAATCTTGCAACCATTCAAACTGCTTGCATTATGTCAGGTCTAGAGGTTGTTAGATATAACAAGCTGCCAATCATTGACCTATAGTCAATTGGATTTATAGCAAGAGAATCATCAACCTTGCTGAGTTTGCAGCCGGTAACCATTAGAGTGCTAACTGGATGACATTCATCCATTTGAAATTTCTTTAGCATCTCTCTTGCATATTTTGTTTGAGAGAGAAAATTACAAGTTTCAAGTTGAGAGATTTGAAGACCTAAGAAGAAGGTTAGCTCTCCCAACATTGACATTTCAAACTCAGATTCCATAATCTGAGAGAATTTTTTAATCAAGGCAGTATTGTTACAACCAAATATAGTATCATCAACATAGATTTCAACAACCAGAATATCAGAACCTTTAATCTTAACATAAATATTGTTGTCTACACCTCCTCTAATAAAACCTTTTGAAATCAGATGATTATCTAGTCTAGAGTACCAAGATCTAGGAGCTTGTTTTAGGCCATATAGAGCCTTTTTCAGGTTAGAAACATGATTAGGCTTATTTTTGCAAATGAACCCTTTAGGTTGTTCTATATAAACTTCTTCATCCCAATAACCATTCAGAAAGGAAATTTTGAAATCCATTTGATATACAGTAAAGTTCCTGAAAACAGAATCAGCCAAGAATATTCTAATAGATTCAAGTCTAGCTACAGGTGCAAAGGTTTCACCAAAGTCAATACCTTCTTGTTGAGCATATCCTTTGTAGACATACCTAGCCTTGTTGCCAACAGCATGACAATTTTCATCATGTTTGTTTCTAAATATCCATTTTCCCCCTATGAAATTTTTGTCATTTCGTCATGGGATTAACTCCCAAGTATGATTTTTCTCAATTTGATCAATTTCTTCCTGCATTGCATTAAGCCAGCATTCATCAGTTAGAGCTTCATCAAAAAAATTTGGCTCAAACTGTGTAATTAAATAGAAAGCAGTAAGCTCAGCTATGTGAGATTTTTCATCAGAGTAAACAGTTCTTCTCCTTGTTTGAACTTTTGCAGATTTATCTTTGATAATCATATTTTTAGGATGGTTTCTAGCAAGAGATTTTGAAGGGGTTTTTGTTACACATTTTTTAGGACTTGTTTCAGCATTTTTAGAATTTGCTTCAGCTAGTTTAGGATTTTCTAATTCTACTCCAAGATTTTTTGTTTCAAAGCATTCTGAATTTATTTCAAGTTCAAATTCTTCTTCCTCATCATCCTGCATAGGTTTAGCATCTAAAAGTAGATTTTCATCAAATTTGACATTGATAGATTCAATAATATTATTCAACCTATTTTAAAAATATTTATAGGCATGTCTATGAGTAGAGTATCCTAAAAAGATACCTTCATTAGACTTAGATTGAAAGCTACCTAAATCATCATCATCTCTCTTGATAAAACACTTACAAGGTATGTGCAGAATCATCATGGAAAAAACAAGCCCTTAAGTGGTAATAAAATTTAGAAAATAAGAGTTAGGCAACTTGACATAAAAATTTGAATAAGTTATCTATATTATTTCAAAAATATGTAAGAATAGAATCTATAGAAAAATGAATTTAGTTTCTAGAATACTAGGTTTATTTTTTATTTTTAAAAATCTATTTGGTGAAAATTTGAAATTTCAATACAGTAGGACTTAAATTTCAGGGAAAAAATAAGAAGTAGGTGTCTGTCTGACCACCCTAACCACAATAAAATGATAATATTTTTTTATAAGATTTTAGATATAAGTAGGGGACTCATGTCCCAATGTGATGCATATTTTTTTATAATTTTTTTCCAAGTAAATAATTAATTGTGAATTTTTTATTACAACTTTAAAAAAATATAAACACTCATATGTCTGACCACCTTAACTTGGTCAAAAATTCATGAAATTCAATATTTTTTTTAAAAATCCTATAGTATGTGAAGCATAGAATGTGACACATGTTTTGGATTCAAAAATTGTGATACCGTTTGAAAGCTATAGATTTTTTTCAATCAGCCTATCAATCAGAACCTTAGTCATAATTCAAATAGAAAATGAATAATAATTATTTATTAAATTCAAAGTAAAGCATAATTTATATTGGTGGAGAGCTGAGAATCTCCTTTAAAAACCCTTTTCATTTCATCAATTTTGGGTAAAAAAAAGTCATCAACCACATGGGCCATCGTATTACTTAGATATCGTCACTTTTTGGCCCATCATGATCTTGCACATAGCCTACAACCAAATATTTTGAAGTATTTAATTGAGGCAGATTTACCATACCACAGTTCATATGGAGTGAAATTGGATTTCACTATGATTTGTACTCTTATCAAGATGTAAACAACTGTATGAAAAAATTCTTTCTAGTACATGTTTGGCAGTTTTTCTTCATCCATCATAGTCCTTTCCATTTCTTTTACAGTTCTGAACATCTTTCTCTCAACAACCCCATCTGTTGAGGTGTTCTGGAAACAACATATTGTCTTTTTATGCCATGTTTTTCACAATAGTCAATGAATTCTTGTGAGGTGAATTCACCACCTTTGTCAGATCTCAGACATTTCAATTTTAAATCTGACTCCCTTTCAACCATTTTTCTAAAGACTTTAAAATGTTCAAAAGCTTCAAATTTATGCTTGAGAAAAGAAACCCATACCATACGAGAGTAATCATCAACAAATAACATAAAATAATTCTTACCATTAATAGATCTAGTCCTTGTAGGACCACATAAATTTGTATGAACAAGTTGCAGAGGCCTAGTAGAAGAATGTTCTTTAGATTTAAAGATTACCTTTGTTTGCTTGCCTTTGAGACATTCTATACAGACTACATTTTTCAGGTTTTCTTAAGATAGGCAGACCTCTTACATTCTTGTTTTTTCTAATCCTAACCATATTGTCAAAGTGAATGTGACCTAGTCCCTCGTTCCACAGCCAACTTTCTTCAACTTGACTCATTAAACACATACCTTGATTATTTTCATTACCAAATGTGTCAAGAAGATTATAAATGTTTCCCTTAGTCCTTCTTCCAGCAACAATAGCCTTTCAAAGCTTATTTTTAATCTCACATCCCTGTGAAGTAAAAAAAACATGATAGCCACTGTCACAGATTTGACTGACACTTAGAAGATTGTGTTTTAGACCTTCTACGTAATACACATTGT
Organism: Sequoiadendron giganteum; assembly: GCA_007115665.2. Classification (NCBI taxonomy): domain Eukaryota; kingdom Viridiplantae; phylum Streptophyta; class Pinopsida; order Cupressales; family Cupressaceae; genus Sequoiadendron; species Sequoiadendron giganteum. Next base: position 866,391,931 of record CM021100.1, on the reverse strand, counting down.
AGATAGGAGTATCCTCATTGAGAAGAAGTGAACCTCTACCTTTGATTTGTATACTAGAATTATCTCCAAACTTCACATATCCACCTACATAATCTTCAAGATTTGTGAATTTTTATTTGTCACCAATCATGTGGTTTGAACAACCACTGTCCATTACCCATAAGTCCCTTTTATTTGAATGAAAAGATGTTTGGACTAACATAGTTTGCTCTATGTTTTTGAAAATTTTTGGTTTCCATAATCACTTTAAAGAAAAATCAGGACAATACATCTATACGTTTATCTAGATAACAAATTTTCAAGTTCACAATGACCTCTCTACCACACATCATCATTAGCATCCATTCTATGGTTACTCTTACTTTTTTTGTTGCTAACTTAGTTTCAAGGCTTAAGACACATGGAAGTCTTGAACTTCAACCCTTGCATACCTAGCCAAAAAATTATCTTAAACCTGCAAGAGCTCACTTTGTGGCCAAATCTGTTGCAGAAAAAATAGTACCCATAAAAGAAAGGGTTGAAATTAAATGATGTTCTGTTATTCCTAAAAGGATGAGCATGATTCTTATCATAATCAGGATGATTAGATTCAAAAAATTTGTTTGCAGCAACATCATTATGCTTTGCACTATCATTTAAAAATTCACCCTTCACGAACCCAATGCCTATTTTGTCCTTGTTCAATTTTTCCTTACTGAGCATGTCATTCAATTTCAAAGTACTCTCATACTTCTCAATGGTCTTCCTAAGATCAAGAATTTCATGTTCAATTTTTTGAATTCCTTGATCTTTATGATTTAATCCAATACAAAGACAATCCTCAACTCTCTTGTCTTCTTCAAGTTGAGTCTTCAATGAGACTATTTCTTGATTTGTGAGTTGCTCTTGTGCAAGATCTTGAGCAAGCATTTGTTTTTTGAGTTTTCTTAGCTCTTTTAATGCACATTTCAGTTCACCTTCTAGATCATCTTCACCATCTTCAGCATCATTGTTGTTAGTATCTTCTTGCTGAATGATTTTAGACATGAAGAGGTTTTCATCTTCTTCATCTAAAGAATCTTCAGATTCAGTGTCTGTTTCATTTTTGCTGAACATACTCTTCTTCTTTTTGAAGTTGAATTTTTGTTTAGGTCTATAGGACTTTTTCTGAGGCATTTTTTTAGATTTCTCATTATCACTATTCAGATCACCATAGGGGAACTTTGCAGCAAAGTGGCTTATTTTTCCACAGTTAAAAAATTTGAAGGGAAGTTTTCCCTTATATTTTCGAGACCCCTTTATCAGCTTTCTAACAAAGTGGGATTCTTTAGAATCAAAAAATTCTGATTCAGTAGCCTCATCTTTTTATTTCCTTTTAGAATTAAAGGAAGTTTCTTTTGTAGATGAATTGTTTTCACTAATCTCATTTCATAGGCAGTCAGAGTGCCTTGAAGGTTGTCTAGGGTAAGATGGTCAAAGTGTTTCTTCTCTTCTAGAGTAGAGACCTTAGCTTCAAATTTAGTTAGTAAGGTTCTAATGACCTTAGTTACAACATCAAATTCTTTTACTTCTTCTCCTAGACCTTTCATAGCATTGACAATTTCATCAACTCTCAAGAAGTAATCAACTAATTTTTCATCGTCCCTCATTTTTATTTCTTCAAACTGGTGTTTTAGAGTGAGGACTTTTGATTGTTTAACTTTTTCGTTTCCTTGATAGATAGTTTCAAGTTTAATCTAGATATCCCTGCCAGAGCTATAGTGCATGACTTTGACAAAGACATCTTTAGTCAATGCACATAGGAGAGCATGTTTTTCTCTTGCATTAGTTTCATATCTTTTCTTTTCATCAAAATTTGTGGGCAATGTAGTTGGTACAGTGTACCCAGTTAACACTATGCTCCAAACATCGAGATCAATAGAAGTTAGATAAGTATCCATTCTGATTAACCAGAATACATAATCAGTTCCATCAAATAATGGAGCTTTAGTCATAGATGTGCCTTCATGAGCTTGGGACATTTTGAGCAAAATCTAAGGCTAGAATCAATCCTACGTTGGATAGACCTATCAAAGGACCCTAGGCTCTGATACCAATAGTTGGAGTGAACAAGACACTAAGAGGGGGGTGAATCAGTGTCATAAACTGATTTAACAAATTTTACATAAACTGAAACAAAGCAGATTTATCCTCTCATTTATCAATGATTAACTCATCCATATATTGAATGCAATCACATATAATTGTAATGAGAAGTATGACATTCAAACTTAGCATAAAAAAGCATTCATACAATGAAACAGTGAAACACAGATAAGAAATGTGACACAAGATATGTCGACTAGAAAACCCTCCTCGGGTAGAAAAACTACTCCTAAACTGCTGCCTTTATAGGCTTATATTAAAAACCACTTTTGACAATGCCTTATAGGCTGATTTCTGAGCACCAACCCCTCATTTTGAAACACCAATTTCAAGTAGCACCAATCCCTTTTCTATTTTCAGTAAGAAATGCAATGATACAGAGGATCTCTTTGTTCCTCTCTTTTCTCACAAGTTCCTTTTGATAGACAATACCTAAAATCCTCAACGTTCAAGAATGAACTTTCAGAATTCCAACCATCATCTAGTCTTAAAACAACTTGATATTGAACTTATATTTATGATTTTCAATCTCAAAATAAAACATGTCTTCTTGTGTAGACAATACAATAGCCGTGATTTTCTCTCTATTTTTCATAGTCATTTCTCATAGAGCTAGAAAAAATAGTTTTTTCACACTATCTTTTTTTCTTCTTACAAATATGTCTTCATTACATTGCAAAAATTACCACACAAAACTTATCTCATCTTTCTTTAAAAAAATAGAGGTAATTTTTAATGTACCCAAATTCTATTGAATCTCTTTGCTAGAAGTACTCAACATGGAGGATTGTTTATGACAGAATGGTCAAGGAAAAAAAATGTATTTTGAGAAAGAAATCTCTGAACCCTATCCACTTAATGAGCCTACATAGGCAATGCTAACTGAAACAAAATTAAACAATATATTCCATGTACCAAATAAAATATCCTCGAATATTGTTACAACAAAAAGTAACTGAAACCCCATTATTGTGCAACCAAGAACAACTACCACTAAAACCAAGAGAAAGAATGATAAATTTTGCAGAAAGCATGATTACCCACAAACGAAAACACAATCCCTTAAAGAAGGAGCAAAAAAAGATATGATAATTTATCTGGGTATCTATTTCAGATTAAGAGTAACTAAAATGCAATATTTCTAACCATGAAAAAATAAACCCATTTCAGAATTTTTTACAAAAGAGAAAACAACTGTCTTTTATTTTTGTGCCATGAGAAGTAATGGTTCCTCAAATTTCAGAAGATAAGGTGAATACCTGAAGTGAGTGTGAGATAACTGTCATGGAGAAATTTACCAACCTGGACGAAAGACAAAACAACAAAGCTTCTTCCTATTTTGATCCTTCACCCAAAGACAAAAGGCTAACAAAGACACCGACCATGGCATGGATCTTGCAGAGAGCTCTATTTGCTATCAGAGTTGCAGTAACCCAAAAAAGACTGAGTAACAGATGAGAGATAATCTCCATGGTGGCGACCAAGCTAGGGTTCCAAACCCTCAAGCTTGTGAAACATAATTAGATTGACCTAAACTTTCCTTTGCAAATAAATCGATGACTTTTCAAGTCATAATACAATTTCAAGTCCACAGCTTCAAGAAATTTGACTTAATCATATTCATCCATGCAAAAAACTAACACCATAATTAAAAACATTACCATGTGATTTCCAACATGTCAATTTCATTAACCATCAAGACAATATAATTAAGGGTCGAAGTCAGTCAATTTCCAAGTGACTCAAGACACATATTTCCTCATACCTGTTGTCGGCCTTAAGGCCTAGTGAAATATCAATCATAAGACTCGATTCCAAGCTCACATGAGGTTCTATTTATTAACCTTTATTCAAAGCCATTTGCCATGTCATAAAGCCCGATTTATTAAATGCCTTTTGTAATTTAATAAATTCTAATTCCATGCTAAGAGAGGTTCAACTTATTGACTTTTCAAGATAACCATATTAATACCCAAAACATATGACTCTCTTTAAAGTCATTTGCAAATAAATGTAAGTCACAAATAATGCATCAAATCAGCATTAAAAATATTTCCATGATATTGCCATATTCATAACTTTTCCAAAAGAAGATACCAATTGATATCAACGTATCATATACCCATGCAAATATCCATTGTTTAAGGAAACCCAATAGGGTTTTCTTAAAAATAAATTCCAACTCCAATGAAGATTCCAAAAGCCAAGTTAACTATAAGCATTACCAGAATGAGGCTGAAAAGGAAAACACAACTCTTATATTGTTCAAAACATTATCAATGCCACATAACCATAGAAATATGAACATGCCAATATCATATAAACCTATAGATCACTGTAGCATAGTATAGCTCAAAATGTCAAACTAGAATTATACCACTTGAACATAGAATCATTATCCTATAAACATGATTCCTTGTAATCTGTACATGTAGTCAAGAGATCAGTACCACCAAAACCAATATCATAATGCCGAAGTCAAAACCAAGTATGCCAAGATAGAATATAAATAAGAGTGCCATCCAACAAAATGTAAATTGTGCAACAAATAATCAATCACAAAGATGCCATTCTGAAACACAATATTGTCATTAAGGACAAATACCAAAAGAGAAGCCCAACAGATTGTATGTAAAAATTATTTATTTTTCAAAATATTTAAAAATAACACAAGAAAAAAATACTATTATACATACATATCATAAATTTATTTATAATTATCATATTTATTATATTGAGTATGTAACTATGTATTTGAAATAAAAATTTGAATTAAAAAATATTTTAATAAAAATTTAATTGAAAATACTTTTTATTTTTTTTCCTCAATACCAATCATAATAAATTCAAGGGAAATATGAGAGAGAGAGAGAGAGAGAGAGAGAGAGAGAGAGAGAGAGAGAGAGAGGTCACTTATAATTATAACACTATCTTTTAGACAACTTATTTGACAATGTAAATCATATTTTGGATTCACTTTTGTGTGGATTGTTGGGATGTGAAGCCCAAAAGTCATTCGACCCTTCATCTCCTTCCAACTCTTCAGTTCACAGCTAAATAATGTGTATAACCCATGTATTGGTATTGTATTGATGGTGACTGATTAATATAGTTATTCCCTACTTTCCTGGTGGATGTAGCCATTTATGGTGAACCACGTTAAAACTCGTGTTATATTATTTTGCATTGTGTGTATATTTTTTGTTTATTCATTTTGTTGTTTGTTATGTTTTTATCTACTCCTTAATGCTCAACAATTGGTATTAGAGCTCAGTTACAGCCAAGGAGTAGATATGGAAGACAATGTACTTTTTTAATCGAACAAGAAATTGAAACAAATTTTTGGGTGCTAGATATGAGAGCTTTGTTTCATGTTACTTCATGTAGGTAATTTTTCAAAACCTTTCAAAGCAGTGTTTTTGGTAAGGTCCTTCTTGCAGATAATAAATCTCTTGATATTGTTGGCATAGGAGGTGTTTTGTTGAAACTAACAAATGGAAAAAATTGGTTGTTAAGGGATTTCATGTATGTTTCTCAACTGAAAAATAATCAATTTCAATTGGGCAATTGAGTTCTCAAGGATGTGGAGTAGCTTTTGAACCAAGTATATGGAAGGCAACAAAAGGAGCCCGAGTGATTGTAGAAGGTAGCAAATCAAACACTTTATATGTGTTGGAGAGTCACAATGAAGTGAGAGCTGCGATGGAAATGGTGGATAGTGACACGAAGCCTTGGTTCAAGAGGCTTGGTCACATGGGCAAGCAAGGTCTTGAGGATTCACACAAAAGGAATCAATCTCTGAAGACAAAAGGTAACAAGAGGGCCACGTTTGATCTTTCCAATCAAAAGGAGTGAGAAGAAGTGAGGAACTCCATGAAACGTAGGGTGATACATTATGATTTCAATTCTACAAATAAGAAATTAAAAGCACAAGTGGTGCCTCATGAAGAAATAGTTGTTCCTACTGTTGAATGTGGAATTTCGTTGATGGAAATAAATGGAACTCCCTTGGTTGCACAATTTGTTGCAAAAGCCACTCCAATGGATGAAGATATGCCATCTATTGAAACATAATTATAGAATCAAGAAGTTGGGGATGAGAATTTCTCTGAGAAGAGTGATATGATGGTTGACCCTATTGCAGAAGTTCAAGAGTTACCTTGCCAAGAAGTGGACTTGGCATATGGAGATGAAGAGGCGCATAAGTGTGATATTTGGGATTTATTGCTCGAAATGCAGCCGTCTCTAATTTGTTGTTTGTTGTGTTTTTATCTGCTCCTTAATGCTCAACATGGATATCATGATATTTGCATGGCTAATTTTAATTGTCTTCTAAGTTTTGGGATCATTAGTAGATGATATTTGACTATATATCACATGGAAATGCTAAATTTTTATTCTATTTAAAAAAAATTATGGCTTCAATTTGAATTCGGTTTAAAATCAAATTACTTTAATACATGAAATTATTATGGGTATGTGCAGGATCATGATGGGCCAAAAAATGGTGATATGTAAGCCATATGATTGCCCATGTGGCTGACGACTTTTTTTTTACCCAAACTTGATGAAACGAAAAGGGTTTTTAGAGGAGATTCTCAGCTTTCCACCAATATAAATTATGCTTTACTTTGAATTTAATAAATAATTATTATTCATTTTCTATTAGAATTATGAATAAAGTCCTGATTGATAGGCTGATTGAAAAACATCTATAACTTTCAAATGGTATCACATTTTTTGAATCCGAAACATGTGTCACATTCTATGCTTTGCATATTATAGGATTAAAAAAAAAAAAATGAATTTCATGAAATTTTGACCAAGTTAAGGTGGTTAGACAAATGAGCTTTTATATTTTTTAAAAGTTGTAATAAAAAATTTATAATTAATTATTTACATGGAAAAAAATTATAAAAAAATATGCATCACATTGGTACATGATTCCTCTACTTATATCTAAAATTTTATAAAAAAATATTATCATTTTATTGTGGTTAGGGTGGTCAGATAGACACCTGCTTCTTATTTTTACCTTGAAATTTAAATACTATTGCATTGAAATTTCAAATTTTCACCAAATAGATTTATTTTTTTAAAATAAAGGTCTAGTAGTTTAGAAACTACATTCAATTTGCTACAGATTCCATTTTTACATTTTTTTGAAATAATATAGATAACTTATTCAAATTTTTACATCAAGTTGTCTAACTCTGATTTTTTGTCTTTTTATTGCCACTTAAGGGCCTATTTTTTCCATGATGATCCTGCACGTACCCTTATATCATATACACACCATTCCTTCCCCCATTCACTAGGGGGGATGATTGCAACTCTAAGAGCGTTGATTAGGCTCTAACAAAATTTAATCAGTCAAATGACCCAGTTTATTTAGATTAATAGATAGTATACATGAGACAATTTTAGTCCATCTAGTACCTCAAGCATTTCAACAACAAATATAGGGTTCACATAATTTATGTAGTAACTATAATAATCTATTTTATGTTCCTTGTGAATTTTCCTTAGTTGTTGTAGTAGAGGAAGACAAATTACTTTATGATTCATTAGAGAGTAGTAAAATGACTATTGATATACAATTATATATGATAGGGAGCACATGCATCTAAATATATTTCCACATATTAGGTGATTCAATTAGAATTTTCAAACTACTAATAGTGTATTTTCATGGCATGGCATATGTGTCAACTTTTTAAATGACATGTTGAGCTATGCGTAGAGAAATTAAATTTACTATGATTTATGAGCTTGAATTATTCCTTGAGTATATATATTTCATTAATTAGGAGTTTTCATATTATCCTTTTCTCTTCCATTGGGATCTATTGTATTTATGATGATGGGTTTACTACTACAACCTGCTATAGTATTAGAAAAATTGAAATACTAATATCATGCATGAAATTGTAGTGACGGTACCATTTCAAGCCTACAAATTGAATTTCTAAATCATTTTAAGAGGAATTATTTTTCCTAGTTCCATAGTAGTAAGAACTAATCTAATGAGGATTTCCACGAATATACAGATATTGAAATTCTCTTTTACAAATGTAATATAATTTTATGTTAAATGCTTAATTCTTAATTAACATTCTAAGTGACATGTGCATTGTCTATGAAGTTGATTGAGGATAATTTTAAAATCTATATTAATATTTTGTAAGGAAAAGTGTTTTTAACGATTGAATCAATTTGACACTACATATTCCTAGGCATGTAGATCTAGGGAATCAATTATTCCATACCACTATTTATGGGGATGGGATTTGTTCTATATAAATTTGATAATGTGTTACTCTACAAAAACCTCTCAATAGTCAAACATCTTCCTATCTTGCTAGAATCTATCAAAATGATCTATTACTTTCTTCATAATGTCTTTCTAACCATATTTACTAGTTTTCCAGTTTTAAAGATTAGTTAAGATTATAGTGCTATAAAATATTATAGATTATTTTGTGATAATTGAACTGCAAAATTTGAATGCTTTTGGAGATGGCAAAGGAATGGATCTCTTCTATCACTTTCTAGGGTTTTTGCCTAGAAGGAAGAGAGCTTACCTTTTTCATTCGTAGGGAGCATTAAATCTTGAGATCCATTAGATGTTTAGGGATTGAAACCCTAAAGGAGTGGGATATGAAAATGTGTTGAAATGTACTATGAAAACTTACCTACTTAACCTAAACTAATAGAATTTATATTGCTAGAAAAAACAGTTTAATATAGTAGAAATGAAGGCAATAAGAGTAAACTAACCTAACATAACAGAAAAGTGCACCTAGAAACCGAAGAGGGCTGAAGTTGAGATTATAGAGGTCATTGAAATTCTGGAAAATCAGGGTTTTGAACTACCTGGGACACTTACGCCAACTAGGCCGACCTAGTCCCGTTCTGGAAAATTTGCTCCGAAGGCCCTTCTGGTCAACTAGGTCCTCGAATCTCAAACTTTTTGTACTGAAAATCCTTAATGGGACTAGGTCGCCATTATGGGAGAACTAGTCCCTTTCTTCTTTTCTAGTAAATAGAAAGTGGACTCGGGTGCCTTGGGTCTGTATTCTGCTTCTCTGCAGGATTCCTGTCTGAAACCTACAAAATAGAATCTATTTGTGTTTCTAATGTGGGGTTTGCCTTGGTCAAACCCCTAGTTTTATTTAAACTTGAAATGAAATGGAAATCTGCAAAGCCCTAGCCCTAAGTGTGTCTAGAACTAGGAAAACCTAAAACAAAGCAAAGCCTTATACTATTGTGCTAGAATAAGATGTGTGTAAAGGATTTGAGATGATGCAAGACTCTAACCCCTATGAATCTTACAACATTGCAAATAAGAACAACAAGGAATGCAAATGGTGTGCAAACCTCAAATCTACAAATGGGTTGAAGGTAGAAGATGGAGGCACTTTGAAACTAGTCTTTAGGAATGATTTGGTGGCTAGTTGTACCTCCTCAACCTAGATTTCTCCATGAAACTCCATAGGCATCTATCTCCAACCTTGTAAATGTGTGATCTTGAATGTTAAGTGAGCTCCAAGACCTAAAGAAAGCCCTAGTTTTTGCAGTCCAAAAGCTTCAACTTTGTTGTTTGAGGGATGAATATTCTTGAGGAATATTTTTCGCACTTTATTTTTTGAGTTGAGTGTGACAAATGAGCAAGAGAGAGTGAGAAAATGACCTAAAAAAAAGTATATATAAGCAACTTGACCTAACTATCAAGAATTTTGACCTAAGAAGTCAACACCCATCGGGGATTTTTAGCTAATCATTCATTTTCCCACATAACACTTGAAAAATCCTCAAAAAGGACTAGGTACACTTGAAAAATCCTCAAAAAGGACTAGGTTGCCAACTTGGGCGACCTATTCCCACTAAGGGATTTTTGAGTGGGGCCGGTACTTTTGAATGTGGTTTGATGTATTTTTTCATGGGTTGAATGATCACTTGGGTATATCAGGCCTCCAAGTCAAAATTAACAACATTTGGGGCCTATAAATGTTGTTTTAGGGTGAAATTTGGTGAAACAGGAACTAAAGTAGAACCAAAATGGGCACAAAATTGTCCTTTTCTTCAAAGGTATACAATTTTTGGCAACACATTTAGCCCCCACTTTAGCATATATATGAATCCACATGCATATGTAAGCTAAAGGACTCTAAAAAAAATAATGCACCTTTATTTTCATAAGAGGATACTCATTTAAAGGGTAGGAGAATGAAGCCCGCAGTGTAGCTATCTCCAAAACCACAATGTTAGGAACTACATACTACAACAAAAATTCATTATTAATACTAAAAATCCTCTTATCTAATTCCTAGTGATGAAATTTGAGGGTAAATGTATGCCCCTCGATTCTGCTTGCTTTACTGAGGTGGAATCAAGGTAGCCGTCTAACCACTTCGAATAAGGGCATGCATATTGAAGGGAATTTCCAAGTACCATGCCTCATAGTGATAGGTGAGTAATGATGTAGGGTGTGGAAACACGATTCTGATCCAACAAATGACATAAAAAATGGAGTTCACTAGCACCCAAAATGTTGATTTGAATGAAAAAACACACTATAAGTTTTTATCAAAAGAAAAAGGTACAAATGTGCTTGTGTGTAAGAGTGAGTTAGTTACAAGGAAAATGAAAAAGTGGTAACATACACTTAATTTTCTCATTTACCTTTTGCATTGTTGGAGAGTGATGAGGAGACAGTGACAGCATGTCGAGCACATGAGAGTTCATGCCCACGAGGTTGGATGTTTTACATGATCAGGTGGTGACTGGAAGCCGTCAGCAGGAGGTGAGTTGATTTTGAAGCTTATGTTTTGTGATTTTTTAATTATAGAATGAATTTAATGCTTATGTAGAGTATATTAGGATCTTGGAAAAAAAGTTCACAAAGTGTCCCATTTGTTTGCAAAGTGTCCCTTTTGTTCGCAAAGTGTCCCATTTCTTTGTAAAGTGTCCCGTTACTTCATGAAATGTCCCAAAAGGGTTCAAAGGTGTCTCGGTCCATAGAAAAAGAACACTAGAACAACATTATCACATTTTCTTGATGAATTAGAGTAAAATTGAAGGAAATAGATGATTTAGATAGCATATTGTGAAAACTTTGCAAAGATGCTAACATGGTATCAACAATGATTAGGTGGGAGACAACTAATTTTCCTCAAATATCTGGTGCCAACACTATCACCAACAGAGACAGACCACTCACAAGCAGTGGGGATCTATTGGGCCTACCTTATGCCACCAATGAGATACCATGATACCATGTTGATGGTGCTATGCAAGAGGTGGAATCCAGATACCTATACATTTCACCTACCCATAGGAGAGATGACTATGACACTAGAGGATGTCCATCACATTCTCTAAGTCCTTATTCAGGGAGAGAGTGTGTGGCTATTGAGGGGACAATCCTTCTGAGAGAAGCGGGCAGACATGCAGTACTGTCTCGGGGGTCTCATTCATGATGACAAAGTAGCAAGAAAGATAGAGTTGGCAATGTTACTATATTCACAAGCACCCGTGAGGTGCATTATGATGCACACAGTGGCACTAGTCCTTTTTCTAGATGGGCGCACAACACATTTGGAGGGTGGATTGGTACACTTGGTACGAGGCATGGCAGAGCATCACACAGTATGTATATGCCTTGGGCTGATGCATTCTAGCACATGTGTACTATGATCTTGGTTGATTTTTGTTCTGAGAGTTAGATAACATGGTAAATTGCATGCTCTTATAGATATGGTGCCTAGAGCATATCACATGTACATGACTAGTGGGCTTCCCATATCCGACAACAGTGGGCTATCCATGAGAATTTCAGTACCCATTACGACGATTATGGTAGTACAGTGATCTTCAATTTTGGAGAGTGAGATTCGACTAACTAGATGGAGATGATATCCTATGGAGGCCATACCAGCTTGTCCTCTAGTGGTCAGATTATACCAGATACCTTAGGAGATTACAGATGACCAGGTTCCTAGTAGGATGGCACGATCACATAATGTAACCATTCTACTATGATTAGGTGATGAGGCAGTTTGGATAGGTACAGATACTACCACAACCATGATTGTCATTCAGGAGGTCTTTTCGGAGTACATGGTGATCGAGAGACATACCATGCTTCACACTAGATGATTTCATCGAGAGTGACTTAGACTACTCAGATCAGGACCAGCCACCAGTTGATGATGTAGATGATGTCGAGGCCACACAGGATCATGAGGAGTGGTAGAGAGCCTCATGATTTGAGCTAGTATACTTGATGGATGAGCTAGTGGGAGAGGCTCAGCATATTCCAGATGAGGGGGAGGATAGGGAGAGAGAGGACAGGGCTGAGGAGACATGGTACAGGGTTGTGGATATTTTTATAGATATTATTGATGAGGATTATGATGAGGATGTAGACCCAGATTATGATGATCAGGAGGGAGAGGATGAGGATGAGGAGGATGTGGAGGAGGAGAAGGATGATGAGGAGGAGGAGGGGGAGAGAGGAGAGGAGCCACCTATGAGTGAGGATGATGATACCATGACCAAGGATCGATATGAGTAGGGAGAGATTTTGACTGTTCATAGGACTAGATCTCAAACAATAGTAGCAGCAGGGACCAACACTCATAGTCGAGGAGAGGCCAACACATCCTCGATGCACCCACCATAGGATGAGGTGGACCTTCCAACTTCTACCAGAGATATGGGTGAGGACATGTGATATTGCTAGATGTATTTTATGTATGATTTACTGCATATATATTGATATGATGATGTGTTACTGATGAGACTTTTATTTTCTTTTTCAAGGCATGCGGAGGGTTGGTGAGAGTCCCTATAGTAGGAAGCTACAAAGATAGTGTCGGTGACCTTAGGTGAAGAGGAGATGGATACTGACTGTGTGCCCCCACAAATCATGGAGCATGAGCCAGAGACCCTAAGACCCTTCACCAGATTGAAGACAGCCTATGAGAGCCTGAGGAGACAAGTGCATCGAGTGAGATCTGCACCTTAGATGCAACCACCCTGGCCTCTAGTAGAGGTGGAGAGATTAGAGAGAGTTGTCATAAGTACGGGTAGAGAGGGATCAGATAGCAGGTGAGCATCGGTTGGCCCTTGCACGAATGGGAGGATTAGAGTTTGCACTCTGAGTCAACGAATCACAGTCACGATCACGCATGACTATCTTCTGATGTCCTACTACTGATGCAGCATGAGTACTAGATCTAGAGGGATCTGGTAATCATAGTCCTCATTGACATCATGTTTTATGATGATTATGTAAAAAGAGACTTTTGATATACTTATATATATATGCAATTGGATTTTTGGATAATATCATTTATTTGTGTGGATGTTAGATGGTAATGTGATTAATTAAATAGTTTAGTTTTTAATTAATGGCAACATGATTTAACATAATGAATGTGATGGAAATATAACTGATGTAGAATGTATGTGAGATTTAAAATTAAATATGTTATGCACTTATAATTTTTAAAGGAACACAACACACAAAAGGAGAACAAGATGAATAGTATGAAAGCTAAAGTAATCATTCAAAAATGAATTTTAATAATTACCTTAGTGTTCAAGACACAACATGATGGTGTGTTGAGAACAAAGCAATGAGACAACCCATGGGATAAAATCTAATAGATGCAATCAACACTGCTTTATAAATCATACCATTCAAGAGGATATTAGACGTAATACCGATGCAAATGCGCAACATTAATGGAATGACAAAGGGGAGTGCCATCGTGCTTAGTTAAGGTATAGGCACCAGATCCATAATTGGAGTCAATCACGTAGAGACTAAACCAATTAGGGCTGAATTTACCTTTGTCGGCATAATCGGTGGTGGTATCACGTTGGTTTTCATATAAAACCAGATCATCCTTTGTAAAGGTTTGAGGGATGACACTTACATCATGTTTGCATTGCAACTATTTAGCCTAAGCTTGAAGGTGTGAAAGAGCATTGATGTATTGCTCATCAAGCATTTCAAGTTGGTGCAAATGTTGTTCCACATAAGTGTTATTATTGACGAGACTTTGGGGGGAAATCCACAATGGAGGGATTTCTAATTCTAAAGGGAGGATAGCCTTTGTACCATAGACAAGGTTAAAAGGGTAATTTCTTATGGAAGAACGAACACTCGTGCGATATGACCAGAGCACATAGTGCAATCATGTATGCCAATCCTTTTGGGTTTGATTGACAGTCTTCCGAAGGATTTTCTCCAAGATCTTATTAGTACTTTCAGTTTGACCATTAGACTAAGGGTAATAAGGTGTGGAGAATCGATGTTGGATATGGAAATTATCAAGGAATGTATTCACCTCATTGTTCTTAAAGGGAGTACCATTATCAGAGACTAACGTGGAAGGGAGACCAAAGCGAGGGACGATGTGTTCCAATAGGAAATGACATATCACCTCAGCAGTTGTGGAATGAAGGGCAATAACTTCAAACCATTTGGTGAAATAATTGGTAGTGGTGATAATGAACGTATGTCTAGCAGAAGAGGGTGGGGATATTTTTCCAATGAGATCCAAACCCCAGATAGAGAAAGTATAGATAGGTATTTGGGAACAAAGCTCTGAAGTAGGAGCGTGGATCAAATGACTATGTTCCTAGTATTGATGACATCGCTTAACATACGCATAAAAATATTTTTCCATGTTTTTCCAATAATATCCCATATGCATGAGCTTTTTCACTAAGGTCTTGCCTCCAAAATGTCCTCCACAAGTACCAGAATGGGCTTGTTCGAGGGCAAGATGGGTTTCAACATCCTTGAGACATCATAAAAGGTTTTTTTCGAAGGATCGTCGGTATAATGTGTCTGCAAGGATGATATACCTAGTAGCTAACTTTTTGAAGCATTGACGGGTATTTTTAGTGGTGGGTTTGGGAATGGTGCCATCTTTTAAATAGTTGTAGATGGTATCATACCATTCACACGGGTAATTGGAAAAAGTAGGACAGATATTAGGAGGTTGATTGTTGATGGAGAGTTTCATGATGGGATGAATGGTGAAGACTATCTGCTTAGAAGGGTGAGCAAGAGAGACAAGAGAGGTTGCACTGGCCATGACATCCACATGGTGATTATCTTTTTGAGGGATGTTGTCAATGGTAAAGGAGTCAAACTAGTCTAATAGATTAAGAATCGGCTCCTTATATTGCGAGATTTTATCATGTTTAGTTTGATAGAGACTGTTAATTTTTTTAATGATTAATTGCGATTCACCAAAGATCTTAAGATTTTTAACCCTTGAGACAAGAGCAAAGTATAAACCAGCAAGTAGAGCTTCATACTCAGCTATATTATTCGTACATAGGAAATGGAGATGATAGGATAAGGGAATAGGCTTACCAGCAGGTGGAATTAAAATAACTCCAGCACCAGATCCTGTTCGACACTTGGATCCATAAAAGTATAACTCCCATGTAGGAATTTCTATAGTAAACACATTGTCATTAGGGAAAGAGTCATTGGTGGGTAATGCTAGTGGTGAAGGAGCATCAGCTAAATGGTTGGTTAAGGCTTGACCTTTGATTTCTTTTTGAGAAATAAACTTAAGGTCGAACTCTATTAACAACATGACCCATTTAGCAAGACATCTTGATAGATCTGTTTTAGTAAAAAGATAGCATAAAGGGTCAAACTTTGTCATCACATGTACTTCAACATTTAGTAAGTAATGTCACAACTTACTAGTAGTGAATACAAGAGCGAGACATTATTTTTCAATGGTAGAGTAACGGGTCTCGTAATCAAGGAGCGTTAGACTAATGTAATAGACAGGATGCTCTTTACTATTGGGATCCTTTTGAGCCAACAATTTTGTGAGAGCATGAGCAAAAGAAGTGATATAAAGGATGAATGGTTGATTGGCTATAGCAGGTTGTAAAATAGGGGGAGTTATGAGGTATTCTTTCAAACTTTCAAAGGCTTGTTTACAGTCATCATTCCAATCGAAGTGAATATCTATTTTAAGGAGATGACTAAAGGGTAGCGTACGATCGGCTAAGCCAGCGACGAAATGACATATGGCTTGTATCCATCCTTGTAATGTATGTAATTGGGAAATGTTATGAGGGGGTGGCATATCGATGATAGCATCAAGTTTCTTTGTATCCACCTCGATGCCTCTATGAGATATGTTAAACCCTAAAATTTTACCGCTATCTACCCCAAAGACACACGTTTTAGGGTTTAGGTGCATGTTATATTTGTGCATACGCTCAAAGATTTGATGGACCATAGGCATGTTATCATGACGGGTTAAGGATTTAGAAATAATATCATCGACATAGTCTTCCAATATTTTTTGAATGTAGTCATAGAAGATTAAGGTCATTGCTTGCTGATAAGTAGCGCTAGCATTCTTTAAACCAAAAGGAATCATAACCCAAAAAAGCGTGCCCCAAGCGGATGTAAAATATGTCTTGTAATAATCTTGTGGGTTAATAAATATTTGGTTATACCTAGAAAATCCATCCATAAATGAAAACAAAGTGTGTCTAGTAGTAGAATCCATGATCATATCGAAGTTAGGAAGAGGAAAGACATCTTTTAAAGATTCCTTATTTAGGTCTCTAAAATCCATACATATCCTATCATGATTATCAGGTTTGGTCACCATGATAATGTTTGAAATCAAAGGAGAATAATCAATGGAGTGAATAAAATTGGAGTCAAGGAGTTTTTCGGGTTCTCCTTTAACATTCAAGGCAACCTTGGGATTCATTTTTCTAATCTTCTAGCGAACAAGTTTAGTATTATTAGCGAGGATAATGTTATGGGTCACTACTTGGGGATCGATGCCTCACATGTTAGAATATGTCCCAACAAAGAGTTCAGGAAAGGAATGAAGCAAGGTGGCAAGATCCTCTTTTTCTTCATAATCTAGGCACTTCCTGATTTTAATGAGTTTTTCCTTGTCATCGATATCCATGGGGACATTGAGGGTATCACCTAAAGGGAGTGCATTAGATATGGGAGCATCAGGGTCATATGGTTCCAAGCTGGGAGGAGGTTCGTTAATAACACCCATGATAGACTCAGAACTCAACATAGTACAAGAAGGATGCCTCTTGGAGCAAGGAGTATCTGAAGCACCTAAGAGGTCTTTTAAATCATCCTCATCATGAACATAGGTGAAGAGGAGAGCATCCACATCAAGAAATTCAGGGTGTTTAAGCATAAGGGTGGTTCTTAATGTGTATGATATAGTTTTGATGTTGATAGAGGGTTGTTGATTAGCTTTTGTGGCTTTATAAAAGGAAAACCCAAGACCGGTTTTAGTTCCTTGTGTATTAGGTTCAATGGGGACACATATACCTTGTTCATTCTTGTCACATCCTTGACCCTTGTAACCCAATTGTTTAAGAAGGTCATAGCCATGTCCATAAAGTCTCCCCATTTCTTGTGGGTTAGGGGGTTGCTGATAATCTATCTCATCAAAATTTGTTGTATATGTGGTGTTTTCTTCTAAAAGAGGTGAGGTGGATATGGGTGAAGGGTGTTCCTCTTGTTGGATGGAGAATACAATGGATTGATCATTTGGAATGGCTTCTTTGTGTGTTACACTACACTCATCCATAAAGGAAGGAGTAAACTCTAAAGAGCCCCAATCATCACCAAGTAAATTAAACTTGGTTTTATCTTTGGGTTGATCTTTCTCGGAAGGGGTAATGTTAGAGGTAGGAATGAGGGTATGAAGAGGACTGGAGGTGCCCTTTTCGAGTTGAAAACAAAGCTCAGGTTCGGGATCAATATCAATTTGATAAAATTTATCATTATAGACATATTTCATTTTGTGATGAAGGGTCGAGGGTACCGCTTGCATCTCGTGAATCCATAGTCATCCCAAGAGGAGATTATAAGAAAGATCATAAGGCATGACATGGATAGGAGTCTGCAGCGCAACCCTTCCGACGGTAATGGGTAAGGTGATGACACCAAGGGGTTGTTTGGTAACATTATCAAATCCTCTAATGGATAAGGAATTCGATTGGATTTGTGAGAGGTCCACATGTAACCTATCAAGAAGCTTTGTACTGCACATGTTCAGGGTAAAGCCATTATCAACCAAGGTTCGTTTGATACCTATCCACTCATACTGGGCTATAATCATAAAGGCATCATTTTGTTGGTGGAGCTCTAATGGTAGTAGCTCATGTTGATAGAAAGTGATATCCACATTAGTTGTGTTCATGTCAGTTAGGAGAGTGACCACATCATTAGTGTTCATACTAGGAGGAAACACTTTTTTTTGTAAGGCTATTTTAAGCATGGAGTGATAGTTAGGGGAATTTTGAAGGAAATCCCGAAGGGATATTTTGGCGGGAGTGTTTTTAAACTGTTCAACAAAGTCATACTCCCTCAGTTGTGAGTTGAAGCGAGGAGATCTAGGTAAAATAGGGTTGGGTAATGGTAAGGAAGTGGAGGTGGATGGTTGGTGGGGATGTGGGTTATTACGAGTATAATGAGTGTGTGTGATGATATCGTTCTTAGGAGGGTAGAGGGTAAACTTAGGTTGGGGTGGGGTTGGAGGTTTAGGACAAGGTGGGTGAAGAATGAATTGGGGCTGGATGACATTGACATCTTTGGTGTTAGTGGTGGTTTCACAACAAACCATAGTGGATGAAGTAGGGGAGATGAAGTCTTGGAGGACATCATCTAACATACCCATATCATCACAACTAAAAGGTTTGGAAGACAAGGGAGGGGAAGGTGTAACTACAACATCACCAATCTTAGTGGATGAAGTGAGTGAGAG
Organism: Sequoiadendron giganteum; assembly: GCA_007115665.2. Taxonomy (NCBI): domain Eukaryota; kingdom Viridiplantae; phylum Streptophyta; class Pinopsida; order Cupressales; family Cupressaceae; genus Sequoiadendron; species Sequoiadendron giganteum. Next base: position 866,372,993 of record CM021100.1, on the reverse strand, counting down.
GAAGCTTTGAAGAGCTTCATCTAACTTATCAAAATCATCACAGCTAAAATATTTTGATGAGATAGTGTTCCTATAGTGAACTAGTGTGTGCATTGTATTAGGTGAGTTATCTATGTTTGCAGGTGTATGTGTCATGAAATCTTCTTTGAAAGAGCTATGAACTAAAGCAGAAAGGGAAACATGTAATGCTTTAATACTACTTAAGAATAACATTTTAAGCTAGGAATAACCATATAACAGGGAAATCAAAACTAAATCCAGCAATTAACAAAAAGAAACAACAAGTAAAAAATATAGAAAGTGAATGTAGAAGATACTGATGCAAAATTCCTACTGGGACTAGGTTGCCCAAGTTGGTGACTTAGTCCTGGTATTAATTTTTTTCAGTTTTTAATGTATTTTCTAATGAAAAATATAGATTTGGGAAAGTTAACATGCATAGATCTAATATATATGTGAAATTTGTGTAGAAAGCAAGGAAGTAAATGAAAACTATGATGCTTTTTCACTAATGCCCAGTGAAAAACCCTAGGATGCTTGTTTACACAATGCAAAATTCAATGTAATGCTAAATAAAGGTCTCCTAGTATGCAAATGTAATTAAAATCAGAAGTATGTAATTTGTTGAAATGTAGGTTCACCAAAATGAACCGCAAAATTTGAATGCTTTTGGAGATGGAAAAGGAATGGATCTTCTATCACTTTCTAGAAGGAAGAGAGGTTTCCTTTGCCATTTGTGGGGAGCATTAAATCTTGTGATTCGTTAGATGTTTAGGGATTGAAACCCTAAAGGAGTGGGATATGCAAATGTGTTGAAATGTACTATGAAAACTTAACTACTTAACCTAAACTAATAGCATTTATATTGCTGGAAAACACATAGTGTAATGTAGTAGAAATGAAGGCAATAAGAGTAAACTAACCTAATAGAACAAAAAAGTGCACCTGGAAACTGAAGAGGGTTGAAGCTGAGATTGTAGAGTTCACTGGAATTCTTGAAAATCAGGGTTTTGAACTGCCTGAGACACTTATGCCAACTAGGGCGACCTAGTCCCTTTCTGGAAAATCTGCTCTAGAGGCCATTCTAGTTAACTAGGTCTCTGAATCTCAATTTTTGTGTACCGAAAAGCCTTAATGGGGCAACCTAGTCCCTTTCTGCTTTTTTGGTAAATAGAAAGTGGACTCGAGTTCCTTGGGTTTGTATTATGCTTCTCTATGGGAATCATGTCTGAAACCTGCAATATAACTTGTAAAACAAAATGTATTTACATTTCTAATGTGGGGTTTTCCTTGGTCAAACCCCTAGTTGTATTTAAGCTTGAAATGAAATGAAAATCTAGAAAACCCTAGCCCTAAGTGTGTCTAGAACTAGGAAAACCTAAAACAAAGAAAAGCCCTATTCTATTGTGCTAGAATAAGATTTGTGTAAAGGATTTGAGATGATGCAAGACTCTAAGCACTAGAAATCTTACAATATTGCAAATAAGAACAACAAGGAATGCAAATGGTATGCAAACCTCAAATCTGAAAATGGTTTGAAGGTAGAATATGGAGGCACTTTGAAACCAGCCTTTAGGAATGATTTCGTGGCTAGTTGCACCTCCTCAACGTAGATTTCTCCATGAAACTCCATAGTTATCTATCTCTAACCTTGTCAATGTGTGATATTGAATGTTAAGTGAGCTCCAATACCTACAAAAATCCCTAGTTTTTGTTGTCCAAAAGCTTCAACTTTGCTGTGTGAGGGATGAATCTTCTTGAGTAAGATGTTTTGTACTTGATTTTTGGAGTTGAGTGTGAAAAATGAGCAAGAGAGAGTGAGAAAATGACCTAAAAACAAGTATATATAAGAAACTTGACCTAACTGTAGGGAATTTTGACCTAAGAAGCTGACACCTATCAAGGAGTTTTAGCTAATTATTCATTTTCCCGCTTAACACTTGAAAAATCCTCAAAATGGACTAGGTCGCCAACTTGGGCGACCTAGTCCCACTAAGGTATTTTTGAGTGGGGCCGATACTTTTCAATGTGTTTTGATGTATTTTGTCAGGGGTTGAAGGATCCCTTGGGTATATCAGGCCTCCGAGTCAAAATTAACAACCTTAGGGGCCTATAAATGTTGTTTTAGGGTGAAATTTGGTGAAACAAGACCTAAAGTAGGACCAAAATGGGCACAAAACTGTCCTTTTCTTCAAAGGTATACAATTTTTGGCAACAAAATAGTATTTAATATAAAAGATGGATCTTTGATGAATTTTTGAGTATGTGATGTTTATAATATTTATTATTTGTATATATAAAAAAATCTAGTTTATGTTGTAAATTTATATGGATATAAGTAACATTGTTTTTCAACAAGATAATCATTTTTCATATTTAAAATGAAAAAAATGTGGTTAAGCAAGGTTTAAATACTAGAAGAGAATAGAGAAATATAATTAAAAATAAAAATAAAACATCTCTAAAAAAATATAAATTTCATATTCTCATAATATTTACATTATGTATACTAAAAATAAATTTACATTATTATATGATATATTATACTACAATTTTATCTATTACAATTTTTAATATAAGAGGTAGATAAACTAGACATCTAAAGAATGATATATCATGACATATTTTATATATTATTTAAACTAAAAAATAATTCTTAAGTAAATAAAATAATGTGTAAGTCTAAATAAAATAACTCCAAACTAGCTATGTATTCCAAATTAAAATATAATTAACATATAATGTTTAAGTCCAAACTAAATAAATAAAATAATGTGTAAGTCTAAATAAAACAACTCCAAACATAACTATGAATCTCCCTCTCCATTTTTGGGAGGATTCTTGTTTTGAAGCCATTGGCAATGCCATTGGTAGGCTTTTGAAGGTTGATTCAACATCTTGGGATCTTGGGCACACTACGGTGGCTCGTATTTTAATTGATCTGGACATCTCAAAACCTCTACATGGTGATGTGGTCTTGATGGTAGAGGAAAGACGTTGGAAGCAACTTCTAGACTATGAGGGGCTCCCTTTTTGGTGCAGGATATGTTTCGCTATTGGTCACCTGGCCTTTGGTTTCCCTCTTGCTCGCTACAAGCATGTTTCTACTTGGTAGAAGAATTCTCTCTCACACCATCTCACGGTTGGCTCTCCCTCTTTGGATTCCTCTAAGGAGGGAGACCCTCCCTTGACTCTTAAGGAGTCGGAGCCTTTACATGATCCTATTCTGGCTATCTCTTCCTCAGATCCTTTAATACCTTGATCTGTTGTCAATGTCCAATCAAAACCTGCCCATACCTCGTTGAATGTCTCTACGGGTCCTTTGATTGATCTTGTTTCCTCTTCTTTGTTGTTGAACCCCTCATTGTGTGGCGTCTCCTCGCCTGAGGTGGTTGTTGTGGATCCGCTCCCCTCACCTCGCTCAGTGGATTTTGATTTTGATTCTTCCTAGTCGGTGGTGTTGAGGAAGAAGAAGGGACTCCCCAAATTTGTTGCTTCCTCGTGGCTTTGGGTTCAGGGAGTCAGATTGGCCCCCTCTAGTTTTGTGGTTGTCTAATCTTTGTTTGTTGTTCTACAGTTGTCGGTCAGGTGCTTCTATTTTATTTTTTTCTAATTCATGTTTTGGTTTGAACTAGCTTCTTTTTGACCTTTGGGCTTTCTGTGTGAAGGGTACAACACCCTATAAATGCTGCTTATTTTATCAAAAAAATATAAAAAATAAAATTATAAAATAACTCCTAAAAACAATAATCTTAAATAGTTTTAAAGAAATAAAAATAGAAGTAAATAAAACTAGCACTTCAAATAAAAAATAATGAAAAAAATGTGAATAAAATAAATCTAAACTAAGAGCCTTTTAGGTTGATGTATTTGATATTTATATACAATTTTTATATGCATTAATGCATATGAGTACACCACTACTAAAAAATAAAAAACTAAATGAAAAAAAATTATTTCAACAATTTTACTTAGTATTAAATATTTATTTATTTAAATTTTTTCCTTCTTTCTATGTGGTCTATTTTTTTATTAATATTTTATTTTCATTGGTTTAATTATATGTAACTTTTGATTCTACTCTCTAAAAAATCATTTTTTATTATAATTAATTTTATTTATGTCTAATAATTGTTTCCAAATTAAATTATAGATAAAAATAATGTAGAAATATTATGGATAAAAAATAGAATAGATCTTTTATTTAACTCAAAATCAAAATATGCATAATGCTCTATCTTTGTAGTCTCCGAGTTAAAAAAAATCTTCTTTCTAAAGAATTCCAACTAAAACATTAAAAAATATCCCCATTCTAATAGAACATGTAAGTCTATGATGCAAAACAAAAAATTATAACTATTAAGTGGTGATAATTAATAAAAATGATAATTAAAATTTATTTCAACTTTGTTACTAGTTGGTGCAGGAGCACCTACACCTCACTCACAAGAAATTTGATTCTTTGCAGGTTTGATGGGTGATCAGTAGGTTGGTAGGGGTGTCTTTATTTTTTTTCTCTTAATAAGGTCTAAGAAGACCTGGAGACTTGATGTAAATGGTAACTTTGGTGTCTCATTAATCCATATTGTAATGATGTCCAACATGTTAAGAAAATGTCAATGATGACAAATAGGGGTCTAGGTAGGTTAATGTTGCTTTTCATGCATAAGGTCATGTTTTGAGTCCAATAAGGTCTAAATAGACCATCACTAATGTTTTAGATGTCTAGGAAGTCATTTAAGAGGGTCTAGGGGATTATGAAACAATAAAGAGTCAAAAACTTGAAAAGTGCCAAATTTGTGAGTTGCATAAATGCAACAAATTTGTAAAGCAATGGTTAGTGTTTCAAAAGTAGTTGAAGAGTTGTTTGGTCAGTTGTTTTGGAGGGAGAACCTTTAAAAATGTGGAGAACATCATTGTGATTTTTTGGCTAGAAGATTGAGAAGAAGAAAATCAATAAAAGCTCAGTTAATTCGCAAAAAAAATTGTCTTTTCTTTCTTTTCTAGACTTGTACGAGTCTGTACAGGCTTGTTATGGCTTGAACTTACCATTGTTTGTAGGTACATGTATCTACTACCCATTGCACTTGATTTAAAGGTTTAATTCATTTTATTGAGAGAGAAATCCATAAAAGAAAGTGATTGCACTATTTTTCTGAGTTAAGGCTTTTGAGGGTAAAAAAATGTTGATTTAACCAATCCAACTACTGTATCAGTCCTGTTACTTGCTGGATTGGTTTTTAGGATGTTATTTTAGATGTTTCAATGCCTTGGGAGTTGAGAGAATAAAGAAATTTGTTGATGGTGTGATGCCCCACGTTGGGCAAAGTCAATTTTTATGCAAAATGAGCAACCATGATGGCGGTTTGGAAAAATAAGGAATGTGGAGGCCTTGAGAGGGTCATTTGAGTTTTTTAATATGTTTTTTGACATGTTTGGGGTAGTAGCTTGTTATAGAAAGTTTGGGAGACGTGGATTCCTTTAAAACCCTTGTGTTTTTGCTTGTTTTGGAGGGTTTCTTGGGGTAGTAGGCTAAGGGCCTTGAAGTTGCAATCTAACTTGAAAATTTGTAGTTTTGCATCATTAAACAAGAATATTTGGGATGTTTGAGTGGGTACCTAACATCTAAAGGGTACTTCCTTTGCAAATTGGGCTAATTGGGAAGCCTTTTCTGGGAATGGTGTAATGGATCTCCATGGTTGTCCAAAGGAGTTGATGTCGGGGTTTACATATGTTGTGTAACTTACAAATGGGTATCTTAATCATCTCTGAGTTTTTCATATTTTTTGGGAAATATTGATGGAAAAGCCTTGAAATCGGATTGCCAATGTTACTAGGGAAAGCATGCTTGAAAGGTGAAATTTGATGAGTTCTTTGAAATATTTTTTGATGTTTATATCTTTTTCATTTGTTTGAAATTGTCAGAAGGTTCCACCCCTCTCTACATCAGAGTGGTATTATAGAAAGGGATTAGGTATCTTGTGAAATAAGGTTGAAGTTTTGTGTAAGAAGGAGTTCGGTAATTAGAGGAATCAAAATGCCTCCTAAGGGGAATGTTGTTGCAAGGAAGATTGAAAACCATGGAAAAGAAATAGAATCCCTAAAGCAAGAGATTGCTTCGATAAAAGCTAAAGGTAGGGCTCTTTTGGAAGAAAGTGATTATGAAGAGGAAGAGACCTCTAGTGAAGAAGAGGAGATGGATCCAGAATATGTAAGAACAATGAAGCTTTTGAAGGCTATGAAGAAGGATGGATATGGAAAAATGGATGTTCCTATGTATGGAGGAAAAATTGATAGTGAAGAGATCCTAGATTGGATTGGAGCCATGGAGAAGTATTTTGGCAGTGAAGAGATTGATGAAGGTCATAAGGTGAAGAAGGCTAAAACAAAGCTGAAAGGACATGCTTTACTATGGTGGATTTTTGTGCAAGATGAAAGGAAAAAGCAAGGAAAAATCAAGATCACTTCTTGGGAGAAAATGAAGACAAAAATCAAAGGTAAATTCCATCCTTGTGATTATAATGTTCAGTTGCTTAAGAAGTTGCAAAATCTTAGACAAAAGGAATTAGATGTGCAATCATACACTGAAGAATTCTACAGGCTAAGCATAAGAACCAAACATGAAGAAGATAAGGAAGATATGGTAGCTAGATATTTGAATGGTCTAAGATATAGCATTTAGGATGAGATTAGTTTGTTGGAGCCAAAATTAGTTGAACAATGCTTTCAAATGGAAATGAGGGCAGAAGCAAAAATAAAGAGGAGACAAGAGAAGGCAGCAAGAGGAAGAGGAAACACTTCTAGAGGTAGAGGATTTAATCCTAATTCAAATCCAAACAATGAGAGTCAAGGAGATTGCAAGAAGGAGCAAGAGAAATCTGATTTCAAATGTGGATGGAGAGGTACAAGAGGAAAATTTGGTGGAGGAAGAAATGCAAACACCTTCTCAGGAAGATGCTACAATTGTCAAGAATTTGGAAACCCATTTTTCAAGTGTCCTCAAAGCCAAGGGTCAACATCAAGTGGTGATAGGAAGAGTGAGAGAAGAACACAACTAGTCCAAGAAGAAGAGTGTGAAAGTTCACGCAAGTCTGTTGATCCAGAAGAGGGAGAAGCAGTTATGGTAAGAAGAACTTTGTTGCGGGCACCTAAGGAGGAAGACATGAGTCAAAGAAGGTGTATATTCAGAACTTCATGCAAGTGTAGAGGTAAGCCATGTCACTTGTTGTTATTGATTCAAATTCTCAAGACAATATGGTATCTATGGAGATGGTAGATAAATTAAATTTAGAGAAGGTACCTCATGTAGCACCCTACAAAGTTTCTTGCATGAATGATAGTCAAATCTTAGTGGTGAATGAGCAAGTCTATGTGGATTTCCAAATTGGGGAGTACAAAGATAGGATATTGTGTGATGTGTTACGAATGGATTGTTGCAATTTTCTCTTGGGGAGACCATGGAAATATAATTGAAGGTCCATGTATGATGGCTGGGAGAACACCTATACAATTAGGAAGGATGATACAAGCTTCAAACTAACTCCTTTGTAGGGTAGTGCAAGAGATAAAGGTAAATCCAAAGTTGTACTTTTTGGAAAAAAGGAGCCTTTAAGGATTGAGGAAAAAAAGGAAAATTTCTTTATAGTCTTGGAGAAGGATACTGGTGTTAGAGCTATAGGAAAAGAACAAATGAATAGTGCAAAGACAGTTAGGAGTTTAGTTTTGTAAAAGGTGAAAGATGGATTTACATCTTAAGTCTGAAATAGATCAAAGAAAGTGTGATTTAGTTTTGGAGAATGAAGTCAACATGTTGATGCCACAAATAGGTCAAGAGAAGGTTGATGTGCAAATGCAGGTTGGGGGTAAGAGTGATGAAACCATCCTTGTAGGGACTGTGAGTTGTCCTAGGACAGGGAATAAGATTGGAGGGCAGTTTGGAACTATTAAGGCAGAGTTTTTTGAGGTTAATAGACTTGAAAAGAGTAGGGTAGTGATAGAAAAAGGTAATTTTAAGTGTGAAAATATTTTGTGTGTAGGTCTAGGGATAGTAAAGGCACCTTTTTTAGGAGTAAACAAAGTTCAGGGGTATAGAGTAGATCTGTTGAAAGAAGACAAGCTCAGGCAAAAAAGAGGACAGAGAAAAGTATGAGCAAGGGATAGCATACACACCACCATGGAGGAGAATTTCAGTTGATAAATCCTATTGACACCATGAAGTTGAATAAATTAAGACAAGAACAAGTTTCTACCGCTATTTATGGGGAATGAATCTTTTTAAGCCTGGGTGTATGGTGCAGGAGCACCTACACCTCACTCACAAGAAATTTGATTCTTTGTAGGTTTAATGTGTGATCCTTAGGTTGGTAGGGGTGTCTTTAGTTTGTTTCTCTTAGTAAGGTCTAAGAAGACCATGCTTGATGTAAATGATAACTTTGGTGTCTGATTCATCCATATTATAATGATGTCAAACATGTTAAGAAAATTTCAATGATGGCAAATAGGGGTCTAGGTAGGTTAATGTTTCTTGTCATGCCAAAGGTCATGGTTTGAGTCCAATAAGGTCTAAATAGACCATCACTAATGTTTTAGATGTCTAGGAAATCATTTAAGAGGTTCTAGGGGATTAGGAAACAATAAAGAGTCAAAAACTTGAAAAGTAACAAATTTGGTGAGTTGCATAAATGCAACAAATTTGTAAAGGAATGGTTAGTGTTTGAAAACTATTTGAAGAGTTGGTTGGTCGCTTTTTTTGGAGGGAGAAACTTTAAAAAGGTGGAGAACATCATTGTAATTTTTTGGCTAGAAGATTGAGAAGAAGAAAATCAATAAAAGCTTGGTTAATTCTCAGAAGTTTTTGACTTTTCTTTCTTTTCTAGACTTGTACGAGTCCATACATGCTTGTTATGCCATGAAATTACCATTTTGTTTAGGTACATGTCTCTACTACCCATTGCACTTGATTTGAAGGTTTAATTCATTGTATTGGGAGAGAAATCCATAAAACATAGTGATTAGCCTATTTTTCTGAGTTAAGGATTTTGAGGGTAACAAAATGTTGATTTAACGAATCCACCTACTATATTCATCCTTTTACTCAATGGGCTGGTTTGTAGGATTTTATTTTAGATGTTTCAATGCCTTGGGAGCTGAGAGAATAAATAAATCTATTGGTGGTGTGATGCCCCAAGCTGGGCAAAGTCAATTTTTATGCAAAATGAGCAACCATGATGGTGGTTTGGAAAAATAATTAATGTGGAGGCCTTGTGAGGGTCATTTGAGTTTGTGCAGATGTTTTGTGACATGTTTGGGGTAGTAGCTTCATCTAGAAATTTTGGGAGAGTTAGATTCCTTTAAAACCCTTATGTTTTTGCTTGTTTTGGAGGGTTTCTTGGGGCAATAGGCTAAGGGCCTTGGAGTTGCAATCTAACTTGAGAATTTGTAGTTTTGCATCATTATACAAGACTTTTTGGGGTGTTTGAGTGGGTAACTAACATCTAAAGGGTACTTCCTTTCCAAATTGGGCTAATTGGGAAGCCTTTTCTGGGAATGGTGTATTGGATCTCCATGTTGGTCCAAAGGAGTTGGTGTTGGGGTTTACATATGTTGTGTAACTTGCAAATGGGTATCTTAATCATCTCTGATTTTGTCATATTTTTTAGAAAATAATGAGGAAAAATCCTTGAAATCGGGTTGCCAATGCTACTAGGGAAAGCATGCTTGAAAGGTGAACTTTGATGAGATCTTTGAAATTTGTTTTGAAGTTGATCTGTTGTTCATTTGTTTGAGATTTTGAGAAGGTTCCACCCCTCTCTGCATCACTAGTGCTAAAATATTCATACTTTTGGGGTGGGTGGCCTAGCTCGATTGGCTAAAGCATCTTGTTGTAGGAAAGAGGTCACAAACTCTAGTCTCCCCAAAACCCGTGGTATCAGAGGGTGTGTCATGCTAGGGGCACTGATCACGTGATTTTTTTTACCAAGCGCACTGTAGTTTATAGGGGGACGGATAGCCGACCAATTCTTGCAGTCTAAACAAAAATTATACTTTTATCAAGTGTAGGCCCCTTCACATTCATATCAACTAATTTTTCTCAAGATGGTTTGATATAAAGGAATAGGGTGTGCAAGAAATTGAGTCCACTTTTTGGTCAAAAAGTGGAAGTGTTTTTGCCGATTTTCAAAATTTCTCACATTTGACCTAAAAATTTGAAGTACTTAAAGATTGAATCTTAAAATAGTGAATAATATGAAATGTACTCAGAATCTAGTTTCCAAATATGTAATTTATTTTAATACCAAGATGATACAAATTGATTTTCAATAGACATGTCTAAAAATCAATGTTTAAAAGCCACTTTTTTAGGACCATACTATGCATGTGTACGCCAACCATATTTTGACCTAAATAAAAGTATTTTTTTGAATCCTTTTGGGAAAATATCTACAAGACATTGACGATTATTGGAGATATTTTTTTGTGACTTTTTTGAATATTTAATTTTATTAATTTTTTATTGGTTGTAATCGTTGTTTTGAAAACCCTTTGTGTACACCACACATAAGATGACATAAACTTATCATTTTTTAATTTTATTTTTTCAAATTGAAAAGAATTGTTTGAAGAATGTTCACATATAGTTTGTTTTTCAAAAAAACATTTTAATAAAAATTTATTAAAATAATAAGAAAACTTGTTATTTCAATTTTATGGATCAGTTTCATCAAAAATTATTTGAAAAAAATTCTAATTGTAAAAATAATTACATATTTGAAATATACATAATATCATCTCTAATGACTTTTAATTTCATCAAAAAATTATGCAAAAAACATCTTCAGACATATGTCTAAAGTCATTGTTTTCTACTAAAACTTTATGACCTTCAACTTGTAGGTTGAAAAGTAGGTCCAAAGCTAAGGGTTGACTCCCCAAGCCTTTTGTTTTTACTTGAAACCCATAGCAAAAATTGGGCCAAAAATTGAAATTTTTAGAAACAGGATCCCATTCTAGAAATGGGATTTTGTTCTAGAAACAAGATCCTATTTAGCTTTTTTTTTTTTAATTTTAAGCTTTATGAAATGGGATCATATTTCTAGAATGGGATGTCATTTCTACAAAATGAGATCACGTTTCTACAAATGGGATCTTGGTTTTGGCTTGGTGTCCCGAAGCAAAACGAGATCTCATTTTTTAAATAATGGGATCCCATTTTATCTACCTTGATTTTGTGTTTTTGGCTAGGTTCAAAATTTTCATGGTAAGTGGACTCATCTTCTTGCATTTACCCAATACCTAGATAAACTTGATCCATCATTTTTAGACCTTATTATATAACATATAACAATTGAGCCCATAAAAATTTCATATCACACTCCTTTGAGACATCCATCTGATGTCTCTCTAGTGATGGAATGTCTCTCCCGCCCTTCTACAAATTTGAATGCGGGGCACAAACACCTCTTTCTCTCCCTTTCCTCCCACTCTCATGTGCTCACACCTGCTTCTCTGGACTATGATTTGGTCATAGATTTGTATGATCCATTAATGTAGTTTATGGTGGTGGCTTCAAGACCATCTCCTATTGTGGAAAAGGCTATGGGCTCCCCAACTATTCCTGTTATGGTTGCTAAGTATTTATTTGATGTTGCGATGTCCAAAGATGTAGGGGTGGGCTTTGTGCGCCCTCTAAAGTGGTACATTTTTACTCTTTTTATCTCTCTCCGGCATGAGGTTTCTAATAGCATTGATTTATTCTCCAAAATGGGACTAATTTACAGGTTCTACCATTTGTGGCCTTCTCTCCTGGACATGAATCTCTAGATCACAAAGCATTGGAAACCTTTGGTGGGAGGTAGGATTGAGATTTATCCTTCTACCCGAGGTTTTTTTGTTGTCATATTTTCTTCCTCTGAGGATAGGTAGGCAATTTTAGATCATTTTTTGTGGTTTTGGGATTCTCATTCCCTATCTTTGAGGCCTTGGGTTTATTTCTTCAATCCCTTGAAGGAACATGTTAATATTATGCCTATTTGGGTGAGATTTCCTTATCTCCCTTTACAATTCTAGGGCTCCTCCACTCTTGAAGGAATAGGTAATTCTCTTGTTAGGGTCTTGAAAGTGGATGAGGCTTCCAATAAATTTATTCACACCTCATATGCTCAAATTTTAGTGGAGCTTGAATTTTTTCAAACACTACCTGGTGAGGTTGTGCTTTAAGTTAATGACTAGTCTTAGAATCATCTTGTGGATTATAAATGAATCTTGTTTCATTGCAGATATTTTTTTCTATTGAACACTTGGCTGATGACTATCCTCATGGATCTCATCCTATTTGTTCCTCTACTTGGTAGAATAATTACCTCAAGGGCCATCTTACGATGTTCCCTGATGATTCCTCTTCTTTTGATAGTGAGGATTCTAAGCCTCCTTGTCCTCCCACTCAAAAGAAAGTTACTACTATTGATAATGTTTCCCCTCCTATGGCCCATGTTGCTTAGTTTTTGGACGAAGTTGTTCCTGTTGTTGTGCATGTTCTCTCTTGTAAGGCCCCTACTACTCCTATTTTGGACATAGATGCATCTACCACGATTCTGGCTACTCTAGTCTTGGTTATGGATGTTCCACCTACATTTCTTGTTAGTCCACTAGATAGATTTTTTAAGGGGCTTCTCCCCCTTCCTCTCTAAAAAATTCAAACCTAGTTTTTGCTTCTTCTTGAACTGTTGTGCATCACAATAAGAAATGTATTCCTAAGGAGGACTCTATTTTTCTTGACAAGCATTTTGGGGGAAAATTTGTTGGGATCAAGCTCTATTGCTTGAGTTGTTTCTCTCTAGTGTTTTTGTTTTTGTGATTTTTCTATAATGGGGTCAGAGCCCTTCCCTAATTTTTTATCAAAAAAAAATGAGCCCATATATATGAAACATTTATCCTCTTCAAATGGTGCATTTTAAAAAATTCTTGATGGGTCCATCATTTGGTGCTCAACTAACTCATATATGAGAGTGCTATCATTCAAATCTTTTCACATTTTTGTAAGATATCCATGAAATTATAAAAATTTCATATTGGACAATGTGATGCCAAATAACCATGAATTGTACAAATATTGATCATATTAACCTTAAATATAAAAAAATAACATATTTGCTGTTATTTTATAATATGTTATTTTATTAATATCACTCTTCAATTTGGTCTGTAAAACTAAATATTTTCTTTTGGAGATGAAAGGACACAAAAATGAGTAGGAGAGAAGCCTATGCCATGGAAAAGCCATCAAAATTAATTAATATTTGATGGTATATGTGTTTATCTATGGATGAAATATCATAAAAAATAATGAGCCTACCACATAAGGAACATCATTTATGATAATAAAAATGGATAAGAAGAGTGAAATAGAGCTCACCACATAGGAGAAGATGGGAAATTTATTAAATGAGATCGTGGCTAACGGTTGGTGTAACACTTGGGGACATTAGAGCTGAAGGAAACCTATGATTTACATAGATCATAAAAAAAAAGATCTAATGATCCAAAAAAAAAATATAAGTTACCATGCTTAGAAAGTGAAGTAGTGTCATTATCCATGAGAGGATGAGTTGGAAAGAGGAAAGCCTAGATTATTTTTTTTGCATGCACATATATGAGAAAAAAATCAATAGGGGCATCAATAGTTGAAGCATATTGCAAAAGAACCTAAGGACAAGATGACATGGCCAAATGATTGACACTTGAATCTTGGGGATATTTCATACCTCATAAGTTCTATTATGTTTGAAAACTATAGTATTACACTTGAGATCAATGATCAATGCAAGCACAATGTGATACTGATATTTCATATTACAAAGAATTTCATGATTGACTCTTATGTAACCAAGTTTATATGTGGTTAGCCTAGGAACTTGTTGTTTATATAAATTCATAGGAAACATATGGATAGACAAATCTCAATGGTCAATGTGATAATGATATCACCTAATGAGCTCATACTTAAGCATACATGATGAGTGCATGATCATTATCATAGAAAATGAGACCAAGAACTAACATGAAGGATCAAATCAATTCCACAATATGAAGATGTAGCCTTGCATTATGTTAGAAGAGGATTGTATGGGCCATTTGATGAAATTACATCTAGTAGCCCATAAACAGAATGATAAGATCAATAAGTGCACTCAAAACCATGAATGAAACATTACCAAATAGAAAAAATAGAAGTGAACAATATATAATTGTGTTAGTCTAGGTGGAGCAATGGACATTAAACACCTTGAGTAGTGGGAGTAGGGTTGCGTTAATTTGAAGCCAATAAATATTAAATCAATCTAGACACCATGGTGTTCAAATAGAGCTCAACCAAAATTATTCACATAGTAAACAAAGCTCAAGAAGAAAATTGTAGTTTATGAGTGAACATGTAATTTCTTGGATTAACTATCTATGAGGGCATGAACAATTGTGAAGGGTTATAGGGTTGTCAAGGAGCAATAAGCAAGTCAAAAAGAGCATGAGGTTTAAAAAGGAAGTCCCAAATTTAGTAGGAGTTGAAGCATGTTGAGGAAACTCTCAACTCAATAAAATAATAGTTTGTTATTGCACATGATGTTGAAATTGGGTAGATTGGACACATCAATAATGTTTGTATTGTCAACAATGCGAATCCCATATTTATAATAGAGTAAGAATTAAAATGAAAAAATATGAAATTGAATGGAAATTATAAATTTGCTTTCCATCAAGATGTAACATCTCATAAGTGTCAACTCCATAACTAACCATTTTATTTTTTTCAAACAAAATCTTATTACCACAACCACCATTCAAAATACCTTTCTTTTAAATTTTAGAAATACAAGATATTCTTTTTTTTTTAAATCATTTTAACTAATATAAATGAAAAAAAAAAAAAAAAACTAATTTAATCAAAATCAATAATAAAAATAACAAAATCAAACCATAAAATCTGTAAAATAAAAAACTTTAAAATACATATGATTTTCATTTCAACACATATATTTTAAAAAATAAACAATTATATAAAAAAAATTTAAACAATAACAATTCTAAATATACTATGAAATATACTCATTAAATAAAAATAGATTTTATATCTATGCTCTTTAATTGAAAAAGATTGAGGAATCTTCTTAAAAGAGACATGCCTAAATTAGATGGGATGTGAAACCAATTTTATATATATATATAAATATAATTTGAACATATATTTTTATTATAATAATAACAATGCATTTTTATTATAATAATAACAATATATTTCACTAACAGCTCTAAATTTTCTATGAATAGATTTTGTAAATTAACATTCAGAACCTTTTCAAAATCACTACTTTTTTAATAAAAACATTCAGTTTTTATAAATATATTTTATAAATTAACATTCTTACTTTCTAGGTTTCTGATATGTCATTTGGTAGAACAAAATATATTATTTAAATCCTTCCAACTATTCTCTGTAGCCATTGTCCATGCACTGTTGGCTGCTATTGCTACTTATCTGGCTAGCATCTCTGTGACGGAAGCAACATTGGTAGATGGTACAGATGATGATGACGATAGAGATATCGAATTTGTGGTTCTAGATACATGCGATGGACCTTCTCCTCCTGCTCTTCTTCCATGTGTAACATTTACAAAAGCGGGCTTTGAAGGATTTGGCAAGTTGGTGAAAGAACTGTTTGAAAGCATTGAATAAACAGTTGACATGGGTGGACGAACTGTTGAATCTGCCTGTGTGCAGAGAAGACCCACCTGAATGCATCTTATACATTGCTCCATAGGGCAACTCTCTATTATCTCTCTACCAATCAAATCTGCACCATTTCCTTCGCTGTAACATCTCCATGCCTGCATAATCTCAACGTAAATATTATAGCCTTAGAGAAAACTGAGTATAATTTTATGTCTGGTGTGATATCTCACCAATGTTAGGAGATTTTGAAATTCTGTGGGCAGCTTAGAATCGTTGTTCTTTCTCCCGCTTACAACTTCCAGAAGTACAACACCGAAGCTATATACATCAGCTTTTGTAGATAATTGCCCGCGCATAGCATATTCTGGTGCCAAATAACCACTGCATTTTGGGAACCAAGACACTTAAATGAAAACTATCTAGGAATATATGATTCAATTTATAAAATGTAACCTTTTGCCTCCATAGAAATCTTACTATGTTCCTGCAACTCGAGTGCTAACATGAGTCTGATTCTCTGGAAACAATTTTGCTAACCCAAAGTCTCCTATCTTGGGATTCATTTTCTCATCTAGCAAAATATTACTTGCTTTGATGTCCCGATGAATGATTCGCAATTGAGAATCTTCGTGCAAGTATAGAAGCCCACGGGCTACTCCAGTTATAATGTTAAAACGCCTCTGCCAGTCCAGTTCTTTGCTCCGTTGGGGATCTGATATTCCATGCCTTAAAATGTTTATCACAACAACGGACCAGTTCGCTATAGACCAGTATAAACAGAAAACATACACTTAATTTATGTCTTGGAAATTGTATGTTTCTATGCATTCTTCAAAATTTTATGATTTGTTATTATCTAATTGTAAACGTATGTTAACCAACACAATCAGTAAAACACTGTTAAAACATTTGCGATTTAAAGAGTTTGACTACCCACGAAAGAGTATCTTGTCAAGGCTATTGTTGGCTAAGTATTCGTAAACAAGCAACCTTTCTGATCTCTCTGCGCAACATCCAAGCAGATTCACGAGATTTCGATGCTGAATTTTAGCAACCAGCTTGACTTCATTTAAAAATTCTCTTTTCCCTTGAGAAGATTTTGCAGACAGCTTCTTCACTGCTACTTCTCTTCCATCTGGCATAGTGCCCTGAGACACAAATGAAAAACTTATGCAATGAAAGCCTATTTCTATTCTGAAGTTGAACTATTTAATTATGTGGGTTTATAAGCAGAGAGAACTCATCTAAATATTTGAAAATTTAGGCATCATTCAATGTTGCTCTACCTTGTATACAGGGCCAAATCCTCCCTCTCCTAGCTTGTTCTCCTCGTGGAAATTTCTGGTTGCATCTACTATTGTTTCTAAATTAAATATTATTTGAAAATCTTCACTGATTACCGTGTCGTTTTCCATGCGCTCATTTCCTACACAGTAGTATCCACAGCTATTTAAGAGGAGATAAATTATTCAGCTTATATAGCTGGTAGTTTTATGGTTCATGGAGCAGGAAAATGGAAGAGCTCCCATATGTATGCCAAGATGTTCTATCAAAGGGAATTTTAGTAGGATCCTTATCATAATTCAATTGCGACACATTTATTCAACATTTTGATTCAAACAATATTTTGGTACATATAGTTACTTGACTGAACTCATATACTTAAATACACATCTAAATAAAATATGTGGTGAATATGGAAAACAGACTTAATTAATTGCAATGGTTGAAAACACCCAACTTTAAATATTTAAAGAATCAAAGAAAAATGTTACATTACTAAGCCCAAAATTAAGAAGAAAAAATATCTATTATTTGCAAGTTTTGTGAAGGTAAGAATCATGCAAAGAAGTTTTGTTTGAAAAAGAGGAAGAAGGAAAAACAATAATATAAGCCTAAGCAGTAAAATTGGATAAAATTTTCTGCCCATGTCCTTCCAAAAGCAAAACAAAATCTAGTATGGAGGTAAACTCTGAACCAAAAAATAAATCTCACAGTCAAAATATATTTAAGATTTCTTATAAAATGTTAAAATGCTTCAATGCAATCCAATTTCTTCTTCCTTTCAACTTGGAGATAAATCTTACTAAGACCGTACTTCCAAGATAGTAAATGCTACTTTATATAGATAGCTTGTCAGAAGTATGGTTTACCTAACCCATTCCATACAATATACTTTTTTGCAATCAATTTAGTGTCTATATTTATGCATGAAACCACATAAAGTCATAGCTAGAAAAATATATTTGTGAAACAATTCATCCTTAATTTCATTGGTTGGCTTTACAAATGTAGATTATAGAAAATCCAATACTAGTTATGCTTTTCAGTTTTGATTAAGTAGAATAGCAGAAAACAAAGACTACATCACCGTCTGCATGTGAAGTATAATATAGAGTACTAAATGAAGTAGGAATGTAATCTGAATTCAAAATATTTTACTTGAGCTTGGTTTCATACAATATTTCACTACCACTTTGTAATGTGATAATCAAATTATCATAAAGATTGTAAACAATTCAAATAGTCAATGATAAAACAAAGAATATTGAAATTGATGTTCATTAAATTGATGTTTTGTTTAAGAAAAATATTATTAATCTCTAATTTTGTTCTAGTGAAGATCAAACAGCTAATACATTTACTAAAAATATGATAGAAGCTCAAAGTTTAAATTATGATGAATGCTTAATATGATAGAGGTGAAAATTAAAGAGAGATGGCAGTAGAATGTTCCCCTCTTCCTTGTATCTCATAAATATTGATCTAACCAATCTTAAAGAAAGACTTTAAGAAAAATAAGATTGTCTAGAATTTCTTATAGAATCATCCAGAAAATTAATATTATAGATTTTTAGATTCAATGATAACATTATAGAATCTTCTGGAAAATAGAAATTTGGAAATTTTAGAGTGAATGAAATTTTGTAAATTATAAATTATAAATATGATTAGTATAATGCATTAATTTTCTTTATTTACCCTGTTGTTATGCCCTGGTTTACTGTTTGCTGTTCTGTTTTAGTACTTTTTTTGATTGTTTTGTTTGATGTTCTGTTTTATTATTTTCCTGCCCTGTTCTATACGTTTTTAGGTAAATATCCTTTGGAACTATCATAGCTTTGTAGGATTTCGTGGAGTAAAAATAACCGCAAAATCCATTAATTACATGTGTACACCTAATGGGCTCTTCAACGGTCCCAACGAAATGCTTTAACCAGCCCACACCTTTTAAGCTTTCTACCAACCATGCTATCCTCAAGCTTATGCAATTAAAAGAGGCAACCCATTATCTCACACACATGCAAAAACAATTGCAGAGAATAAAGTAAGAAGATTCAATTGAAAGTTACCTTGGTATGTACTCCTCCCAGATATTGCAGCCTTGAATTTTCTTCGTGCTGCAAACAACCCTCCTAATAAAATGAGGATTATGAAGCCGCCAAGAGAGCCCAGAATGATTGGGATTTTCTTTGAAGACTTTTCTACATGGTTCATCAATTTTCAGTGTCATGTGAAATGAAATATAAGCCAATCCCAGAAACGAAAATATAATTTCAAATAACAAGAAAACCAAATTCAGCTGCTATGAAATGTTACTGGATTTTGAGGGCTTACTTGATGATGATGGGTTCTGCCGATCTGGTGGCAAAGTGAAGAAAGGGTAAGTATCATAACGAGCAATACAACTTCCAGAATAAACCACACCTCCAAGATTATGTGCGCCATTAGTCACCTCGACCAGGCTACGGATTGAGGTATCTAAACAAGATGCGCAGCCCTCAACAGAAACGTCTCTCCAGCACTGAACGAGACCATAAATCTTGGTAGACGAAGAGTGATCTAGAGCTGAATCGGAAAAATACAGATTAGATGATTCAGTCACTTTAACCAACAAATTGGACAAAAGACCCTTAACAGTGGAGCCAAAAGCTTCAGGATCTGTGGCGTTGAGAAGATTGCTTTGGACTAGATAGGGGGTAGTGTCCAGATCTCCAAGGAAGTTATTGTGCTCAAAGCGCAAGTAGCACTTGTCAAGCCAAATTCTACCGCCTAGAGAATTCCCACACCGTTGTCGAAGAGTTATGTTTGCTTCTATTGAACAAGCCTTGCATTCTTTCTCTGTCGTGTCTCCTCTACATTGGAGAAGCCCAAAAATCAGGTTGGGACCTTCGCCTTCCATTGAAATGTTGAAACCTCCTGAGGAGGATGTGTGTTGAACAACATAATTAACCACCACATTGATATTTCTCTCCACTTCACTTCCGTTCGTGTAATGGTCGCCGTTGCACACGCTCTTTGCTGCCTTGCATGGGCGTAGGTGGGGATAGATGAAGAAAATAGTGATGCAGAAAAAGGGGAAAGAAAATTGTGGAAAAGAAGTTGTGGGTTTCCAGATGTTCATGTTTGTGTAGCTTTAACTGTTTTTGCAGGACACAACTGCGATAAAGACAAGCAACTGTATCAATACAGGCAGCCAAGAATCATTTCATTGAGTAAGTGTAGCCTGTAAAGCCAAAAAACTTTATCGTTACCTTCATAAATCATACAAGAGTAAGTCCTTAGGAGAATTTTGTTCAATACGGTAAAGAAAACTTCATAGAAATTTTTTTTTCTGGTCCAAGCATAATATGTGGAAAGCGTAGAACAACCATCGCACAATGGAGAAAGAATGATAAAATATCTTCACACGGGACAAAGGGTCATTTTAATATATGTACAAAAACATACCTAGGGGAGATGTTCCAGTATCTGTTAGGGCTAATTTCGTGCAACTGTAGAATTCAAATCGTACGTTGAATCAACAAAAAAAATTATGGGTTTTTTTCGTTCGCGAGTTAAGTGTTTATAACTAATGTTTTGGCTTGTGGGCAATTCAGTCGAATGTGGAAGTGTTTGATATGCATGTAGGAGTCAAAAAGTCACCTTTTAGAGGTGGAGTTCATTCATCGTCACCTAATGTCCTAGTATCCACCCGTTATAATTACAATTTTTTTAAAAGAAAATACCTAATTCTGTCACTATTAACATTTAATTATAATTATTTTATCATTCAAATCCACTCAAAAGTCAATGGGTCTCATTCATGTTAGCACCTTATAAAATTATTTTGGCGCCTATTAAAAATGACTACTACACATTAATCACCAAACAAAAACGTCGGACACCAAACACATTACACCCCAATTAAACTTCATTTCGAGTCCGATTAATGTCCAATTTGACATTTATAACCGTAGGTGTGCATTTATTTTTCTTGATCTGAAGCATTCATTTTGGATGGTCACCTGCTGTGACATGTTACCCGTGATCTTTTCTTCAGTTCTTTCCACATGTTTCTTGCCTTCTACCCTGCTTATTTATACAGGGTCCTTTGTACATTTCCAATCATCTCATTCACATCAATGGTGAAATAGCTTCTTTTTTATTGCTTCTCATTGTTTGATTGTTTTGGCTTGCAGCACAGGCTCCCGGGTGCATCAACATGGTATCAGAGCTACTGTGACTGCAGCCCTTTCTGCCCATTGAGTTTTCACCAGGGTTCAGTTGGAGGCAGAGGAGGTCGACCGTCTGGCCCTAGTTTCCTGATGCAGCTTGGTGGTTATTACCTCACGTCCCCTGTCTGTGAGACGGTGTTTTGTTGCGGAC
This sequence comes from Sequoiadendron giganteum, assembly GCA_007115665.2. NCBI lineage: Eukaryota > Viridiplantae > Streptophyta > Pinopsida > Cupressales > Cupressaceae > Sequoiadendron > Sequoiadendron giganteum. The sequence goes on along the minus strand of CM021100.1, from coordinate 866,351,623 downwards.
TTGTGATTTTCATTGGCCATATCAATCTTGATTGGCTGGACCGCTATTCTCACAGAGCTTGTTTTCTGTCCAAAGCTTTGATTTGGAAGTGCGGTTTCTTATTAATCACATGTCGTAGCTATTGGTATTGGCAGAGGCCGATTGCTACAGGAGTTTGGCATACCTATCCAGGCGGCCTTGCTATTTGACCAAGCCAAGCACCACTCTTCTTGCTGGTGCTAAGCGGTCGGCCAACTCCCATAGCGCATAAACCAACATATCTATTGGTGGCAACTTCAATCAAATCTGCATTGGCGTTGCTCTTTTCGACAGCGACCTCTATTCTCTTCGGTAGCTTCTTTGATTCGGTTCCTAGGTGTGGAAATTGTAGTTATTTTTGGTAAATGTTTCTGCAAAATACTTCATATGCTTGCCGAAGTTAGGGTTTGGAGATGCGCAGGTTGGCCCAATCGTTTTTCGGTCCTTGGCATTAGACATTTGAATCCCACATGCATCAATAACCATTGTCTTCTGTGAGTTTTATACACTATTACAACAGACACCAAGGTGGCTAGACGAAGGAACGTATTGGGTCTCGTGTGCAATGTTTCTACATGCTTCTTCCACTAGCACGAGTTATTGGTGACATGACACTTCGTAATTGGTCCTTCAGTGATTAATTTGATTTGCTCAAATTAGTCTTTGTGGTCGAATGGAGGACAAAGAGCTATTGTGGAACTCTTTTCAAATTTTATCGCCAGCTTCAATGAGGGTTTGCTATGGATGAGGTATTTTCTTGAAAAAATTACCATTTTATGCCAATTTTACTAGCTTGAAGTTGCATGTGTTATTGTTTCTTCTCTTGGAAAACTTAGTATTTGGGAATTGTCAAATTAATTTGTATCTATTTGCGGGGTGTATATTGCATTTTTAGTCCTTTGAGTGCCCTTGTATACTATGTCGGACCATAGGATTGAATTTCTCACTCCACACAACTATCACACATGGAAGCTCAAAATGTCACAATTGTTTCAATCTCGGGGTTATGGCAATTGTTGAATGCCGACCAACTCGAATTCACTAAAACATTTGATCAGTTTGTTCATAGAAACAAAATGGATGAGGCTAAAGGACTCATAGGTCTTCATGTGTCTGATAATTTATTGTTTCATATTGTTGAGTGTAAAAAACCTAAAGAGGTGCGAGATAAGCTTGCAGAGTTGTATAGTAAGGTGAATCAATTTAGGATCTTGCACCTTGAAGCCGATCTCACTTCTCTCTCTTTAGATGTTTTTCCCTCTATTCAAGATTTCCTTGCACAATTCAAATTGCTCTTGTCTCAATTAAAAGGATGTGGTCATGCCAAAGAAGATAAAGAGTGTACATTTTCTTGATCCTGTCTAAGCTTAGAGGTACTTTTCAAGTGTTTGCCTCTACCTTCTATTCTACTATGGATGCTATGGGGGAAGATCATAAGATGCCTTCTTTTGAGGAGTTTTGTGATCGCTTGACGAGGGAGTAGGCCAGGTTGATTCAGATGGATGCTCTTCCTAAAGATCACGCTTTAATGGCTCAATCTTCCAAGGGCAAGGGTAAGAATAAGAAGAAGTCTAAGACAAATTCATCTTTTGGTGGTGAGCCTTCCTCCAAGCCTAAGGCGAAGACTGATCAAAAGGATAATCCTCCACCTCCTCCTCCTTCTAACTCAAGAGAGTTATCTTCTACATCTAAGAATAAGAAGGAAAATTGTTCCTTTTGTGGAAAATTTGGGCATAATGACACACATTGTTTTGCAAGGCTAGCAACATTAGAGGAGGCTATGAGGAAGCATAATCTTGCCATTCCCAAGTCTTCTTCCTCGTGAAAAGGGCATTCTCTCTTAGCTATGGCTTTGTCCTCTACCAATTCCAAATGGATTCTTGATTCTGGTGCTTCTCATCACATGACTCATACTGTGGATCTTCTTGATTCTCTTTTTGATAGTCATACTTCACATATTGATGTTGGAAACTCTTCTCAAATTCCAGTTTTGGGCACAATCTCAGTTCATATGCAAGATGGTAGCATTGATGATGTTCTTCTTGTTCCTAATATTTCATAGAATATGCTCTTTGTCTATCAGATTTGTAGTCATGGTGATGGAAGGCTTGTTGAGTTATGTCATACTGATGTGACCATTCGAGAGATGCAAGATCCTGAGAAGGTCATTGCTACACACATCGTTGCCTGTGCAACCTGTTTGTATAGGTTTTAAGGATTTGAGTCTTCATCGAGATCATCCCTTATTGCTCATGCAGATTGTGTGAGCAAGCTTTGGCATGAATGGTTTGTGCACCTGAATTATAGATATCTTCAGTAGATGAGCACACAAAATTTGGTAATTGGTCTACCTCAGATCTCTTGTTCACATGGAATTTTTCAAGGTTGTGTGCTTGGCAAGCATCATCATGATCCTTTTGCGAAGGGTATGGCCACACGTGCTTTGACAACCCTTGAGTTGGTGGATAGTGACCTCATGTCCTTCCCCACTCCTTTTTCAAGGGCCAACTATGTGCTCAGCTTCATTGATGATTTTTCTAGGCGTACATGGGTGTATTTTTTGAAGTATAAGGATGAGGTTCTTTGCCATTTCAAGTCCTTTCTTGCATTTGTGGAGAAGCAATCAAGACATTCCCTTCAGAAGATTCGCACAGATAATGGGGGGAGTATGTCAATCAGGCCTTTCAGGAATTTTGTTGGGCTAAGGGTATTCTTCATCAACATATAGTGCCATACACTCCTCAGCAAAATGCTCTAGCTCAGCAAAAGAATAGGACTTTACGAGAGATGGCCAATTCTATGCTACAGTCCAGATCCATGGCTCTCACTTTTTGGGCAGAAGTTGTCAATTGTGCCAATTACATTCATAACTGTATGCATCACAAGTTAATGCAAAATATGTCTCCAAAGGAGGCTTGGTCTTACGTCAAGTCCAAGGTTTCCTACTTTAGAGTTTTTGGGAGTGATGCATGGACATTCATTCCGGATGGTAGGCATAACTCAATGGAGAAGAAAAGTCAGTGGTTCATTTTTGTTGGCTATTGTGAGGATGTGAAGGGTTATCGGTTGTTTGATCCTGTCACTTAAGAGGTTCATTTTCATCATGATGTTCAATTTGATGAGTCTTTCACTCTCCAATATTCTTCATCACAAGCCTCTCCCACTCTTCTTCCTAGTTCTTCTTTAGAGGATGTTGTGCTTCCAAATGATGACGATGATGCTCGTAATGATGTTGATCCTGAAATTGGTATAGATCTTGTTGTTGATCTTACCCCATCTTCTCCTTCTCTTTTTTCAAATTTTATCGCCAGCTTCGATGAGTTTTTGCTATGGATGAGGTAATTTTTTGGAAAAATTACCATTTTATGCCAGTTTTACTATCTTGAAGTTGCAAGTTGTTATTGTTTCTTCTCTTGGAAAACTTAGTATTAGGGAATTGTCAAATTAATTTGTATCTATTTGCGGGTTGTATATTGCATTTTTAGTCCTTTGAGTGCCCTTGTATACTATGTCGGACCCTAGGATTGAATTTCTCACTCCACACAACTATCACACATGGAAGCTCAAAATGTCAAAATTGTTTCAATCTCGGGGTCTATGGCATTTGTTGAATGCCGACCAACCTGAATTCACTAAAACATTTGATTAGTTTGTTCATAAAAATAAAATGGATGAGGCTAAAGGACTCATAGGTCTTCATGTGTCTGATAATTTCTTGTTTCATATTCTTGAGTGTAAAAAACCTAAAGAGGTGTGGGATAAGCTTGCAGAGTTGTATAGTAAGGTCAATTAGTCTAGGATCTTGCACCTTGAAGTTTCTCTCACTTCTCTCTCTCTAGATGCTTTTCCCTCTATTCAAGATTTCCTTGCACAATTCAAATTGCTCTTGTCTCAATTAAAAGGATGTGGTCATGCTTCTCATCACATGACTCATACTGTGGATCTTCTTGATTCTATTTTGATAGTCATACTTCATATATTGATGTTGGAAACTCTTCTCAAATTCCAGTTTTGGGCACAGTCTCAGTTCATATGCAAGATGGTAGCATTGATGATGTTCTTCTTGTTCCTAATATTTCATAGAATTTGCTCTTTGTCTACCAGATTTGCAGTCATGGTGATGGAAGGTTTGTTGAGTTATGTCATACTGATGTGACCATTCGAGAGATGCAAGATCTTGAGAAGGTCATTGCTACACACATTGTTGACTGTGCAACTCGTTTGTATAGGTTTTATGGGTTTGAGTCTTCATCGAGATCATCCCTTATTTCTCATGCAGATTATGTGAGCAAGCTTTGGCATGAATGGTTTATGCACCTGAATTATAGATATCTTCAGCAGATGAGCACACAAAATTTGGTAATTGGTCTACCTCAGATCTCTTGTTCACATGGAATTTTTCAAGGTTGTGTGCTTGGAAAGCATCATCGTGATACTTTTGCGAAGGGTATGGCCACACGTGCTTTGACACCCCTTGAGTTGGTGTATAGTGACCTCATGTCCTTCCCCACTCCTTTTTCAAGTGCCAACTATGTGCTCACCTTCATTGATGATTTTTCTGGGCGTACTTGGGTGTTTTTTTTGAAGTATAAGGATGAGGTTCTTTTCCATTTCAAGTCCTTTCTTGCATTTGTGGAGAAGCAATCAGGATATTCCCTTCAGAAGATTTGCACAGATAATGGGGGGAGTATGTCAATCAGGCCTTTCAGGAATTTTGTTGTGCTAAGGGTATTCTTCATCAACATATAGTGCCATACACTCCTCAGCAAAATGGTCTAGCTGAGCGAAAGAATAGCACTTTATGAGAGATGGCCAATTCTATGCTACAATCCAGATCCATGGCTCTCACTTTTTGGGCAGAAGTTGTCAATTGTGCCAATTACATTCAGAACTGTATGAGTCACAAGTTAATGCAAAATATGACTCCAGAGGAGGCTTGGTCTCATGTCAAGTCCAAGGTATCCTACTTTAGAGTTTTTGGGAGTGATGCATGCACATTCATTCCGGATGGTAGGCGTAACTCAATGGAGAAGAAAAGTCAATGGTTCATTTTTGTTGGCTATTGTGAGGATGTAAGGGTTATCGGTTGTTTAATCCTATCACTTGAGAGGTTCATTTTCATCATGATGTTCAATTTGATGAGCCTTTCACTCTACAAGATTCTTCATCACAAGCCTCTCCCTCTCTTCTTCCTAGTTCTTCTTTAGAGGATGTTGTGCTTCCAAATGATGATGATGATGCTCGTAATGATGTTGATCCTGAAATTGGTATAGATCTTGTTGTTGATCTTACCCCATCTTCTCCTTCTCTTTTTTCAAATTTTATTGCCAAGTTTGATAAGTTTTTGCTATGTATGAGGTAATTTTTTTGAAAAATTACCATTTTATGCCAGTTTTACTAGCTTGAAGTTGCAAGTTGTTATTGTTTCTTCTCTTGGAAAACTTAGTATTTGGGAATTGTCAAATTAATTTGTATCTATTTGCGGGTTGTATATTGCATTTTTAGTCCTTTGAGTGCCCTTCTATACTATGTCGGACGCTAGGATTGAATTTCTCACTCCACACAACTATCACACATGGAAGCTCAAAATGTCACAATTGTTTCAATCTCGGGGTCTATGGCAATTGTTGAATGCCGACCAACCTGAATTCACTAAAACTTTTGATCATTTTGTTCATAGAAACAAAATGGATGAGGCTAACGGACTCATAGGTCTTCATGTGTCTAATAATTTCTTGTTTCATATTGTTGAGTGTAAAAAAACTAAAGAGGTGTGGGATAAGCTTGCAGAGTTGTATAGTAAGGTCAATTAGTTTAGGATCTTGCACCTTGAAGCCACTCTCACTTCTCTCTCTCTAGATGATTTTCCCTCTATTCAAGATTTCCTTGCACAATTAAAATTGCTCTTGTCTCAATTAAAAGGATGTGGTCATGCTTCTCATCACATGAATCATACTGTGGATCTTCTTGATTCTATTTTTGATAGTCATACTTCACATATTGATGTTGGAAACTCTTCTCAAATTCCAGTTTTGGGCACAGTCTCAGTTCATATGCAAGATGGTAGAATTGATGATGTTCTTCTTGTTCCTAATATTTCATAGAATCTGCTCTTTGTCTATCAGATTTGCAGTCATGGTGATGGAAGGCTTGTTGAGTTCTGTCGTACTGATGTGACCATTTGAGAGATGCAAGATCCTGAGAAGGTCATTGCTACACGCATCGTTGACTGTGCAACCCTTTTGTATAGGTTTTATGGATTTGAGTCTTGATTGAGATCATCCCTTATTGCTCATGAAAATTGTATGAGCAAGCTTTGGCATGAATGGTTTGTGCACCCGAATTATAGATATCTTCAGCAGATGAGCACACAAAATTTGGTAACTGGTCTACCTAGGTTCTCTTGTTCACATGGAATTTTTCAAGGTTGTGTGCCTGGCAAGAATCATCGTCATCGTTTTGCAAAGGGTATGGCCACACGTGCTTTGACACCCCTTGAGTTGGTGTATGGTAACCTCATGTCCTTCCCCACTCCTTTTTCAAGGGCCAACTATGTGCTCACCTTCATTGATGATTTTTCTAGGCGTACTTGGGTGTATTTTTTGAAGTATAAGGATGAGGCTCTTTGCCATTTCAAGTCCTTTCTTGCATTCGTGGAGAAGCAATTAGGACATTCCCTTCAAAAGTTTCGCACAAATAATGGGGGGAGTATGTCAATTAGGCCTTTCAGGAATTCTGTTGTGTTAAGGGTTTTCTTAATCATCACATAGTGCCATACACTCCTCAGCAAAATGGTTTAGCTAAGTGGAAGAATAGGACTTTACGAGAAATGGCCCATTCTATGCTACAATCTAGATCCATGGCTATCACTTTTTGAGCAAAAGTTGTCAATTGTGCGAATTACATTCAAAACTGTATGCGTCACAAGTTAATGCAAAATATGACTCCAGAGGAGGCTTGGTCTCATGTCAAGTCCAAGGTTTCCTACTTTAGAGTTTTTGGGATTGATGCATGGACATTCATTCCAGATGGTAGGCATAACACAATGGAGAAGAAAAGTCAGTGGTTCATTTTTGTAGGCTTTTGTGAGGATGTGAAGGGTTATCGGTTGTTTGATCCTGTCACTCGAGAGGTTCATTTTCACCATGATGTTCAATTTGATGAGTCTTTCACTCTCCAAGATTCTTCATCACAAGCCTCTCCCTCTCTTCTTCCTAGTTCTTCTTTAGAGGATGTTGTGCTTCCAAATGATGATGATGATGCTCGTAATGATGTTGATCCTGAAATTTGTATAGATCTTGTTGTTGATCTTACCCCATCTTCTCCTTCTCTTTTTTCAAATTTTATTGCTAGCTTTGATGAGTTTTTGCTATGGATGAGGTAATTTTTTTGAAAAATTACCATTTTATGCCAGTTTTACTAGCTTGAAGTTGCAAGTTGCTATTGTTTCTTCTCTTGGAAAACATAGTATTTGGGAATTGTCAACTTAATTTGTATATATTTGCAGGGTGTATATTGCATTTTTAGTCTTTTGAGTGCCCTTGTATACTATGTCGAACCCTAGGATTGAATTTCTCACTCCACACAACTATCACACATGGAAGCTCAAAATGTCACAATTGTTTCAATCTCGGGGTCTATGGCAATTGTTGAATGTCGACCAACCTGAATTCACTAAAACATTTGATCAGTTTGTTCATAGAAAAAAACTGGATGAGGCTAAAGGACTTAGAGGTCTTCATGTGTCTGATAATTTCTTGTTTCATATTGTTGAGTGTAAAAAACATAAAGAGGTGTGGGATAAGCTTGCAGAGTTGTATAGTAAGGTCAATTAGTTTAGGATCTTGCACCTTGAAACCGCTCTCACTTCTCTCTCTCTAGATGCTTTTACCTTTATTCAAGATTTCCTTGCACAATTCAAATTGCTCTTGTCTCAATTAAAAGGATGTGGTTATGCTTCTCATCACATGACACATACTATGGATATTCTTGATTCTCTTTTTGATAGTCATACTTCACATATTGATGTTGGAAACTCTTCTCAAATTCCAGTTTTGGGCACAGTCTCAGTTCATATACAAGATGGTAGCATTGATGATGTTCTTCTTATTCCTAATATTTCATAGAATCTACTCTTTGTCTATCAGATTTGCAGTCATGGTGATGGAAGGCTTGTTGAGTTATGTCGTACTTATGTGACCATTCGAGAGATGCAAGAGCGTGAGAAGGTCATTGCTACATGCATCGTTGACTGTGCAACCCGGTTGTATAGGTTTTATGGATTTGAGTCTTCATCGAGATCATCCCTTATTGCTCATGCAGATTGTGTGAGCAAGCTTTGGCATGAATGGTTTGTGCACTTGAATTATAGATATCTTCAGCAAATGAGCACAAAAAATTTGGTAATCGGTCTACCTCAGATCTCTTGTTCACATGGAATTTTTCAAGGTTGTGTGCTTGGTAAGCATCATTGTATAGTGACCTCATGTCCTTCCCCACTCCTTTTTCAAGGGCCAAGTATGTGCTCACCTTCATTGATGATTTTTCTAGGCGTACTTGGGTGTATTTTTTGAAGTATAAGGATGAGGTTCTTTGCCATTTCAAGTCCTTTCTTGCATTCGCGGAGAAGCAATCAAGACATTCCCTTCAAAAGATTCACACAGATAATGGGGGGAGTATGTCAATCAGGCCTCTCAAGAATTCTATTGTGCTAAGGGTATTCTTAATCAACACATAGTGCCATACACTCCTCACCAAAATGGTCTAGTTGAGCAGAAGAAAAGGACTTTAGAAGAGGTGGCCTGTTCTATGCTACAGTCCAGATCCATGGCTCTCACTTTTTGTGCAAAAGTTGTCAATTGTGCCAATTACATTTAGAACTGTATGCGTCACAAGTTAATGACAAATATGACTCCAGGGGAGGCTTGGTCTCATGTCAAGTCCAAGGTTTCCTACTTTAGAGTTTTTGCGAGTGATGCATGGACATTTATTCCGGATGGTAGGCGTAACGCAATGGAGAAGAAGAGTCAGTGGTTCATTTTTTTTGGCTATTGTGAGGATGTGAAGGGTTATCAGTTGTTTGATCCTATCACTCGAGAGGTTCATTTTCATCATGATGTTCAATTTGATGAGTCTTTCACTCTCCAAGATTCTTCATCACAAGTCTCTCCCTCTCTTCTTCCTAGTTCTTCTTTAGAGGATGTTGTGCTTCCAAATGATGACGATGATGCTTGTAATGATGTTGATCCTGAAATTGGTATAGATCTTGTTGTTGATCTTACCCCATCTTCTCCTTCTCTATTTTTAAATTTTATCGCCAGCTTCGATGAATTTTTGCTATGGATGACGTAATTTTTTTGAAAAATTACAATTTTATGCCAGTTTTACTAGCTTGAAGTTGCAAGTTGTTATTGTTTCTTCTCTTGGAAAACTTAGTATTTGGGAATTGTCAAATTAATTTGTATCTATTTGCGGGGTGTATATTGCATTTTTAGTCCTTTGAGTGCCCTTGTATACTATGTCGGACCCTAGGATTGAATTTCTCACTCCACTCAACTATCACACATGGAAGCTCAAAATGTCACAATTGTTTCAATCTCAAGGTCTATGGAAATTGTTGAATGCCGACCAACCCGAATTGACTAAAACATTTGATTATTTTGTTCATAGAAACAAAATGGATGAGGCTAAAGGACTCATAGGTCTTCATGTGTCTGATAATTTATTGTTTCATATTGTTGAGTGTAAAAAACGTAAAGAGGTGTGGGATAAGCTTGCAGAGTTGTATAGTAAGGTCAATTAGTTTAGGATCTTGCACCTTGAAGCCACTCTCAGTTCTCTCTCTATAGATGCTTTTCCCTCTATTCAAGATTTCCTTGCACAATTCAAATTGCTCTTGTCTCAATTAAAAGGATGTGGTCATGCTTCTCATCACATGACTCATACTGTGGATCTTCTTGATTCTATTTTTGATAGTCATACTTCACATATTGATGTTGGAAACTCTTCTCAAATTCTAGTTTTGGGCACAGTCTCAGTTCATATGCAAAATGGTAGCATTGATGATGTTCTTCTTGTTCCTAATATTTCATAGAATCTTCTCTTTGTCTATCAAATTTGCAGTCATGGTGATGGAAGGCTTGTTGAGTTCTGTTGTACAAATGTGACCATTCGAGAGATGCAAGTTCCTGAGAAGGTCATTGCTACACACATGATTGACTGTGCAACCCGTTTGTATAGGTTTTATGGATTTGAGTCTTCATTGAGATCATCCCTTATTGCTCATGCAGATTGTGTGATCAAGCTTTCGCATGAATGGTTTGTGCACCTAAATTATAGATATCTTTAGCAGATGAGCACACAAAATTTGGTAATCGGTCTACCTCAGATCTCTTGTTCACATGGAATTTTTCAAGGTTGTGTGCTTGGAAAGCATCATTGTATAGTGACCTCATGTCCTTCCCCACTCCTTTTTCAAGGGCCAAGTATGTGCTCACCTTCATTGATGATTTTTCTAGGCGTACTTGGGTGTATTTTTTGAAGTATAAGGATGAGGTTCTTTGCCATTTCAAGTCCTTTCTTGCATTCATGGAGAGGCAATCAAGACATTCCCTTCAGAAGATTCGCACAAATAATGGGGGGAGTATGTCAATCAGGCCTTTCAGGAATTCTGTTGTGCTAAGGGTATTCTTCATCAAAATATAGTGCCATACACTCCTCAGCAAAATGCTCTAGCTCAGCGGAAGAATAGGACTTTACGAGAGATGGTCAATTCTATGCTACAATCCAGATCCATGGCTCTCAGTTTTTGGGAAAAATTTGTCAATTGTGCCAATTACATTCATAACTATATGCATCACAAGTTAATGCAAAATATGACTCTAGAGGAGGCTTGGTCTCATGTCGAGTCGAGGTTTTCCTACTTTAGAGTTTTTGGGAGTGATGCATGGACATTCATTCTGGATGGTAGGCGTAACACAATGGAGAAGAAAAGTCATTGGTTCATTTTTGTTGGCTATTGTGAGGATGTGAAGGGTTATCGGTTGTTTGATCCTGTCACTCGAGAGGTTCATTTTCATCATGATGTTCAATTTGATGAGTCTTTCACTCTCCAAGATTCTTCATCACAAGCCTCTCCCTCTCTTCTTCCTAGTTCTTCTTTAGAGGATGTTGTGCTTCCAAATGATGACGATGATGCCTGTAATGATGTTGATCCTGAAATTGGTATAGATCTTGTTGTTGATCTTACCCCATCTTCTCCTTCTCTTTTTTCAAATTTTATCGCCAACTTCGATGAGTTTTTGCTATGGATGAGGTAATTTTTTGGAAAAATTACAATTTTATGCCAGTTTTACTAGCTTGAAGTTGCAAGTTGTTATTGTTTCTTCTCTTGGAAAACATAGTATTTGGGAATTGTCAAATTAATTTTTATCTAGTTGTGAGGTTTATATTGCATTTTTAGTCCTTTAAGTGCCCTTGTATACTATGTCGGACCCTAGGATTGAATTTCTCACTCCACACAACTATCACACATGGAAGCTCAAAATGTCACAATTGTTTCAATCTCGGGGTCTATGGCAATTGTTGAATGCCAACCAACCCAAATTCACTAAAACATTTGATCAGTTTGTTCATAGAAACAAAATGGATGAGGCTAATGGACTCATAGGTCTTCATGTGTCTGATAATTTGTTCTTTCATATTGTTGAGTGTAAAAAACCTAAAGAGGTGTGGGATAAGCTTGCAGAGTTGTATAATAAGGTCAATTTGTTTAGGATCTTGCACCTTGAAGCTGCTCTCTCTCTCTCTCTAGGGATGCTTTTCCCTCTATTCAAGATTTCCTTGCATAATTCAAATTGCTCTTGTCTCAATTAAAAGGATGTGGTCATGCCAAAGAAGATAAAGAGTGTACATTTTCTTGATCCTGTCTAAGCTTAGAGGTCCTTTTGAAGTGTTTGCCTCTAATTTCTATTCTACTATGGATGCTATGGGGGAGGACCATAAGATGCCTTCTTTTGAGGAGTTTTGTGATCGCTTGACAAAGGAGTAGGCAAAGTTGATTAAGATGGATGCTCTTCCTAAGAGTCATGCTTTAATGGCTCAATCTTCCAAGGGCAAGGGTAAGAATAAGAAGAAGTCTAAGAAAAATTCATCTTTTGGTGGTGAGCGTTCCTCCAAGCCTATGGCGAAGACTGATCAAAATGATAATCCTCCACCTCCTCCTCCTTCTAACTCAAGAGAGTTATCTTCTACGTCTAAGAAGAAGAAGGAAAATTGTTCCTTTTGCGGAAAATTTGGGCATAATGACACACATTGTTTTGCAAGGCTAGCAATATTAGAGGAGGCTATGAGGAAGCATAATGTTGCCATGCCCAAGTCTTATTCCTTGGGAAAATGGCATGCTCTCTCAGCTATGGCTTTGTCCTCTACCAACTCCAATTGGATTCTTGATTCTGGTGCTTCTCATCACATGACTCATACTGTGGATCTTCTTGATTCTCTTTTTGATAGTCATACTTCACATATTGATGTTGGAAACTCTTCTCAAATTTAGGTTTTTGGCACAATCTCAATTCATATGCAAGATGATAGCATTGATGATGTTCTTCTTGTTCCTAATATTTCATAGAATCTGCTCTTTGTCTATCAGATTTGCTGTACTGATGTGACCATTCGAGAGATGCAAGATCCTAAGAAGGTCATTGCTACACACATCATTGACTGTGCAACCCGTTTGTATAGGTTTTATGAATTTGAGTCTTCATCAAGATCATCCATTATTGCTCATGCAGATTGTGTGAGCAAGCTTTGGCATGAATGGTTTGTGCACCTGAATTATAGATATCTTCAGCAGATGAGCACACAAAATTTGGTAATTGGTCTACCTTAGATCTCTTGTTCATGTGGAATTTGTCAAGGTTGTGTGCTTGGAAAGCATCATCATGATCCTTTTGTGAAGGGTATGGCCACACGTGCTTTCACACCCCTTGAGTTGGTGTATAGTGACCTCATGTCCTTCCCCACTTCTTCTTTTTCAAGGGCCAAATATGTGCTCACCTTTATTGAGGATTTTTCTAGGCATACTTGGGTGTATTTATTTAAGTATAAGGATGAGGATCTTTTCCATTTCATGTCCTTCCTTGCATTCATGGAGGACCAATCAGGACATTCCCTTCAGAAGATTCGCACAGATAATGGGGGGAGTATGTCAATGAGGCCTTTCAAGAATTCTTTTGTGCTAAGGGTATTCTTCATCAACATATAGTGCCATACAATCCTCAACAAAATGGTCTAGCTGAGCGGAAGAATAGGACTTTACGAGAGATGGCCACTTCTATGCTACAGTCTAGATCCATGGCTCTCATTTTTTGGGCAGAAGTTGTCAATTTTACCAATTTCATTTAGAACCGTATGCCTCACAAGCTACTGCAAAATATGACTCCAGAGGAGGCTTGGTCTCATTTCAAGCCCAAGGTTTCCTACCTTATATTTTTTGCGAGTGATGCATGGACATTCATTCTGGATGGTAGGCGTAAGGCAATGGAGAAGAAAAGTTGGAGGTTTATTTTTGCTGGCTATTGTGAGGATGTGAAGGGTTATCGATTGTTATATGATGTCACTCTTGAGGTTCATTTTCATCATGATGTTCAATTTCATGAGTTTCACTCTCCAAGATTCTTCGTCACAAGCCTCTCCCTCTCTTCTTCCTAGTTCTTCTTTAGAGGATGTTCTGCTTCCAAATGATGACGATGGTGCTCGTAATGATATTGATCCTGAAATTTGTATAGATCTTGTTGTTGATCTTACCCCATCTTCTCCTTCTCTTTTTTCAAATTTTATTGCCAGCTTCGATCAGTTTTTGCTATGAATGAGGTATTTTTTTTGAAAAATTACAATTTTATGCCAGTTTTACTAGATTGAAGTTGCAAGTTGTTATTGTTTCTTCTCTTGGAAAACTTAGTATTTGAGAATTGTCAAATTAATTTGTATCTATTTGCAGGGTGTATATTGCATTTTTAGTCCTTTGAGTTCCCTTGTATACTATGTTGGACCCTAGGATTGAATTTCTCACTCCACACAACTATCACACATGGAAGCTCAAAATGTCACAATTGTTTCAATCTCAGGGTCTATGGCAATTGTTTAATGCCGACCAACCCGAATTCACTAAAACATTTGAGCAGTTTTTTCATAGAAACAAAATGGATGAGGCTAAATGACTCATAGGTCTTCATGTGTCTGATAATTTGTTGTTTCATATTGTTGAGTGTAAAAAACCTAAAGAGGTGTGGGATAATCCTATAGAGTTGTATAGTAAGGTGAATCAGTTTAGGATCTTGCACCTTGAAGCCGATCTCACTTCTCTCTCTCTAGATGCTTTTCCCTCTATCCAATATTTCGTTGCACAGTTCAAATTGCTCTTGTCTCATTTAAAAGGATGTGTTCATGCCAAAGAAGATAAAGATTGTACATTTCCATGATCCTGTCTAAGATTATAGGTCCTTTTCAAGTGTTTGAATCTACCTTCTATTCTACTATGGATGCTATGGGGGAAGACCATAAGATTCCTTCATTTGAGGAATTTTGTGATTGCTTGACGATGGAGTAGGCCAAGTTGATTCAGATGGATGCTCTTCCTAAGAGTCATGCTTTAATTGCTGAATCTTCGAAGGGTAAGGGTAAGAATAAGAAGAAGTCTAAGAAAAATTCATCTTTTGGTGGTGAGCCTTCCTCCAAGCCTAAGGTGAAGACTGATCAAAACGATAATCCTCCACCTCCTCCTCCTTCTAACTCAAGAGAGATATCTTCTACGTCTAAGAAGAAGAAGGAAAATTGTTCCTTTTGTGGAAAATTTGGGCATAATGACACATATTGTTTTGCAAGGCTAGTAGCATTAGAGGAGGCTATGAGGAAGCATAATCTTGCCATGCCCAAGTCTTCTTCCTCGGGAAAAGGGCATGCTTTCTCAGCTATGGCTTTGTCCTCTACCAATTCCAATTGGATTCTTGATTTTGGTGCTTCTCATCACATGACTCATATGATGGATCTTCTTGATTCTCTTTTTGATAGTCATACTTCACATATTCAGATGTTCTTCTTGTTCCTAATATTTCATAGAATCTACTCTTTGTCTATCAGATTTGCAATCATGGTGATGGAAGGCTTGTTGAGTTCTCTCCTACTGATGTGACCGTTCGAGAGATGCAAGATCATGAGAAGGTCATTGCTACACGCATCGTTGACTGTGCAACCCGTTTGTATAGGTTTGATGGATTTGAGTCTTCATCAAAATCATTCCTTATTGCTCATGCAGATTGTGTGAGCAAGCTTTGGCATGAATGGTTTGTGCACCTGAATTATAGATATCTTTAGTAGATGAGCACACAAAATTTGGTAATTGGTCTACATCAGATATCTTGTTCACATGGAATTTTTCAAGGTTGTGTGCTTGGAAAGCATCATCGTGATCCTTTTGTGAAGGGTATGGCCACACGTGCTTTGAAACCCCTTGAGTTGGTGCATAGTGACCTCATGTCCTTCCCCACTCCTTCTTTTTCAAGGGCCAAATATGTGCTCACCTTCATCGAGGATTTTTCTAGGTGTACTTGGGTGTTTTTTTTGAAGTATAAGGATGAGGATCTTTTCCATTTCATGTCCTTCCTTGCATTCATGGAGAATCAATCAGGACATTCCCTTGAGAAGATTCACATAGATAATGGGGGGAGTATGTCAATTAGGCCTTTCAAGAATTCTGTTGTGCTAAGGGTATTCTTCATCAACACATAGTGCCATACACTCCTCAGAAAAATATTCTAGCTGAGTGGACGAATAGGACTTTACGAGAGATGGCCAATTCTATGCTACAAGGTAGATCCATGGCTCTCTCTTTTTGGGAAGAAGTTGTCAATTGTGCCAATTACATTTAGAACCGGATGCCTCACAAGTTAGTGCAAAATATGACTCTAGAGGAGGCTTGGTCTCATTTCAGGCCCAAGGTTTCCTACTTTAGAGTTTTTGGGAGTGGTGCATGGACATTCATTCTGGATGGTAGGTGTAAGGCAATGGAGAAGAAAAGTCGGCAGTTCATTTTTGTTGGCTGTTGTGAGGATGTGAAGGGTTATCGGTTGTTTGATCCTGTCACTCGAGAGGTTCATTTTCGTCATGATGTTCAATTTGATGAGTTTCACTGTGCAAGATTCTTCATCACAAGCCTCTCCCTCTCTTCTTCGTACTTCTTCTTTAGAGGATGTTGTGCTTCCAAATGATGACGATGATGCTTGTAATGATGTTGATCCTGAAATTGGTATAGATCTTGTTGTTGATCTTACCACATATTCTCCTTCTCTTTTTTTAAAATTTATCGCCAGCTTCGATGAGTTTTTGCTATGGATGAGGTATTTTTCCAAAAAAATTACCATTTTATGCCAATTTTACTAGCTTGAAGTTCAAGTTGTTATTGTTTCTTCTCTTGGAAAACTTAGTATTTGGGAATTGTTAAATTAATTTGTATCTATTTGCAGGGTGTATATTGCATTTTTAGTCCTTTGAGTGCCCTTGTATACTATGTCAGACCCTAGGATTGAATTGCTCACTGCACAGAACTATCACACATGGAAGCTCAAAATGTCAC
Source organism: Sequoiadendron giganteum (assembly GCA_007115665.2). Taxonomy (NCBI): domain Eukaryota; kingdom Viridiplantae; phylum Streptophyta; class Pinopsida; order Cupressales; family Cupressaceae; genus Sequoiadendron; species Sequoiadendron giganteum. The sequence goes on along the minus strand of CM021100.1, from coordinate 866,334,975 downwards.
AATTATTTCAATCTCGGGGTCTATGGCAATTGTTGAATGTCGACCAACCCGAATTCACTAAAACATTTGAGCAGTTTTTTCATAGAAAAAAAATGGATGAGGCTAAAGGACTCGTAGGTCTTCATGTGTCTGATAATTTTTTGTTTCATATTGTTGAGTGTAACAAACCTAAAGAGGTGTGGGATAAGCTTGCAGAGTTGTATAGTAAAGTGAATCAGTTTAGGATCTTGCACCTTGAAGCCGATCTCACTTCACTCTCTCTAGATGCTTTTCCCTCTATTCAAGATTTCCTTGCACAACTCAAATTGCTCTTGTCTCAATTAAAAGGATGTGTTCATACCAAAGAAGATAAAGAGTGTACATTTTCTTGATCCTGTCTAAGATTAGAGGTCCTTTTCAAGTGTTTGACTCTACCTTCTATTCTACTATGGATGCTCTGGGGGAAGACCATAAGATGCCTTCTTTAGAGGAGTTTTGTGATCGCTTGATGAGGGAGTAGGCCAAGTTGATTCAGATGGATGCTCTTCCTAAGAGTCATGCTTTAATGGCTCAATCTTCCAAGGGCATGGGTAAGAATAAGAAGAAGTTTAAGAAAAATTGATCTTTTGGTGGTGAGCCTTCCTCCAAGCCTAAGGCGAAGACTGATCAAAAGGATAATCATCCAGCTCCTCCTCCTTCTAACTCAAGAGAGTTATCTTCTACGTCTAAGAAGAAGAAGGAAAATTGTTCCATTTGTGGAAAATTTGGGCATAATGACACACATTTTTTTGCAAGGCTAGCAGCATTAGAGGAGGCTATGAGGATGCATAATGTTTCAATGCCCAAGTCTTCTTCCTCGGGAAAAGGGCATGCTCTCTCATCTATGGCTTTGTCCTCTACCAGTTCTAATTGGATTCTTTATTTTGGTGCTTCTCATCACATGACTCATACTGTGGATCTTCTTGATTCTCTTTTTGATAGTCATACTTCACATATTGATGTTGGGAACTCTTACCAAATTCCAATTTTGGTCACAGTATCAGTTCATATGCAAGATGGTAGCATTGATGATGTTCTTCTTGTTCCTAATATTTCATAGAATTTGCTCTTTGTCTATCAGATTTGCAATCATGCTGATGGAAGGCTTGTTGAGTTCTCTCCTACTGATGTGACCATTCGAGAGATGCAAGATCATGAGAAGGTCATTGCTACACGCATCGTTGACTATGCAACCCATTTGTATAGGTTTGATGGATTTGAGTTTTGATTGAGATCATCCCTTATTGCTCATGCAGATTGTGTGAGCAAGCTTTGGCATGAATGTTTTGTGCACCTGAATTATAGATATCTTCAGTAGATGAGCACACAAAATTTGTTAATTGGTCTACATCAGATCTCTTGTTCACATGGAATTTGTCAAGGTTGTGTGCTTGGAAAGCATCATTGTGATCCTTTTGTGAAGGGTATGAACACACGTGCTTTGACACCCCTTGAGCTGGTGCATAGTGACCTCATGTCCTTCCCCACTCCTTTTTCAAGGGCCAAATATGTCCTTACCTTCATTGATGATTTTTCTAGGCGTACTTGGGTGTAGTTTTTGAAGTGTAAGGATGATTTTCTTTTCCATTTGATGTGCTTCCTTGCCTTCATGGAGAAGCAATCAGGACATTCCCTTGAGAAGATTCGCACAGATAATGGGGGGAGTATGTCAATCAAGCCTTTTCGGAATTCTGTTGTGCTAAGGGTATTCTTCATCAACACATAGTGCCATACACTCCTTAGCAAAATCATCTAGCTGAGTGGAAGAATAGGACTTTATGAGAGATGGCCAATTCTATACTACGGTCTTGATCCATGGCTCTCGCTTTTTGGGCAGAAGTTGTCAATTGTGCCAATTACATTTAGAACCATATGTCTCACAAGTTAGTGCAAAATATGACTCCAGAGGAGGCTTGGTCTCATGTCAATCCCAAGGTTTCCTAATTTAGAGTTTTTGGGAGTGATGCACGGACATTCATTCTGGATGGTAGGCGTAAGGCAATGGACAAGAAAAGTCAATAGTTCATTTTTGTTGGCTATTGTGAGGATGTGAAGGGTTATCGGTTGTTTGATCTTGTCACTCAAGAGGTTCATTTTCATCATGATGTTCAATTTGATGAGTCTTTCACTCTATAAGATTCTTCATCACAAGCCTCTCCCTCTCTTCTTCCTAGTTCTTCTTTAGAGGATGTTGTGCTTCCAAATGATGACGAATATGCTCATAATGATGTTGATCCTAAAATTGTTATAGATCTTGTTGTTGATCTTACCCCATCTTCTCCTTCTCCTCCACTTTCCCCTCATCACCCCTTATGGGCTCATACACTTCTTGAGGATGCTGGTTCTCTTGGAGGTGATCCCATAGCTACACATTGCACTCGTTCTCGTACTTTGAGTATCAGTCTTTCGAGTCATGAATTTTCTACTGATCCTCAAAAATTTTCGGATGGTTTGGGTGTTCCAGAATGGGATAGTGCTATGATCGAAGAGTATTCCTCCTTGATGAAGAATTATACTTGGGATTTGGTTCCTCTTCCTAAGGGAGGAAAGTTGTTTTGGTGCAAGTGGGTGTATCATACCAAGTTTGCAGCTCATGGTTCTATTGATAAGTATATATAAGGCTCATCTAGTGGCTAAGGTCTTTTCTCAGTTTGAGGGCATTGACTATTCTGAGAGTTTCTCCCCTATCATAAAGATGGATTCTATATGCCTTGTGATTTCTATTGCTCCATCTCAGGGTTGGTTAGTGTATCAAATGGATGTAAAGAGTGCTTTCTTGCATGGTGATCTTTAGGAGGAGATCTATATGGAGCAGCCACCAAGCTTTGTACGAGACCCTTCACTTGTTTGCAGGCCTTGGCATTCATTATATGGTCTCAAATAGGCTCCTAGAGCTTGGTATGAGAAGATGGATAGTTTTTTGCTTGCTTCTAGATTCACTAGATGTCACTCTGATCCTATAGTTTACATTCAATGGCATGGGGGGATCTTCTCATTCTTTTTATTTATGTGGATGACTTGATTTTCACAAGGCGTTCTCCTGCCATGATAGAGGATAGTAAGCAATCTTTGATGCAGGGTTTTGATATGATAGATCTTGGCTTTTTGCAATACTTCCTTGGTCTTCAAATCCATCAGTCTTCTATCAGTATCTCTATCTTTCACCAGAAGTATGCTATTAATTTTCTTCGAAGGTTTGGGATGGCTGATTGCAAGCCAACCCCTGCTCCTTTTTAGTCAGGTGTTATTTTGTCCACCAATTGCACTGCTCCATCCCTTGATGCTACTTTGTATTGACAGTTGGTTGGCAGTCCTTTATACTTAACACATAGTCATCCTGGTATTTCCTTTGCAGTTGGTCTTGTCTCCCATTTCTCTCAATATCCTCATGAGAGTCATTGGAAGGAAGCCAAGTGTATCTTATGGTATATTCAGGGCACTACACATAAGGTGCTACTGAGATTGTGGGCTTCACTGACTCTGATTGGGCTGGTGATGTTGATGATCGAAAGTCTACTTTTGGCTTTGTTTTATGTCTTGGCTCTGGTCCCTTTGCTTGGTCTTGCAAGAAGAAAACTACTATTTCATTATCATCAACTGAGGCTGAGTATCGAGGCGTTGTCTTGGCTAGTCAAGAGGTTCTTTGGCTTCAATAGTTGTTGGTTGAGTTTGGATTTCCTCTTGATCATCCCACTATTCTTTGGTGTGATAACCAAAGTGCCATACATATTTCTCGCAACCCCGTGGAGCATCAATGCACTAAGCATCTTGAGATCCACATGCACTTCATTTGGCAGCTCATTCAGGATGGTATTCTTGCTTTGGAGTATTTGTCTATGGAGCGACAAGTTGCAGACATCTTCACTAAACCTTTGGCATCTCCCTAGTATCTTCAGTTGCGATCAATGTTAGGGGTGAAGGAAGTTGTCCTTGGGGGGTCTTGAGGAGTCCTCCTTCCTTTCACTTTTTTTTTGTTCTCTTTTTTTAGAGGAGTTTTCTCCCATAGGTATTTTGTCCTTTTCTCCAGTTGTGAGAGATTTGCATTATAGTTGTACATGGGTACCTAACAAGTTTTTTTTGCTAGGACCCATAATGCATGTCATATTGCATATTGCATTTTCATTTCATGGGTAAAAACATGCAGAAAATCACTAACATATAAGGCTCCCCAAATAAACATCGAATCCAAGTATAATGCAGAATTCAGTCATATCATCTTTAAAATCCTACATAATTGGCAGCTACAAATTGAAATGATCAAACAAATTCTAATTTAAAACACAACCAATTTATGCATTCAATTGTCATATTCAAATTACTAAATAAGAGGTATAGCAACTAGCGACATTCACAATTATTCTCCTCTACTAATATCCTCTCCATACTACAAAGCATTGATTGACATCCTTTGCACATTCCTCATATATCCAGGAGTGATGAGAAACAATGAATACAACTTGAACATATCCTTGTATACAATTCTATTCACATATATATGTTTTTACATATATTTATGTTTTTCATATGGAACTTTTAAGATGTTGAACTTGTTTAATTGTGTGTTGTTGTACATGCATTATTGCAAAGGTCATATGATGTTTGTTCATTACTAACCTCGATTGTTACTACCCATGGTTGTAAATATTTTCTTGTATGCACAGGAGAAAAAGGAGAGGTGGTGCAACAATGTTCATGGAGGGCAATTTAGTAAATGTGTTTGTCAACACACCACATTATTAAGGATTTTTTTTTTGATATGGCTCTAAGTTTCAATTATTGTTCTTTATTGTTCAATAACTAATATGTCTTTTAATTTATTTCATTAACTATTTTCCATTTGTATCTGTTCTATTATATTTGTTTGTTGTGGTAGGCATGTCAAATTGCAAGATAACAATTTAGGTAGAGTCTTTCAAGAATTTACTTTAACTATGACACGGTAGACATTGTGTTCATTTATAATGTTCATTTTTCTTATTCCTTGTAGACTTACACTCACAATTTACATTTAGATTGATTTCCAAGTGTAGGTGTTGAAAAATTTATAATTTCAAATAGATTAATTTATGGATATGCTGCATATAGATGTAGAATTATATATGTGTATGCATATACAAGTTGTGTATATATATATATACACACAACTATGTATATGCATACATACATATATATATATATATATGCATACATACATATATATATATATATGTATACATACATATATATATATATGTATATGTATGCATCTACAAGTTGTGTATATACATATACATATTGTAGACATACAAAATTAACATTACTAATTAAACATCACATTCGATCATTCTTTCCTCTTAATTAATTAAATCAAATTAATTAATTAAATCTCCTAAAGTATTGATTTAATTTAATCTAATTAAATCACTCATATACATTTCCTCTCATTTGAGTTAAAATAAATACAAAAATTTAAATCAAATGTCATATCACCTAAACTCCTATTACATTAATCAAATCATGATTAGTTTAATCCTAATTACATGAATCCTCTAGATTCATCCACTTGCACAATAAATCATTTAAATTGATTTATTAAAGCACCTATTTTCCCTCACAAGGGCATATTCCCAAGATTAACTCTCATGTTCCACTTTTTTGGACAAACACAATTCCCCCAAAAAACCCTCAACCATACTCATTTATTGCCATTTTCAAATTTGAATGGGCACATTGGCCAAAACTTGCACAAGCATAGGCCAATCCCATGGTGACAAGTGGATCTCTCCTATTGGATGGGATTTAGTCCCACATTGCCTAATCTTGGCTTCTCCTCTCTCAACTTCTCCTATAAATGCAATACATTTTCTCTCATTTCAACAACTACATTTAGAGCATCGTTATTATAGGCAACTTGAGTTCAAGAGCATCTCATTGTCTATCACTTCATTTATTTTAGCAAGGGTTGGGAAAGGGCTCTTTCACATATTCAAAGAGCACCAATCCATCATAGAATAGGTATCTAATATTTATTTTTGCTTTCAACTAAGTTAGTTTGTTATGTCTTTATGCAAGCACGTTGGATTATTCTATGGAGATGTTGATAATTTGTTTTGTTTAGAATGCTAACCGTACTAAGATGGGTGTGTGTGTTGAAGGTTTTCTAACCATTTGCAGATTTTCACCATCTACAAAATGGTGCTAGAAGGAGGGCTGCACCTAGTTTGATTTTGTTTAACTTGAGATATATAATTTGCAAGCTTTGTTTTCACTTGGTTGTATCATACTGCCTATTTATAGAAGCTCAGTGTCTCTTTATATATGTTATATCTGAAAAGAATACCATGTGCTTTGCAATAGCTTTATCTTCACACATCATTCTAAGCCTTGGCCACCCATTAGTAACATTTATACAATACCTGTGGCTCTTCACTAACTTCCAAAGAATTTTTCATACCATGCAATCGTCCATGTTTCCAAATGAATAGTTGTATGATGATGATAATCACTATCTTAAGTTCAGATTCCCATATCATAGAATTCCTTCATATTTCAATACTAGTAGGACATTGTCTGAGGCATCTCTTTCATCTTTAATACTGCGTTGTACACAGATTTGTCTGAGATGTTTGTTCTACACAGAGAAAGCATTTATATCATTTTTTTCATTATTATTGTTGTTCCTATCTCCATAATATTGTTGTTCAATATTGACTTATTAGTTTGTGTCTTGAAGGTGTGTAAAGGCCGAAAGGAGGAGTGCATGAGTCTTTAACACCAAAGCACACTTTATCATGCTAAGTCCCCCAAACCATGCACATGTCTTAGTCTCCACGTAAAGATAAAATCAAGATAGGAAAATCTATTCTCTTTTTTTTTTCTCTCTGATTTTTTGTTTTTCTCTCCAAACATTTAAATATCATCTATTACCTGGCTATCCAGTGATGTTTATCACATCACAAGTTGCCTTAATTTCATTTACTTTGATACTGATGTATGTGCATTAACTCTCTCCTTGTCCCCAATGCAAGAAAGATATGCTTGGGATACTTGTCGTAAACTACCAAATCTACTTTTTAATGCAAAATCCCCCACTGTACCCTTCAAAGATTCAATAATGTGTTATAGCTTTGGTTTTCTAGACTATCAAGGAAGTTGAAAATACTGTAAAGCCTATCACGTATCTGTAGTCAACTACTAAGGCAATCCTTGTAATGTTAGGTCGCGGTAAATGTTTAAAAACATCTCATTGCCTTCTCTCATAAATGTCAAAGCAAGTGGCCAAAGAAAGGGAAGGTCAATTAACATGTTTCATATTATGGTAATGAGTGAACAATGAAGGGTACGCATTATGTCTTTGTTGTATCCTTTTTCATTGTAATCTTAGTTTCTTTTTCTTTTTACTAGCACCTACTAACATTTCGCATGGTGTGTAACTTTGGTCTCACACTTTTCCAACGGCTTAAACATTTTATTTTCCCAACAACCAACCTCCATTTCCTATATTTCCAACTCCTTCTTGAAACACATCAAGTTCAATTTCTTTGTCTTGCAAAGTCTTGTACTTTAACTATATTGAATTAATTTGACTCAAATCCCGCAGTTGGTCGATTGAACTCCCTACCTCTGTGTATTAGGATATTATGTTTTTGAATGGCGAAATGAACTAGTTACATGCTGCTTCTATTGTGACATTTTTTCTGTGAATCATTTATTTTGCTTGAACTCTCCTATCATCTATTCCCTATGGTTGTTGGTGCCAACTCAGTGATACGTGAGCCAGAGGAAGGGAATGAATCCTGATCTAGATGATAATTTTTTTACCGTAGTCCCTAAAATATCCTGTGCTAGCCAAGATCACATTAATGCGTAGAGCTTTGTTGTGATGGAACCCGGGTCATCAAATCTAAATATTGTTATTGCAAGCCGATTTATTATTATATGTAGCAATTGCAACATATTTTGTGTGTACCTATAGACAGAGTAGATATATATGAAAAATATTTTATGGGTAACTCTACACTTAGCCGACATCAATAATTAATTTGTAGAGGGAGACGTTTAAAAAAAATTTTGATACTCAATGTTGAACAATGGAGAAATTTCAAGTGTTCATTGCGTTTGCATTAAAGGGGCATGATTGCATTGTTTATTTGGAGTTAATGTTTCTTTTAGGCAGTTTGTCAAAGAGCTGCGGGTAAAGGATGTGGACGTTGGTCTGCACCTGCCAAGATCATTAGATTTAAGAGGTTCTTTTAATTATTTGACTTTATTCACTGGTTTTTCAAAAAATGCATTGTTGTCTTTACTATGCCACTGCAGTCTTTACTACATTGCTATGTCTTCTCTGTTTTCCATCCAACCATAAATGCAAGAGTTTGAAAATGATAGAAATTTTTGCTTCAGCCTGAAAGACTCTAGAGCCTTTCCAACAAACTCATTTATTGTTGCATCAAAATGTACTATATTCCTATAGAAAAAGATTAGATAGCATCTTCTTCGACAGCGACTAATCTGTATGTACCATTTCATTCTTTAAAATCTCTTTGTCCTATGAATTGCGTTGTCAACATTTTACCTAGTGTCTAAATTCTAGATTTGATTTGTGCCATTATGAAATCTATTTACCATGACAAATATTTCAATATCTTTATCATATTTTTGGACATCTTCCCATAAATTCGAAATAGACTCGATTAAATTCATGAGTTGATGTTTTGATGCTATATCATGCAAGTCTGATCAAGTTCATCATGAATTAGGTTTTAAGAAAACAACAAATATTAAAAATGGTGAATCATAAAGTAGGCTTGCATCTAATTTGAATAACTATGTTTGCAAGCTAAAAGGGATTTTATGAGACAGATGTTAAATGAGTTATTTTGTAATAGCTGTTGAACTAAAATTTATCTCTCAAACAATTGTTTCCAATGAATTGTTTTCTTGTTTTGATAAATTTGTAATATCATTATGGTTGAAACCATATTCATTATGTTAGGTTATTGTTTATCCTTGAAATAATCATACTCCTCATTTGTGATAACTTTGAGCCTTTTTATAGGTTGACATCAAGATTGAAATTGGAGGTGTTAACATTGTGATCGAATGAAAACAAAGGAAAATAGAGTGGACTTCGAGATTTTCTTGAAATCGAGATTTGGAAAAAGCATTTTTTAATGCTTGTTTTAATAATCTTAGAGCTTCCATTTTCTACCCTTGTTTTCGGTTTTAAACTAACTCAATTTTCAATTTGGGTTTAAAATCAATCAAAAATTTGATTTTTTCAAAGTTGGTTAAAAAGAACCTTAGACATTTACTAGATTTTGATTTGGACTTAAAATTGAACAAGGAAAACTTCACATCTCAATTGATGCTTTTAAAATGAACTCATCATTGCTTTGAGGTATAAAATGAACAAGTGTCTTTCATGTTTTGCATTATTTTCCACAAATTAATATCATTAAAATGCGTATGCGCTTCTCTCTCACTTCACATCGATCTTAAGAATCAAAAGCATTTTCGTGATATTAAGTTGTCAATAAGATTGCCTTCACACTTTGATTTGGGAGCTTAAAATTGAACAAACTTGTCTAGTGTGAAAAAAAGGCATTGCGAGTGTTCTCTCTTTGTTCACGCAAACAAAGATGATCAAAATACGAATGCACTTACTCACTATTGTACACCTTTAGAGAGCCTGTCTTGGTGGGAAAAAGTACTCACCCCAAGGGAACGACTCAAACCGGTAACGAGCTAAATGCCAAGCTATTCCCAACTGGTATACAAATTCAAATGGTGAGGAAAGTTCATCATTACAAGAGCTCCTATGGACAAGCACGTGATACTCTTTATATGGGTTGATATTTCCTCTCGTGTGGCCTCCTGAACGGGTACCCTGATTATGAACTAAATTTGTAGAAGGCCAAAACCTTACCTATTTTATTGGTGCAAGAAGTCATGTCCTCTGAAGCCGCCCCACATTATACATGTGGTTTTGTTGTAGAGATGGAAAGTATGCCATGGAAGATTCATGGGTACTAATGCTTGGCTGACTCGAGAAGTGTGTGTCATGGAGGGGAGCCAGTGTGGTCAAGCATTTAGCCATCCGCACAAAATATGCGCAGCTAGATTCGTCCAAGTGGGAACCCAACAAAATATTGTCTCATCATCCTAGGGTTGTAAAAAATGTTTGGAAGTAAAAAATACATTGCTTGGTTCTAAAAACATTTGAAACATGAACATTCACAGGACCTTCAAATTTCAAACCCCTTTTAGGAAACAAATACCTTTGACGAATTTAAGCACTCCTGCTTTCCCTAGCGATAATATCCTTAGAGGTTTCTAAGTGCTTCGATTCTATCATCATTTGCTTTCAATAAGGTTAAACATAGGAGACTTTTGCCCTATTTTCCTTGATTTCCACATAATGGATTTTGTTGGATAAAAACGAAAGTGGCACATTAGACATATAGTTTGAAGGATAATCAAGAATGTGATTTTGGTAAAAAGAATTCAGTAAGCCAAGATAAAAAGATAAATTGGATTACACATGTGTTTTCTAACATAATTTCCCACAAGATCAAAATCCCAAAACCAAAGTTCAAGAAGCTTAGTTTGAAAGCTCGTGAGGAGCGTCTTGAGAGACTTTTCAAATTTAGAGAAAGATTGGTTTACAAATTTTACAAAAAAGATTCAAGAAATAATCCTGAGTTATATGAGTTTTACTATCAACAGAATCCCGAACTATTTGAAAGGTTTGCTTTCCTCCCATAGGAAATATAGCGTGTTTTTCAACACCGAGGTCTTGCAAAAAGAAGTGTTATCTAGGTCAAGTCTAGGATCAAATTCAATCACTTTCATCCATCTCTCAACCATCAAAATGAGTCAAAAATCACCTCACCAACAACTCTTGGAAACTTTATAAACATCTCTTATGCTAAAATTTTAGGCGAAATCAAAACCACTTTGTTTGACTTAACACACCTAGGCAAACCATCATCTTATAAATTAATTTTCTCTAGGATAACACAACTTTCTAGGGATTACGAGTTCATCTTGTTTGGCTTCACACACTTAGCCAAATTATCAACTCATCACCTCGTTTGACTTAACACACTTAGTCAAACTGTCCTCTTATGTACAAGTCCACTCTAGGATAACACAACTTCCTAGGGTTTTACAAGTGCATTTATCACATCTTTTTTGACTTAACACATTTAGTCAAACTATCAATCCAATCACAATCAATCAAAGTCCTAAAATTTTTAGCATTTACTTCAAAGTTTCTTTAAGGGTTCCATTCATATGTATCACTCATCTTTCATGTATTTCATCCTCGTCATTGCTTTGATCCTTCAATTATCCTAGTTCTTCGCTTCTTTGAACCTAAGGTTTAGAATGATCTAAAGAATTAGAGGTTCATCTCTTACATTCTTGAAAAATTGATCTTCATTTTATGGTTCAAACTCGATCTCAACACAAGAAGAACATGGAGAAAAATAAAGAAACATCCATTTCAAGTGATTTAAGCCAAACTGAAACAACGTTCAATCCGATGATAACAATTGAATTCCCAATCAATCCACCTCAAATGCCTCAAAGTTCTCAAGAGGAGGGTCATATTAAGGACATCATTGATATTGGAATGACACAAGCAAAAATTCTAGAAATATTGCAAAATCCCGAGAATCATCGAATTGTTAGTACCATGCTGAAGTTGTACCCATCCCAGTACATGCTTGAGTTAGCAAAAGAAGGGGCTAAAATCCCTTCTGACTTTGATGTAAGCACCCTTGTGGAGAGGTCTCTCAGCATCATGCCTTCACCTGCATCCACACTTCCACTTCAAAATATCACTCAAGACATCCCCCAAGTCATATCATCTATCGTTTCAACCCTACCGGTTGTTAACAAGGGAAGTGCCATATTTCACGAGTTTCAAAAACATCACCTTGTGAACAATTGAGGATTGAACGGAGGGTCCACATCAGAACAATCCATTCCGGTGAATCCATTGCACCCATGTGTCCCTCTCACATTTAATGATCATACCAATTGATCCTAATTTCACGCAACACCGGATTATCCTCCTAACATACAAAATTTTCTCCCTATCTCACAAGGAGAAGGTGACTTGTTTGGAGTAGGGGGAATCTTGGATCCATCATCATCACTTTCAGGGATTGCACCACCCATCTTCCCACCATTTCCACCCTTACCGCTCACATCCACATCATCACTCGGGTTGGGTCTTCCTCCTCTTGCTGCCATCAACTATTTGAATCAAAGCACCTCATCAAATCCACGAGCTGTGTCATCTATATCACAACAACAGATGGAAACCATCCAAGCAACCGTAGCGATCAACACGTCTACCATTCCTCAAAGCATGGTCTCACAGGGACCAAGCACCTCAATCACACCATCCATAGCTCAAAATTTGATCATTAACATGACTGTTCCACTCATCACAATGGTTGGCGTTATTCCAAATCCACCACTATTACCACCAAGACACAACACAGTCAATTCATTCACCATGATGTTGCAAGCTGCTCAAAAAGATGCCCAGCAAAAAGCACTTCAAAATCAGCAAGCTGCACAATTGGTCGCTTAGCAAGCACAAGCACAATTAGCTGCACAACAGGCTATACAAGCCCAAGCCTTATTACGACGAGAAAAAGCTGCACAAGTAGCTCAAGCTGCTCAAGCCGCTCAATCCACATAAGTTGTGCCAGTCACACATGCCGCTCAGATGGCACAAGCAATCCAACAAGCACACGCTCAAGCACTTGCGCAGTTCCAAGCTCAACAAGCACAATACCAAGATCAATTGCAAGCACAACAAGAAGCATATCAGCAAGCCTTGCAATACTACCAATTATAGTAGTAGTATGACCAACAACAAGCATTGTTGGCACAACAATAACATGACCAGCAAAAAGCGTTGTTAGCACAACAGTTGCAGCAACATGACCAACAACATGCATTGTTGGCTCAACAACAAGTGCAGGCATCGCTTGCTCAACAAAGCTTGCAAAAAAACCACATCAACACCCCATATATCAATCCCACACCTCGGAACATGTTCACTCCACCTCCCGATCCGCAAGGTGATGTAGCATCACAGATCAAATTGCTTTCACATCAAGTGCTAGATCTTCAATCTGGGAAGACAGTCAGGGCACCGAGCAACTTGTGTCCCTATCCATTTGATAGAAGCTTGGCAATGGTACCATTTCTCAAGGGATTCAAGATCCCCAAATTCGATAAATATTGTGGGATAGGGAACCCTGAAGATAACATCAGGGAATTCCAAGTACATTGCATGGAAGTCACCTACAATGACACATATCTAATGCGACTATTTCCTCAAAGCTTGGCTAGCCATGCCATGGAATGGTTTTCTCATCTGCCTACAACAATCAAAACCTTTCAAGAAATCAAAGATGCTTTCCTCCAAAAATTATGTGTTCAACATTTATGTGGATGTTAGTTTGGAAGAGCTCTTGGCGCTCAAATAGAGTAAGGGTGAATCATTCACCACCTTCCTCCAACGATGGTGAGAAAAAGCTAATCGAAGTAAGCTGGCCATACCAAAAGAGCTACAAGTTTGTACTATCATCGCCAATATAGACAAGACCTTGGCATTCTATTTGAAGATGCAATGCATCACTACATATGATCAACTAATCCCCAAGGCATTCACTATTGAATGAGCTCTCATTACACAAGGGGGCACACCCATTTATCATGAACATCAAGATAGTCACCCATCCACTATTTTCAATAACAAACCTCGCACATGGGTGAAGAATCGAAATGTCACCAATGATGGAATAGTGGATGCCAAAGTTCTCATCAGTGCCCCCAAGCAAAACAATCAAATGCAACATCGCCAATGACATAAAAGAAAGTAGAATAATGTGCAAATAAATGTGGTAAACCAGCAACCACTCCAAAACCAAATCAATAATCTCAATAATCAAGGAGGACCACCTCCACGAAAAAATTTCCCCCCCAAACAAAAATTCACAGCCCTTAGGGAGTCAATCGAGTCCATCATGAAAAAGTTGGTCAATGAGAACAACATCAAGGTTCCCACCCATGATAATTATAGCAAACCCTAGGTCAAACTACCATGGTATAACGAAAACCTCCTTTGTGACTTTCACAAAGTAAAGGGACACACAATTGCCAACTGCATGAAGTTGAAAAACATCATCCAGGATCTCATTGAGGACAAGATCATCAATGTCGAACAAGCAGCTAGTGATCAAGAAATCAAGATATACACCAATCCGATGTCAAATCATAATCAATGGAATAATCAAGGAAATAACAAAGGGAAGCAAAAGTAAGCTAGCACAAACCTTGTTTATGAAGACATTGTCGCATGTGTAGATGAAATAGTCATTTTCATTAGCATCAGAGGAGTCGACACTGATTGTGGAGTCACCACACATAGCGAAAAGATTACTATTGTAGGGGAATCACAACCATCTAAGAACCTCATTTAAAATACAAGAGCCATTCCCTATGATTACAATGTTATTGACCAACTAAAGAGAACCCCCACCCAAATCTCCATCATGGAACTATTGAAAATTTCTGCCGCCCATAGGAAGGTCCTTGATGAAGCATTAGTTACATCCACCATCTTTGCCACCCTTGACACAAAGCAGTTCTAGGCTATGGTGGGTAACATCGTTACCCCAAATCTCATTACATTCTCTGACCAAGATTTCCTCTCCCAGCCATCTCATAATCGCGCACTCCACCTTCAATTGCTCATCCATATAAAGATAGTCAAAAGAGTCCTGGTGGATGGAGGTGCAAGCCTTAACATTTATTCTCTAAAGCTCATAAATAAATTGGGATTCAATGAGGATTCCATTAATAAGAACAAAAGCATCATGATAAGGGCGTATGATGATCATGAAAGAGTGTCTCAGGGCACTATCAAAATTCCTATCCAAGTGGGACCGACAACAATGGAAACCACCTATCATGTCCTCGACTTCAACCTACCATATAATATCCTCCTTGGACACTTGTGGATCCACAGAATGAAGGTAGTGGCCTCAATGTACCACCAATGTATTAAGTTCTCACACTGAAATGAAGAGGTCACTATATATGGGATCCTAAACCTTTCGCCTACTGCAAAAAATTGGAAACCAAGTTTTATAAAATCCCCCAAGTCCTGAAAAATGATGAAGGAACATCCACGTCATACATAGACCCAAGCAACCTCGCTTCCACTTCTGCGACAAAAACACCTGCCATCTCTAACATATCCGAAATCAAAAACATGATCCAGGACAATGGATGTGGCGACTAGAGAATGAAAAGAAATGAATTTTTTGTAGGAGAGGTACCACAATCTCCTAGGTGACATGGACACCCTGAGCCAGCTGAAACACCTGTCCACACTGTTAGGACAAAAGCTTCTAGATTCTACCATTGGGGGGATCTCAGTCGAGAAAATGTGGATGAGGGAGACATCTCAAACACATTATACCAAGATCAAAGGCCCACCCCCACCCTACCCATGGATGAAACTAACAGAGGGTTGCAAATGATGTTTGGTATGGGCTATAACAGGAACGAAAGCCTTGGAAGGAACAGTGATGGATAGTTGGAGCCCATCATTGTAGAAAGAAGAATGTGGAACCTTGGCCTTGGATGTACTCCTTCGAGTATAGCCATATGCGACAAAGGCAATCCTAGTAGGGCAGTCAAGAACTCCCCTCAAGTGTCAGCAACTACCCTTAGACCACCCGTCTGCTTAGGCATCCCACTGGACAATTTCACCTTTGATGTCACTGATGTTTGTGCCAGTAGTGATGATGATTACACTGTAGCAGGCCTACCCATGCTTTTTGAGGATTCCACCTCACTTATAATTAGTGCCTCACCCACTGAGTCAATCCAACAAACCCACCAAATCACCTTAGCACACCCTCAACACATCGCTCATGACCAATGTGGACCACCAATTCTAGACTCATTCAAAAATGATGAGGCTCTCTCGAAATTCATGGGACTAAGGGATACAGTTCCATCTAGGGATCACAAGTCAGGTTTGGACATCACATTGGACACCCAAGAATATTATGGGGAGATGATTGAGTCGTTTAGTCGCAAAAGAAAAATATCGAGAAGAAGCTCGAGGTTATTGAGTGAAAACCACAATGTGGTACTCTCTAACCATAGAACAATAAAAATAAAGGACACATCCAATGGTGAAAACCTCTCTGAGGCATCGAAGGATGAAGGATTCAATATCCCCCTACTACTCTACATTAGGAGAAATCAACAGTCCTAGCAGAGCAATGTAATCCTGTCAACTTGGGAATAGAGACAGAACCACAAATCACATTCTATGCTCAAACACTTCAAATAGAAGAACAAGAATTGTTGGCTGCATTCTTAAGAGAAAGGAAGGAAAATTTTGCATGGACCTACGCTGACATGCCAGGTCTAGATCTTGAATCATTTGACCATTCACTTCAGAGCAAAGCTAGTTAGATAAAATTTAAGAAAGATGCACCCATAGATAGCTTTGCTCGTGAAGATAGAATTACAGAAAATCTTAGACGTTGGATTCATACGACCAATTGACTATCTAGAATGGGTATCTAATCTTGTTCCAGTATCAAAACTGAATGGGGGCATCCGCATCTGTACAAACTTTAAACATCTAAATAAAGCATGTCCTAAGGATGATTTTCCACTACCCAACATTGACATGATAGTGGATATGACGGCCGGACATGAGATGTTATCACTGATGGATGGCTTCTTGGGATACAATCAGATAATGATAGCAAAGGAAGACTAGCATAAGATAGCCTTTACATGTCCTTGGGGCACCTACTACTGGAATGTGATGCCATTTGGGCTGAAGAATGTAAGAGCTACATACCAAAGAGCCATGACACTGATCTTCCATGACATGATTCACAAAACTGTCGAAGATTATGTGGATGACATATTGGCTAAATCAAAGAAGAGGCAAGACCATATAGCGACCTTAAGAGAAATTTTTGACCAGCTAGCAGACGCTCCCCTCTACACAGACAACCCACTCATATCAGAGTTTCTAGATGAGTCCCTTTTCAATCTCAGTGCAACCGATCATTGGAAACTATACTTTGACAGTTCCCACACACAACATGGATCAAGAGTCGGTGTATTCTTCATCACCCCCTAGGGGGACTGTATACCGAGATCTTACAAGTTGGCATTCGCCTGTACGAACAAAATTGTAGAATATGAGGCTTTAACCCTAGGTCTCAAAATTGTGGCATAGTGGTGAATCATGGCATTAAAGGTTTATGGAAACTCACAACTCATCATTAACTAAGTCAATGGTGAATACCAAAATAAGGATGATAAGCTTACACCATACAAAAACATGGTAGAAAGCCTCAAGGAATCATTTATCGATATCACCTTTCAGAAAATACCGAGGGCAAACAACAGAGCAACTGATGTAATGGCAACAATCAGATCCTTGCTAGTTATCCCTCGCAATGTCTCAAAACATGAATTCTTGGTAGAGCAACTTCTCGTACCCATGTTTGAGGTACCAGAGTTAGAATATACATGAGAACTCGTCAGTTCTGGTGATCTTTGGTATCATGACATCTACACCTATCTAAGATTAGGAGTCCTCCCAGCTGACATTACCCTGAACCTCAAGTGAACATTTGTCAAAAGGTCCTTACGATTTGTCATCCTAGGAGAAACCCTCTTCTGTAGAAGCATTGATGGAACCCAGTTACGTTGCTTAAAATTTGAGGAAGCCCTAACTAATTTGGTTGAGGTACACAATGGCACGTGTGGTTCACACTCGAGTGGTATGAACTTGGCTAAGAAGTTGCTGAGAACCAAGTACTACTGGCCAACAATGGAGAGAGAAGCGCATGAATTTTTTAGAAGGTGTCTATAGTGTCAATAGCATGGAGACCTCATTCATGCACCAGCTCAAGAATTACATCCTATAGTTACACCTTGTCCATTTTCCCAGTGGGGCCTTGATCTCATAGGTAAAATCTCACCCACCTCATCCAGTGGCCATAAGTTCATCATCACCGCCAACGAATATTTCACAAAGTGGGTCGAAGCAATTCCTATGACCTACATCATTGCAAAGAAGATATCCAAGTTCATCCTGAACTACCTCATTTTCCGATACGGTGTTCCCCAATCCATTATATCTGATAACGAGACACCTTTCAAGAATCAGGATGTATGGGACTTGTGTGAACAATTAAAAATCCAACACCGCTTTTCCACTCCATATTACCCACAAGGCAATGGCCAGGTAGAAGCTACCAATAAGAAAATTCTAAAAATCCTCAAGAAAATAGTCAATGACTCTAGTCGTGACTAGAATCCGCAACTAAATCCTACCTTATGGGCCTACCGCATGAGCATCCGCACGCCAACAGGTGCCACCCCATTCTCCCTAGTCTACGGATAAAAATCCATCCTCCCTATCGAGATTTAGCTTTCATCACTGAGGATATATTTGAAAAACCTCATCACAGATGAGGAATACAGGGTCACAAGACTAAATGAGTTGGAGTTACTCGATGAATGATGCATGGATGCCCTAAATCATCTATAGGTCTACCAGAATCGCCTGAAACGAAGCTGCAACAAGAAGATTAGGCAACACACCTTCCAAGTCGGTAACCTTGTGTTAAAAGAGAACCAAAAGAATGTACCAAAACCAGATAGCGAAGGAAATTTTGAACCCAATTGGCTGGGACCTTTCATCATCAATGCAAGTTACACATTAGGGGCATATCAACTAGCAACACCAGAAGGCGAGCCTCTATAGGAGCCTCTGAACAACTCTCATATCAAAAAATGTTATGCCTAAATCTTGCAAGGTATAGAATCAAAAAATACAAAAAAAAATCATAAAACATGCTAAAAATATGGTTACCTTGATGAAAACCTGGCAAACAGGCATCTTGGCGACAACAAAAAAATCAAAAGATACAAAAAATAAAAATATTAAAAAAAAGGATTGAAAATAGTAAAGAAAAAAATCATCCTCTAGTGAAAACAACTTCGGTGGCACTTTGGAAAAGTACCCTATTGAAAATGAGGCAAACAAGTGTCAAGTGTAAATAAAGCACTATCTATCCACCAAGATCTGCATGACTAACTCATTCATTCCATCACATTTCATTAATCCTCCATCCACCCATTCGCTCACATCCATACCATAGCCTGAGTTGGTGTCCATCTAATATTCCACCATAGTACTACTTGGCATATTCCTAAGGTCAGGTTGTCCTACCTATATCGAAGTAGTCTATTGCTTAAATGTTGGGGGCATGTCCTTGAAACTAGCAGTTGATCGGATTTGTCTATATCTTTTGTGTTTTTCCCAAATTTCATCAAGAATTAAAAAACATTCAAAAATTTCATCAAAAATTCAAAAAATTCCAAATTGAATTCAAAAAATCCACAAACATGTCAAATTATCAAAAAATCTTCAAAAATTCATCATTTAGTCTTGTCATTCTTTCACCTTGTCTAAACTACATCGTCTCTGAGCTTGAATGTAGGCAAGATTGATCTTTGATCATCCCCTCTTAATTGATTAAATCAAATTAATTAATTAAATCTCCTAAAGTCTTGATTTAATTAAATCTAATTAAATAACTCATACACATTTCCTCTCATTTGATTTAAAATAAATACAAAATTTAAATCAAATGTCATATCAGCTAAACTCCATTTAGATTAATCGAATCATGATTATTTAAATCCTAATTACATGAATCCTCTAGATTCATCCACTTGCACAATAAATCATTTAAATTGATTTATTAAAACACCTATTTTCTCTCACAAGGGCATATTCCTTGTATGTCGTCATTAACTCTCATGTTTGACTTTTTTGGACAAACACAATTCCCCCCAGAAACCCTCAACCATACTCATTTATTGCCATTTTCAAATTTGAATGGGCACATTGTCCAAAACTTGCACAAGCATAGGCCAATCCCATGGTGACAAATGGCTCTCTGCTATTGGATGGGATTTAGTCCCACATTGCCTAATCTTGGCTTCTCGTCTCTCAACTTTTCCTATAAATGCAATGCATTTTCTCTCATTTCAACATCTACATTTAGAGCATCCCTATTATCGGCAACTTGATTTCAAGAGCATCTCATTGTCTATAACTTCATTTGGTTTAGCAAGGGTTGGGAAAGGGCTCTTTCACATATTCAAAGAGCACCAATCCATCATAGAATAGGTATCTAATATGTCTTTTTTCTTTCAACTAAGTTAGTTTGTTATATCTTTATGCAAGGATGTTGGATTATTTTATGGAGATGTTGATAATCTATTTTGTTTAGAATGCTAACCATACTAAGATGGGTGTGTGTGTTGAAGGTTTTTTAACCATTTGTAGATTTTCACCATCTACACACACATATATATATACATATATATACATATACATATTATATATATATATATATACATATTATATATATATATATATATGCTTATACATAGTTGTGTATATACACATATATATATGTACATAGTTTTCCAAATTTCAATTACATTAATTTGTTAATTTAAATATAAATTTTCAACATTTTTTGTTAGATGAATACAACAATTAGATTGATTTATAAGTGTAGGTGTTGAAAAAATTACAATTTCAAATACATTAATTTATGGATATGCTACATATAGATGTATAGTTATATATATGTGTATTCATATACAAGTTGTGTACATATATATATACACACACAAACAACTATGTATATGATGCATATACATATATATATGTATGTATGTATATGTATGCATATACATAGTTGTGTATACATATATATATGTACATAATTTTATGAATTTCAATTACATTAATTTGTTAATTTACATTTAAATTTTCAACAATGTTAGTTAGATGAATAAAACTAACAAAAAACATATTTGGAATCACAAAAAGTTTCATGCTGCAACATTCGTAGAAATCTGTAAAAGTGGATAGAATAGATCTACTATTTGTTTTGCTGTAAAAATTATAAATCCTTAACTTGGACAACTCTCAAAACATGCCTAGGCTGAAATCAAATTTATTACAGCATAAACATGATTAAGATAGAGTTCTAAAGAAGAAAAAGAGTCTTTAGTTTTACAAAAAACACGATGGCACACTTTGAAGTCAAAATGTTCACAAAAATACATAGTAGTATCCTTTGGTTGTCCAATACAATAGACTAGAATTCAGTTTTAGGAAAAAAACACTAGAAAACATTAAATTCAAAAAGTTCACTAAAAAATCCTAATTAGACATCCACAAATTTGATTAAGAAGTGGTGTGTCCTTGGGTGTCAACTGACTCTGCATCAATTGGAGAAGATGTTAAGGATTGCAGATTGTTTTGCAAGACACATTCTATAGAAACAAGCAATGCCTGATTTGCATTTGGACTGAGTTGTGACAATTGAGAGAAGCCTTCAAAAGACGCATTCTGTAGGTTGCTAAGAGTAGCAAAGGCTAGAGACAAAATGTTAATTGAATGTTCCTTAAAACTAGATGTTGAGTTGGAAGAGGAGTTGTAGAAGTAATCTTACTTTTGTTTCTTTATGCTCTTTCCGCCTTCTTTTGGGTTTCCTTCAACTGTCGAGCAATATTTTCTTCCTCACTTTCAAACTCCTTTTGATGTCACTATATGAGCTTCCCCTCTGCAATTTTCTATTCTTTTGAAGATGTCTCCAATCTCTTTGCCTCCATTTTTTCTAGGTTTGCTTCTCTTTCTGCCTTCTTTTAAGCCATTTGGTCCATTTTCCTTTGTTACAATTCTTGGTTTCTTTGTTTTTGTGCCTCTTGTTCATTCAAAAAATTGAAAAATTCATTTGATGTCAAAATTTGAGATTGCCTACTTAGGTGCAGTACCACATTGTGACCTCAATTTGATTATTGGTGTACCCTTTGTGTTGGGAGTTGCAAAAAAATGCTTCTCCTTCCTTTTGGTTATTGGTCATCGATTGTGTTCATGGCACATAGTCAAATTATTTGTTGTTAGAGTCATTACCTTCCACTCCATCCACTTCATCATTTACATCCCAATTTCTCCCAATTTTTAAGTAATGGATGACCTCTTCAGGATCAACATTTGGTGGTGATGGCATGGATATACCTTCATCCCCTTGAATTAAATTTAGATGTAACCCTAGGTTTAAAGCTACATCTTGAAATTCAGATGGAAGATTGAGACTCTCTTCATTTTTTGTTGCCTGATTACATGTTTGAACTGCACGTTCTTCTTCATTTTCTGCTATCTCAATGTTTTGTATGTACTATGCTTCTTTGTTCATTGGAATTACAGGATTACTTGCAGTAAAGGTTTCGACAAACTTTCTAATATTTTCCACATTCTATCTTGCTATCCTCAAACAAGTCTTCATTGCCATGAACTATTCCTCATCCTTAGTTGTCTCACCCTCTATTTCTTCTCCCAATGTGGTTCCTTCATCTTCAACCATGAAAGCTTTGATTGGCACCATATCCAAGTTAAGTGCATGTCGATCTAATGGACAAATTATTATTCTTCTAAAACCACTTGCAATATTATTAGGAGTTAAAAATTGTGCAAAAGCTTTGCTGGCAATTATTGCCAACTCTTCCCTTTGAATGCCAAGTTGTGGATGTGCCAAGAGACATATACTCCTATGTTGTTTGAAATATTTTTTGAATGGTTAGAATACACTAACATCAAGGGGCTACAATTTGTGGATGCAATATGTTGGAAGTGTGATCAAATCTATTCCCATACTCTTTTCTTCTTCGATCGTTTTGAATGGAACATGGCTGCCATGACCATCAAACATGAGAATTTGTCTATTTTTTGGTGACACCCCTCCTAGGAAATTTCTTGCAAAGTGTTTCAACATTCCATAAATAATTCTTTGGTCATCCAAGCATGCTCTCAGATTACCAAGCATTCCCTTGGCTCATAGTTAATAATATAGTTTCTAATGTTCCTTTTGGACTTAAACAAATAGTAACCAGATATAGCTTGACTTGCTGCACTAAGAGAAGCTAGAAAAATGATCCATTCTCTTCTTTTAGATATGAATTTTGGAGCACATTTGGTCCTTTTTTTTGCAATTTAATTCTCATTACACAATTTTTGGCATCCTACACACTTGTTTCGTCACAGTTCCATATTTTTTTGGGCCCATAATTGTGTTTTTTGTATAACTCTTCCAAGTTGTCATCCTAGGAGAAACCCTCTTCCATAGAAGCATCGATGGAACCCAGTTACATTGCTTAAAACTTGAGGAAGCCCTGACTGCTTTGACTGAGGTACACAATGGCACATGTGGTTCACACTCGAGTGGTATGACCTTGGCTTTGAAGTTGTTGAGAACCGAGTACTACTGGCTGAAAATGGAGAGAGAAATGCATGAATTTATCAGAAGGTGTCTACAGTGCCAACAACATGGAGACGTCATTCATGCACCAAATCAAGAATTACATCCTATAGCTACACCTTGTCCCTTTTCCTAGTGGGGGCTCAATATAATAGGTAAAATCTTACCCACCTCATCCAATGGCCATAAGTTCATCATCACCACCAACGAATATTTCACAAAGTGGGTTGAAGCAATTCCTATGACCTACATCACTGCAAAGAAGATATCCAAGTTCATCCTGAACTACCTCATTTTCTGATACGGTGTTCCCTAATCCATTATCTCTGATAATGGGACACCTTCCAAGAATTAGGATGTCTGTGACTTGTGTGAACAACTCAAAATCCAACACTACTTTTCCACTCCATATTACCCACAAGGCAATGGCTAGGCAGAAGCTACCAATAAGACAATTCTGAAAATCCTCAAGAAAACAGTCAATGACTCTGGTTGTGTCTAGAATCTGCAACTTAATTTCACCTTATGGGCCTACCGCATGAGTATCCACACACCAACAGGTTCCACCCCATTCTCCCTGGTCTACGGATCAAAATCTATCCTCCCTATCGAGATCGAGCTTCTGTCACTGAGGATATATTTGCAAAACCTCATCACGGATGAGGAATATGGGGTCACAAGACTAAATGAGTTGGAGTTATTGGATGAATGATGCATGGATGCCCTAAATCATCTATAGGTATACCAGAATCGCCTGAAATGAAGCTAGAACAAGAAGATTATGCAACACACCTTCCAAGTCGGTGACCTTGTGCTAAAAGAGAACCAAAAGAATGTACCAAACCCGGATAGCAAAGGAATTTTTTAACCCAACTGGCTGGGACCTTTTGTCATCACCGCAAGTTACACGTCAGGGGAATATCAACTAGCAACACCAAAAGGCAAGCCTCTGCAGGAGCCTTTGAACAACTCTCATCTCAAAAAATGTTATGCCTAAATCTTGCAAGGTATAGAACCGAAAAATACAAAAAAAAATCATAAAACATGCTAAAAATATGGTTACCTTGATGAAAACCTGGCAAACAGGCATCTTGGAGACAACAAAAAAATAAAAAGATAGAAAAAAACCAAAAAAAATAAAATAAAAAAAAAGCATTGAAAACAGTAAAGAAAAAAATCGTCCTCTAGTGAAAACAACTTCGCTGGCGCTTTGGACAAGTACCTTGTTGAAAACATGGAAAAAAAGCATCAAGTGTAAATAAAGCACTCTTTATCCACCAAGATCTGCATGACTTACTCATTCATTCCATTACATTTCATTAATCCTCCATCCACCCATTCGCTCACATCCATACCATAGCCTGAGCTGGTGTCCATATCATATTCCACCATAGTACTACTTGGAATATTCCTAAGGTTAGGTTGCCCTGCCTATATCGAAGTAGTCTATTGCTTAAATGTTGGGGGCATGTCCTTGAAACTAGCAGTTGATCGGATTTGTGTATATCTTTTGTGTTTTTCCCAAATTTCATCAAAAATCCAAAAACATTCAAAAATTTCATCAAAAATTCAAAAAATTCCAAATTGAATTCAAAAAATCTGAAAACATGTCAAAATATCAGAAAATCTTCAAAAATTCATCATTTAGTCTTGTCATTCTTTCACCTTGTCTGAACTGCATCGTCTCTGAGCTTGAACGTAGGCAACGTTGATCTTTGATCATCCCTTGAGACATTTAGGTCAGTCATTTAGGTGTTCATCGTATTGGCAATCTTTTTCCCATCTAGTTTTACATTTAGGTCAGTCCTTTAGGCATCTGTCATATTGGCAATCGGTTTTCCCATCTAGTTTTATATTTAGGCCAGTCCTTAGGCGTCTGTCGCATTGGCAATTCGTTTCCCCATCTATCTTTTCATTAAGTCAATTTTTTCGTCAGTCGAACTATGTGGTCTCTGCGTGTATAACGTAGGCAAGCCTAATCTAGGGATCAGCTCCTGAGACCCCTAGGATAGGTCTTTAAGTTAGTCTATTCATCATAAATCTCAAAAATACCAAAAAAACTTGTAAAACATCTTAAAAAATTAAAAAACAATCTCAAAACATTTGAAAAAACTAAAATGGTGCATCCATTTCATCTCGCTTTCACCCATGATTTTCATCACTCATAATAAAACAATCATCACTTTCACCCTTTAGTGAGTCAGCCAGAAACAAGTTTAGCAGGTTCCAAAGTGAATGCTTAATCGTCAAAGTCTCAAGTCTAGATCAGTAAACAAGCAAGTTGGTCAACTCAGAATATCAATAGCTTATCACCCAAATTAGTCCCATCAAAACCTTGATCACAACATGTCCTAGGATGAAGCTTTCCTATGATGGACATAAGCATCAAGTACCCCATAGTAGTTTAGCCTTGGCTAGCGGTATGAAGAAAATTAGCTTGTTTGTTTACTTTATTTGGTCTTTTTGACTTATCTTATTTTGCGCTCATTCCAAGGACCTCTCCATGATGCCTAAACAAATAAGGTTTAGAGAGAACGGAATGGGGCAATGATCATTATCATTTTATCTGTTATGCTTGTTGGATATTCTTGTAAAATAACTTCATCATACATACTTTGTTTTGTTTGTAGGAAGGATGTTTTAGGTATCTTGTTGACCACATAAGAAGGCTTTCCTTTTTATGTTTTGGCCTGAGATGTCTGGAATATCTGAACTGCATTCTGAATAAGGTTATGTTTCTCAAGTGTGAACAAGAGTACTCCTATCTAATTGATGAGTCAAAGTCCATCACACTAGGTGCCACATCATCTTGGTTCTTAATACATTGATGCATTGCACCTATGTGTGTTATCAAACATAAAGAAAGGTATCCTCTTTTCCCATCCTTGGATAAGCAATACATCATCATCATTCATCATCATATCCAATAAAGTCTCGATGACTAGGGGACTTGTTGGACTTCTTCATCTTCTTGAATTTAAGGGTTGATCCTTCTCATTCTTCTATCCTCTTTCATGCTAACAATGCAGCCATCCTGCATCCATCTTGCATCTTTCATAATCATTTTATGTCATCATAGCACAACATCATCCACCTCACATCTCATTTTCATAAACATTTAAGTTGTTTAGGATAATATAAATTTTTTATTCTAAGCAAACATATCATTTACATCATCATTATCATATAGATCATATCATCTAACCATCCATACATTCATTTTGAACCTCCTTGTGGTAAGATCCACCTCAATATTTTTGCTTGACCTCTTGAGGGGGCAATGTACTAACGTACTTTTGGGACATCTGAAAAAAATCAAAATTTTTTTAATTTCGATGTCAGTGGCATCATTCTTTGAACCAACGCAACAAGTACATTGTCTCAAAGAGGGGGAAAATGTAGACATACGAAATTAACATTACTAATTAAACATCACATTCGATCATTCTTTCCTCTTAATTAATTAAATCAAATTAATTAATTAAATCTCCTAAAGTCTTGATTTAATTAAATCTAATTAAATAACTCAAATACATTTCCTGTCATTTGATTTAAAATAAATACAAAATTTTAAATCAAATGTCCTATCACCTAAACTCCTGTTAGATTAATCAAATCATGATTATTTTAATCCTAATTACATGAATCCTCTAGATTCATCCACTTGCACAATAAATGATTTAAATTGATTTATTAAAGCACCTATTTTCCCTCACAAGGGCATATTCCTTGTATGTCGTCATTAACTCTCATGTTTGACTTTTTTGGACAAACACAATTCCCCCCAAAAACCCTCAACCATACTCATTTATTGCCATTTTCAAATTTGAATGGGCATATTAGCCAAAACTTGCACAAACATAGGCCAATCCCATGGTGACAATTGGCTCTCTCCTATTGGATGGGATTTAGTCCCACATTGCCTAATCTTGTCTTCTCGTCTCTCAACTTCTCCTATAAATCCAATGCATTTTCTCTCATTTCAACATCTACATTTAGAGCATCCTTATTATAGGGAACTTGAGTTAAAGAGCATCTCATTGTCTATCACTTCATTTGGTTTAGCAAGGGCTGGGAAAGGGCTCTTTCACATATTCAAAGAGCACCAATCCATCATAGAATAGGTATCTAATATGTCTTTTTTCTTTCAAATAAGTTAGTTTGTTATATCTTTATGCAAGCATGTTGGATTATTCTACGGAGATGTTGATAATCTATTTTGTTTAGAATGCTAACCATACTAAGATGGGTGTGTGTGTCGAAGGTTTTCTAACCATTTGCATATTTTCACCATCTACACACACACACACACACACACACACACACACACACACACATATATATACATATATATACATATACATATTATACACACACACACACACACACACACACACACACACACACACACACACACACACATATATATATATATATATATGTGCTTATACATAGTTGTGTATATACACATATATATGTATATAATTTTCTAAATTTCAATTACATTAATTTTTTAATTTAAATTTAAATTATCAACAATTTTTGTTAGATGAATACAACAATTAGATCGATTTATAAGTGTAGGTGTGAAAAAATTTACAATTTCAAATACATTAATTTATGGATATGCTACATATAGATGTATATTTATTTATATGTGTATTCATATACAAGTTGTGTACATATATACACACACACACACAACTATGTATATGATACATATACATATATATATGTATGTATGTATATGTATGCATATACATAGTTGTGTATACATATATATATGTACATAATTTTATGAATTTAAATTACATTAATTTGTTAATTTACATTTAAATTTTCAACAATGTTAGTTAGATGAATAAAACTAACAAAAAACATATTTGGAATCACAAAAAGTTTCATGCTGCAACATTCGTAGAAATCTATAAAAGTGGATAGAATAGATCTACTATTTGTTTTGCTGTAAAAATTATAAATCCTTAACTTGGACAACTCTCAAAACATGCCTAGGCTGAAATCAAATTTATTACAAAATAAACATGATTAAGATAGAGTTCTAAAGAAGAAAAAGAGTCTTTAGTTTTACAAAAAACACAATGGAACACTTTGAGGTCAAAATGTTCACAAAAATACATAGTAGTATCCTTTGGTTGTCCAATACAATAGACTAGAATTCAGTTTTAGGAAAAAAACACTAGCACACATTAAATTCAAAAAGTTCACTAAAAAATCCTAATTAGACATCCACAAATTTGATTAAGAAGTGGTGTGTCCTTGGGTGTCAACTGACTCTGCATCAATTAGAGAAGATGTTAAGGACTGCGGATTGTTTTGCAAGACATATTCTATACAAACAAGAAATGCCTGAGTTGCATTTGGACTGAGTTGTAAAAATTGAGAGAAGCCTTCAAAAGACCCGTTTTGTAGGTTGCTAAGAGTAGCAAAGGCTAGAGACAAAATTTTAATCATGTTCCTTAAAACTAGATGTTGAGTTGGAAAAGGAGTTGTAGAAGTAATATTACTTCTGTTTCTTTATGCTCTTTCCACCTTCTTTTGGGTTTCCTTCAACTGTCGAGCAATATTTTCTTGCTCCCTTTCAAACTCCTTTTGATGTCACTGTATGAGCTTTGTAATACCCCTCCGTTTTGCTTCTTGTTTCATGTTGCTTTATGCTTTTCTTGGGTTGCAGCTACTTTGATACTAGACACATTTTGTTATGATGTTTTGATCGCTACTTTTGAGCAACAACTATTATTGTGTAATGTGACTATCTCATTTTATTTCACATGCTTTAATGGATTAATGATGTTGTAGAGTTTATCATGAGATTATATATGTGAGTATTGATTATGATGGCAATGTCAGTCCTTGATGAGGATATTGGTGAAGAGGACGGGTTCGCATCACTCGCTTGCGAGCGCCCTGCGATTCTGTGATTTCTTCTTCATGGTGTGAATTATATGCTGGATATATTATGTTGTTTACTTGGTTTTAGGTTGTAGGTACATGACATCGACTCCACCTGGTTTCACAGGTTTGAGCGTGTTGATCCAACGGTTAAGTTGAACAGGAGATAGTAGCTAGGTAACATGTGTCAGGTCTACACCCTAGCCTTAGTGTGTCGTCAGTCCTGTTTATGGAGTCATGTCTTACCTTATTTAATGTTATGTAATTTGTGAAAAGTGGTTACTTCTAAATGGTTTTGTTTTTAGAAAATTGGATTGGTTGAAAGTGATGATTATTTCATATTGTATTAAAGTTATGCTTATTTGTTATATTTAAATTTATAAATAGAAATTAAATCTAAATTATTTGATCAATTAAATTTAATCTTGAAAGGGTTAGATTTAGTTATTAAATAATTGAAAGTAAATTAATTAGATTTAAATTATTTAATTCATTAAATTTAATCTCAAAGGATTGGATTTAGTTATTTAATAATTTAAAATAATTAAGTAAGTATATTGGATTGTTTTAAATTAAATTAAATAAAATAAAATTTAAAGGAAATTGAAATTTTATTTTAAAGGCAAATTTGGGTTTTCTGAAATGGGAAATTAAATTAATATCTAAATTTAATTTTTACATTGAATGTGAATTAGGTTTGCATTAGGTTATTTTTGGAGTTATGAGGAAATGATGTTTTAAAGGTTAGGGCAAAAATTTTTTGGGGATTCTTCTCTTTCTTTTTCTTATAGGCATGAAATTTTTGGAAAAGTTTACACAGGAAAGGGTTTGAAGCATTTCTTTTGTAGAATTGAATTGAAAGAAAATAAATTATGTTGAAGAGGGTGGAGCTCTTGGATCAGTGCTAGCTGGAATTCATTGCATTGTTGAAGAAGAATTGTGAAGTCCTTAAGGGAGGCTCTGCATCAAGAATCCTTGTTTTTCCTGTGGCTTCAAATACCAGGTTTTCCTTTTATTCTATGATTGATTGTTCTTAGTTTATCTATTTTTCTAAATGATAGAAATTTCAAATTTGTGATTTATTTAAAACCCTAGGTTGAACTTCAACATTTAGGATTCAGATCTGTTCATCAAAACACAAACCCTCTTTAGAAAATCCTTTCGAAAAGATCAAGAATAGTTTATTTCCTTTCTTTTGTTTAAATTATTTGAAACATGAAGGAATGATTTCTTTTTGGAATTCAGATTTTAATCTCTTGAATGTGAGAAGATATTCAATTATTGTCAAATTTTATTACTGGTTTTTTTAAATTTTTCTTTCAATTTTTCTAGTAAAATTGTTTCTATTCAAATATAATACACATAATATATGTTTACAAATATAGGAAATTTCAATCTTAACTTATTGCATTTTTATTTTTTAGAAAAAACACCGTACGACGAATTTCTGAGGGTCGTACTATGCATACGAAATTATTGTATTTTATTTTTTTTGATATAAAAAAATTTGCAAAGTTGTGGGGAGGTTCGGACCCCCCCACTGTCCTTTTTGTATGGAGGACACAGTACCCACTGAGCAGTGCACCCACCACTTGGGGGGATGCACTATCCCATGGGGATTGCGGCCTCCCTTAGTTACTCTACTGGCCGTTGTACTATATGTACAGTCGGCGCAGGCAACAGGGTCGGCAGTACCATCCGTCAGACGGTGTACTGTCCGGTTCCCTGCATTTTTAATGTTTTTTTTTTTTTTTTTTTAATTTTTTTTATATTATTTTGTTATTTGATTTTTAAATTTTTTATATTTATTTATTTTGATTTTCAATTTTTTGGGTTAATCTATATGCGAATTTTAAATTCGGTTTTTTTTTTGGTTTCAGTTAATTTTTTTTTTATAGTATTTTTTTGTGGGTTAAAATAAATAGTAGATATATATATATATATATTAATACTATATGAATATAATATTAAATATATATGTATATATATATTTATTAATTGGGAAATTGTATGTATAAGTATAGATATTATTTTGGTGCAACTATATTAACATTTTGATAATTCTTTTTAGAAATATAGAATTTTACCAGCAATGTCTATTTAATCTTATGTTTTAAAGATAGTTTATGTAGAAATAAAATAGATATATTTAATTATATAAAGTATGTTGCATGCAAAGATTTAATTATATATCCTTTTGATGTCATGTTTAAATATATTATTGCATGCAAAATAATTAGACAGTAATTTAAATTGAAATGTTATTGTGCGTGATTAGATAAAATTGTGAAAAGTAATTATGTTAATGAAGATATTATTATGTGTAATGAAAGTTTAGAAAGATTGTATTCTAATTTCCATGAGAAGTATTAGATAGGAATATGGATTTAAGATATCCAAATTTTAGTAATTTTCATTGCTAGTGCATTGTTATATGGATTTTTCTTGTTATTGATTGTTTGGGGAATGAGTGTTTGAGTTTAAATTGTAAAGTCTTCCAGTGGATGTGGGTCATTCCCTTGTTAAGTTATTGTTTGTTTTTCCCTTGGGTAGTGTTACAAGTGTTTTGTTTTCCTCCTAGTGTTGGGGTGGATCTATATGTTGTTGCCTCCTAGGATAGGAGAGAGTACGTTGGTTCAGTTCAGTAACACTTGAGTAACCCTTGGAGTTTAGATTGTGTAGTGTGTTATCCATTAGAAGAGTGGCTTTTGTTAGGGGTTGGAGCCTAAAGAGGTAAACCGGGTAAACTTCAGAAGTGATTTTAACAACTGAAAACTAAAGTAATGTACTTAGATGACTAGGATGTATTTCACATTAACCAAGATAAATTAACCTCACTCATAGGCACAAGGGCTTGTTTAGACTTGGGGTGAGTGGGAAGGCTTGGAATAGCAAGGTCAACTATCTTGTCCTTGTGAGAGGTAGTTGATTCCGCTTGAGTGAGTATGAGGGTCGGGATTCGGTCGAGGTCACTAGGATTATTGAAGCCTATGAAGAATGCCCAGAGGAGATCTCATGACAAACTTTGCGATGAAACTCTATCTAGGATAACCTTGAGTTTATGTTGTGTGTATGGTTTATTTAGCACACTTGATTATTATATGTTTGGAAGCAATGCAACCATGTTAGTATTAGATTTCCATTGTGCATGTATTTGATTAAGTTAGATTATGTCAATATGATTCAGCCTTTGGTTAGAGGTAGTAGATTTCTTGTCCATGTTGCATTTTTACTATCTCCTAGCATGGGGGGTGGGCCTTCGGGTACCACTAGGTTGGGTGGAACATGCACCAAAACCGGTGGGTCCCCATTGTTCTTTAGTTCATGGAAGAGAGGCATCTAGTTGGACAGCTCGCGGATATTGTTATTCATTTTCAGCTCTGTTGATTATACAATTGTAATGAATTTGGAATTACCCCTCTTGTGTTATGAGGTGGACCTTGTAATTATCACACTTATGTATTTTGACTCATTCTGGGAGTGAGGATTGTAATCTGATAATGGTTTATGTAATAGATGTATGTAATAGACTTATGTAATGGATGCTCTATTCATATTTTGTATTTTCTTATGTTAGTTGAATGTTGTTACTTGAGTTATTTAATTGCAATGTAATTTAGATGATGTATGTTAATGGGGATTTAAGTAATCTCAGTTACGTAACCCTAGGGGATGTTGTCAATTATAGTTGAAGATGTATGTTTAATACTTTTTAAAGAAAAAAATTAGTACGCTTTTATAGTGAATTGAAAACTTCCTCTAGGGTTACGTGGCGGGGTA
Source organism: Sequoiadendron giganteum (assembly GCA_007115665.2). Lineage (NCBI taxonomy): Eukaryota > Viridiplantae > Streptophyta > Pinopsida > Cupressales > Cupressaceae > Sequoiadendron > Sequoiadendron giganteum. The sequence goes on along the minus strand of CM021100.1, from coordinate 866,301,859 downwards.
TTACAAGCTTCTCCTCTGCAATTTTCTATTCTTTTGAAGAATGCTCCAATCTCTTTGCCTCCCTTTTTCTAGGTTTGCTTCTCCTTCTGCCTTCTTTTAAGCCATTTGGTCCATTTTCCTTTGTTGCAATTCTTGGTTTCTTTGTTTTTGTGCCTCTTGTTCATTCAAAAAATTGAAAAATTCATCTGATGTCAAAATTTGAGATTGCCTACTTAGGTGCAGCACCCCATTGTGACCTCAATTTGATTATTGGTGTACCCTTTGTGTTGGGAGTTGCAAAAAAATGCTTCTCCTTCCTTTTGGTTATTGGTCATCGACTTGTGTTCATGGCACATAGTCAAATTATTTGTTGTTAGAGTCATTACCTTCCACTCCATCCACTTCATCATTTACATCCCAATTTCTCCCAGTTCTAAAGTGATGGATGACCTCTTCAGGATCAACATGTGGTGGTGATGGAATGGATATCCCTTCATCCCCTTGAGTTAAATTTAGATGCAACCCTAGGTTTAAAGCTACATCTTGAAATTTAGATGGAAGATTGAGACTCTCTTCATTTTTTGTTGCCTGATTACATGTTTGAACTGCACATTCTTCTTCATTTTCTTCTATCTCAATGTTTTGTATGTAATATCCTTCTTTGTTCATTGGAATTACGGGATTACTTGCAATAAATTTTTTGACAAACTTTCTAATATTTTTCTCATTCCATCTTGCTATCCTCAAACAAGTCTTTGTTGCCATGAACTATTCCTCATCCTTAGTTGTCTCACCCTCTGTTTCTTCTCCCAATGTGGTTCCTTCATCTTCAACCATGAAAGCTCTGATTGGCACCATATCCAAGTTAAGTGCATGTCGATCTAATGGAAAAATTATTATTCTTCTAAAACCACTTGCAATATTATTAGGAGTTAAAAATTGTGCAAAAGCTTTGTTGGCAAGTATTGCCAACTCTTCCCTTTGAATGCCAAGTTGAGGATGTGTCGAGAGCCATATACTCCAATGTTGTTTGAAGTATTTTTTGAATGGTTAGAATACACTAACATCAAGGGGCTACAATTTTTGGATGCAATATCTTGGAAGTGTGAGCAAATCTACTCCCATACTCTTTTCTTCTTCGATCATTTTGAATGCAACATGGCTGCCATGACCATCAAACATGAGAAGTTGTCTATTTTTTTATGACACCGCTCCTAGGAAATTTCTTGCAAAGTGTTTCAACCATTCCACAAATAATTCTTTGGTCATCCAAGCATGCTCTCGGATTGCCAAGCATGCCCTTGGCTCATAGTTAATAATATAGTTTCTAATGTTCCTTTTGGACTTAAACAAATAGTAACCAGATATAGCTTTACCTACTACTCTAAGACAAGCTGGAAAAATGATCCATTCTCTTCTTTTAGATATTAATTATGGAGCACATTTGGTCCTTTTTTTTGCAATTTAACTCTCATTACACAATTTTTGGCATCCTACACACTTGTTTCGTCACAGTTCCATTTTTTTTGGGCCCATAATTGTGTTTTATGTATAACTCTTCCAAGTTGTCATAGAAGGAAGAAATCATTTTGGGGCATAGCATTATAGCTTGATCTATGTCCACTCCTTCTAGTGTTTCAATTGTCAGATTAGGATGCCTTTTCCAAAATCCAACCCACTATGACCTCCTCTGTATCCCATTTTTGAATAGGTTAGGCCTCACTCCAATCATTTGGGCCACCATTGACTTAATTTGTGAGACTTGAAGGCCATGGCCAATATTAGCCATGTCTTTACACCACTACACAATTTCAGCTTCTTCTTCTTCAGATAGGATTGTTTGTGGCCCCTTCCTTTTTATGGATGTCACACCATAGAGCTATGCCCTCAAACTACTAGGTGGGATTCCCCATTTGATCAATGAACCTCTGCTTGACATTTGATTTTACTCAACATCTACAATTATTTTTTCCATGTGATGCATAGTCCAAATTTTTGTGGACAAATCTGGGGTTGTCACATGGTCAGAAGGTGGCTCTTGAACATGCATAGGTGGTTCCATGTCTACCTCAGTATTATGAATAACAGGTTCAAAACCATCATTTTCATTTGTCTAATCCATATTTTCATAAATAACATCCTCGTTGATGTTCACTACTGGATTTTCATCAACAATATCTGGAACATTGAACCTCACTCCATGAGGTACTCTAATTAAGCACCTCCCAATCAATATTTTCCTCTTTTGCATTGGTGTCATGATTATCACTAATCCTATACATTGTAAGCCATAAAATATCAAATAAACAATGTTGAAAGAAATAAAAAGAAGTTGTGATCATTATTGAAACAACCAACAAATCAAGGAGTACCATTGCTTGCATTCTGAAAGGAGAATGATATTTTTTCATTATCTCACATCATGGAGAGAAAACATCAGCAAAATGTTGAGGTTTACATATATATATATATATATATACATACATACATATAGATGTATGAATATACATGTATCTGTATATACATATAATTACACAATTACATGTATACATATTTATGTACATATACATATACATACATATATCTATATATGTAGATATATGTATGTATACATATTAATATCTATGTACAAAAATTTATAATTTTTTACAAATTTATCTTTGTAATTATATGTATACACAGATATACATATAATTACATAGATATAATTACACAAAAAATCACTGATATACATTGCAAAACATTAAAGGGCCCTAATTGTGTCATTGATAACATGCAATTATAACTATTTTATCATTTGAATATTCTCACAAGTCAATGGGTCTAATTCATGTTAGCACCTTATAAAACTATTTTGGCGCCCATTAAAAATAACACCTACACATTAATCACCAAACATTAGCAGTAGACACCAAAGCCATTACACCCCAATTAAATTTCATTTCGGGTCTGATTATTGCATATGACTAATGTTTTTTATTGGGTATCTCATTCTTTTCCATCATTTAATTGGGTTTATATATATATACGTGCATATATATGTATGAATATGTATTTGTATAGATATATGTATACATGTATTTGAGTATACATATAATTACATAGTTACATGTATACATATATTTTTACATATACATATATATATCTATATATACATAGATATATGTATGTATAAATTATATAAATATATATGTACAAAATTTAATAAATTTATATATTTATTTGTGTAATTATATGTATACACACATATGTATCCATGAACATATAAGACTACAATGAAAACATAAGCTATGCAGTAAAGAATATATGATACAAAGTATTGATATTTCAACAGAGCTAAAATATTTAACAATGATTAATAACAAATTTTACAATAAATTAAAGAATTTGTGTTGTATTCAACAGGGATGGGATATAAATTTCAATAGAGGTAGATCAATTACAAAATTGGGTTTTCAGACATATGTACAACAAAATAACAAAGGGTTTCATGACACTAATTCCTTACTCACAAAAAAACAAAAGGGAATTTCTAGATAGATGTTGAATAAACCAGGAAAGGGTTTCATGAGATTAATTCCTTAGGCACATGTATTTGGAAAAAACCAAGTTTTTTCACATATATGGTGTATAATAAATGGAGAGTAGGAAAATTTTATTTAACTCCAAAAAACTCATGGGAAAAAGCCACCACCATGACCCAAAAAAATAAAATAGCACATGGCGAAAAGGCATTGAAGAGGAATGATTTATTTCATAAAGAAGCAGTAGTAATTTTTCAATCAATGAATAAAACCTTCACAGGTCCTGAAATATGTAGAAGAAAATGATTAACTAGTACCTTGTTTGCATTTTGAAAGGATAGGCCCAAAGGATACACACATTTATATTGATATGCTAAATAAACAAGAGAGACAAAATATAAAGGAGCCTTTTATGAAATAAATGAAAAATATATGTATGGTGGTCTGTTGTATGTGCAATGGAAAGTAGAAAAATAGAAAAAATATGCTAGTTTATTGTATTGGATAGCCAAATGATATGTATTTAAACATAAGTAAAATAAAAATAGAGTTATATACGTATATATATGTGTGTTTTTTAATGTATATACATATATATATACACACGTATATGGGTATGTGTAGGATTATGATGGGCCAAAAAGTGGCGATATCTAAGTGATTTGATGACCCATGTGGCTGACGACTTTTTTTTTACCCAAAATTGATGAAACGAAAAGGGTTTTTAAAGGATATTCTCAACTTTCCACAATATAAATTATGCTTTAATTTTAATTTAATAAATAATTATTATTCATTTTCTATTTGAATTATGACTAAAGTCTTGATTGATAGGTTGATTGAAAAATATCTATAACTTTCAAATGGTATCACATTTTTTGAATCCAAAATATGTGTCACATTATATTCTTTGAATACTATAGGATTAAAAATAAATAAAAATGAATTTGATTAATTTTTGACCAAGTTAAGGTGGTTAGACATACGAGTTTTTATATTTTCTAAAATTTGTAATAAAAAAATAATAATTAATTATTTACTTAGAAAAAAATTACAAAAAAATGTGCATCACATTGGGAAATAAGTCCCCTACTTATATATAAAATCTTATAAAAAAATTATCATTTTATTGTGGTTAGGGTGGTCAGACATACACCTACTTCTTATTTTTTCCCTGAAATTTAAGTACTACTACATTGAAATTTCAAATTTTCAACAAATAGATTTTTATTTTTTTAAAATAAACCTAATAGTTTAGAAACTAAATTCAATTTTCTATAGATTATATTCTTACATATCTTTGAAATAATATAGATAACTTATTCAAATTTTTACGTCAAGTTGCCTAACTCTAATTTTCTGAATTTTATTGCCACTTAAGGGTCTGTTTTTTCCATGATGATCCTGCACATACCCATATATGCATTTATATGTATGTATGTATATGTATCTATATGTATATATATCTATGTATATGTTTTTAAATACATAATAGACATATATACACATATAATATATATACATGTATATATACACTGATATATATATATATATGTATGTATATACATATGATTCTAACAGATGATTCAACATGCCTTTATAAATTTGTAGAAATAAAATGAGACACAAAATATAAATGATTCTTTTATGAGGGTATGTGCAGGATCATCATGGAAAAAGCATGCCCTTAAGTGGCAATAAAAAGACATAAAATCAGAGTTAGACAACCTGACGTAAAAATTTGAATAAGTTATCTATATTATTTCAAAAAAATGTAAAAATAGAATATGTAGAAAATTGAGTTTAGTTTCTAAACTACTAGACCTTTATTTAAAAAAAAAAAACTATTTGGTGAAAATTTGAAATTTCAGTGCAGTAGTATTTAAATTTCAAGGTAAAAAATAAGAAGTAGGTATCTGTCTGACCACCCTAACTACAATAAAATGATAATATTTTTTTATAAGATTTTAGATATAAGTAGAGGACTCATGTCTCAATGTGATGCATATTTTGTTATAATTGTTTTCTAAGTAAATAATTAATTATGATTTTTTTATTACAACTTTTTAAAAATATAAAAGCTCGTCTGTCTAACCACCTTGGTCAAAAATTCATGAAATTCATTTTTTTTTTTTAATCCTATATTATACAAAGCATATAATGTGACACATGTTTTGGATTCAAAAGATGTGATAGCGTTTGAAATTTATAGATGTTTTTCAATCAGCCTATCAATCATGACTTTATTCATAATTCTAATAGAAAATGAATAATAATTATTTATTAAACTCAAAGTAAAGCATAATTTATATTGGTGGAAAGCTGAGAATCTCGTCTAAAAATATTTTTTGTTTCATCAATTTTGGGTAAAAAAAAAGTCGTCAGCCACATGGGTCATCATATATGGCTTACATATCGCCACTTTTTGGCCCATCATGATTCTACACATACCCATGAAATATATGACAAATATAAACCCTAAGAAATGACCAAAAATAGTAAGTCAACACACAAATTATTGAATTTGTAGGGAAAAACCCATCACCAAAAAAGACCTTTCATTTACTTATAAAGTAAAGGGTATGTGTAGGATCACGATGGGCCAAAAAGTGGTGATATCTAAGTGATATGATGGCCCATGTGGCTGAAAAGTTTTTGTTTTACCCAAAATTGATGAAACAAAAATGGTTTTTAAAGGAGATTCTCAACTTTCAACCAATATAAATTATGCTTTACTTTGAATTAAATGAATAATTATTATTCATTTTCTATTTGAATTATGACTAAAGTTCTAATTGATAGGCTGATTGAAAAACATTTATAGCTTTCAAACAGTATCACATTTTTTGAATCCAAAATATGCATCACAGTCTATGCTTCACAGAATATAGGATTAAAAAAAAAAAAAAGAATTTCATGAAGTTTTGACCAAGTTAAGGTGGTGAGACATACGATTTTTTATAATTTTTAAAAGTTGTAATAAAAAATTCATAATTAATTATTTACTTGGAAAAAAATTACAAAAAAATATGCATCACATCGGGACATGAGTACCCTACTTATATATAAAATATTATAAAAAAATATTATCACATTATTGTGGTTGGGGTGGTCAGACAGACACCTACTTCTTATTTTTTTTCCCTGAAATTTAAGTACTACCACATTGAAATTTCAAATTTTCACCAAATAGATTTTTATTTTTTTAAAATAAACCTATTAGTTTAGAAACTACATTCAATTTTCTACAGATTCTATTCTTACATATTTTTGAAATAATATAGATAACTTATTCAATATTTTATGTCAAGTTGCCTAACTCTGATTTTTTGAATTTTATTGCCACTTAAGGGCATATTTTTTCCATGATGATCTTGCACATGCCCTAAAGTAAAAAGACACTACATAAATATAAATTTTAACTGCATAGTTCATGAAAATAACTATAGGTAGAATGCATAAAGTACCAACTTGAAATTTGGGATATTGGAGGAATGTGTAGAGGATGCCTCCCAATGCTCTGAATTTTGTAGAGAATTTCTTCACAAATAACAATTGTGAGGAATGTGATTTTTTCTTTCCCCCTCTTATTTAGGAATTCTAATCTAACAATTGAATGCATTCAATTTCATTTTTGTGTTTTAAATTTGAATTTGTTTGAGCATTTGAATTTGTAGCTACCAATTACATATGTTTTTAAAGATGATATGACCGAATTTTGCATTATATTTGGATTTGATGTTTATTTGAGGAGCCTTACACCAGTATTTAATTATGTAGGTAGCCACATGACATGAAGTTAATACGTGTATCTACAAATGAGTGTGTGGAAGACTGTGCATTTCAAATCCCATAGAGTTGATAGGAGATTGTGAATATGTCATGTAAAGAACCATTAAGTGTGAATGAGTATTTATTAAAATAATATGTAATGAGGGTGGCACTTTTTGCAAGTGGGGGTATTTGTAGCAATAAAAGTTTTAAATTAATTGTAAATGAGCCTTTTTCTATGCAAGTTGACTTGAATTTATAAATGCAAATGCATGTTTAGCTTTTTATCTACATTGGTCAGTTACACATTGTTTTATGAGCAGCCATTGGTGTTTTTTGCAACTTTTTATTTGATAAAATAAAGTTTTTTAATGGATCAAAGTGATTTTTTTTGGGGGGGGCTTAAGTGAGCATGGAGGTGGCGATAATTCAATGGGTGGCAATAACTGGGATATCTCCCTTATCACTCCATGGAGAAAGAATGAGAAAATATTTTCTTTTGGGACAAAATGTGATTTTGATAGCGAAGTTGAGATTTATAAGAATTATATATGTAAGTAAAATTAATAAAAATTAAATTATTATAAAATTGATTATGATATAAAAAATAAGTATTTTAGAGTGAATAAGAACATTTTATTTTTTATTTGGTTAAATTTGTATTCATAGAGAAAATATTTATTTTCCATTAAATTTGGGTTAGATCAAATATTATACATACATACATACATACATACATACATACATATATATATATATATATATTCTCTATTGACTAGACATTGAACATTTATTTTTCTATTAAATTCATTTCATACGATATTTTAAAATTATCTATATATACTTTTCACTATTGAATAAGCTTTAAATAATTTTACTAATTACCATTTTATTTTACTTATTCTTAAATTCATAATAATTTAAGAATACTTTTCAAACTTTTCCTTTCACATGATAATTCTCAATATGTTTTCTCTTTTTTTGACCTATTCAAATTCAATCACAACAACTCTATGCAATCACTTATGCTTACACTTGATAGTGGTAAGCTCCCAAGTGTTGGGGTCATCCCTAGAACCAGACCTAGACCCCAAGGTTACATTTGTGATGACCTTTCCTATGTATCCTCTTTGGAAAATCAAACACCTCATATTTCACAACCACTATTGGAGGGAGTTCATCCTCTCCTCTCGCATGAGATCTCTAATCTTTCTTTTAATTCATGACTATTAATTAAGCACAATTTATCATCTTAGCCAGTTATAATAGAACATTAAAAATTTGTCATCAAGTGCTTGTTCCATAACAAACATTACTAATCATTAATTTACAAAAATACATAAATAAACAAGGGTCATATCATACCATAATTCCAAGATAAAAAATATAGTGATTTTCTCGAGCATACATCACATATATACAAAGTGACTAGCTCATACAAATCACAAGTACAATTGTGTTTAGCTCATATGCACATCACTAGTACAATAATGGTTGGTTCATACACATATCAAATGTATAATGGTAATTGGCTTATACACACATTACAAGTATAACTATGACTAGCTCCAACATACACCACATATACTCAATGTGAACAATACACACATACATCATGTGTTTATATAAAGAAAAAATAGTAAAGTGGAAATGGATGCAACCCATTGCATGCATCAATCTAATACTTGATTCACAATCACATAAGCCCATAAGCAGATCTCACTTGGAAAAGGAGTGTCAATGCATCCCATACTACAATACGGGTCCCATCCTTTTTTTAATCCCCTATCATTTGTGACAAAAATCAAGTAGCCCATGCTACTTGACGTCATCACTAGCAAGGGAATTAGTAACAATGTAGACAAAATCAGAGACCATTTATACAATGAGTAACTAATATATACACAATGAATGACTAGCACACCCGAAATTCCTAACTAAGACCTATCCATAGTGTATCCTAAATAGAAAAGAAATTCCAATTTATTGCACACTAAACCTTGGGTCTATCTATTTTCCCTTCTTCTCCACCATCAAGAAAATAGGAAGAGGATTCAATGTATCCCTTAATACACTAGGGTTCCATCCTAAATCCAAATATTTCCATAAGTAGTAAATCTAACTAGCCCATTGGATTCCAACTTTAGTCACTTATAGGCCACCAATGATAAATATTTTTTCCAAGGAAGAATTGAATTCTAACATATCCCACTTGTTACCTTAGTAATATTTTCAACTATCTTCTTAACAATTAGGGTAACACTTGGCATCAGTCACCCCCATGCTATAAGTGACTACTATTGAACCCTCCTAATATAATGGTTAGCTCTAGTTACTCTTACTCACATCTAGTAAGGTAAATACTCATACAAATATTACTATATCATAACCAAGGTAGCCCTTGAAGACCTTGACCTCGTGAAATAGGAAAATATTGACCAATCCTTAATAATAGTATAGGTTTCAATCAATGGCAAGGTCAATGACTTCTTGTCACTAGTAAAATATCTCAAAGGTTCATAATTGGGTCATCTCTATCTTGGAACTTATATAAGAGGATTCATAGGTACTATAGTATATCAAAATCAATATATTCAAGAACCTATACATAGAGTCCTTTAGGTTTGACATTAAAATCCACAAACATTAAATAATCACATTGAACCAACACAAGATGGAGTCCACTCAAAATAATTGACTATAAGGTAGTAAAATCCATTCACTTAATTTTGATTACTATTTAGAAGCATATTATGTACATCAAATACAATTTATTAGATTTCCTTAACTCATTCATAACCATATAATATGCATTTCATCCTCAAATTGAATCCTACTAAAGAGAAAGCATCAAAAAAATTAGGAATAACCCAAAACATTAGATTTATCCCCCCCAAACCCTTCCCATATTGAATTAAAGTTATAGGGGAATCCTTTTCCTTAAGTACTACCTACATACCTTCTTCCAAGAGATCAAATTTATACATAGTTATCCTTACAAGTTATCTCAAAGGACCTACACATAGGTTCCCATTACCACATTTCATTAAGGATTCCCTTCAATTATTAAAACCTAAAAATAGGTAGGAATTTTTTTAACTAAGCTCACTATATAGTAAACCTATACTAATGAGCTTCCAACAAGATCATCCATATCTTAAATTGACCTCCCATTGATATTGGTCCTAATTCAATGTGATCATCCCAAAACCATTATATTTACCTATCGAGAATATTTTACAACATTTGGTACTTGGATAATAATTTATAATATAGTGTTTATCTAGGATTAAAACATGATCTGGTGATCTTAGATATCACGTGTATTTTTTCTCGATATCTTGAACCACTATATTATACTAGTAAGAAGCCCCTTAAAAATTCATGTATGAAGATAATGTAGTATAATAAATATCAAATTCAAGATCATTTTTAATAATGAGGGTAGAAATACTCAAGATCTAATCACCATGTGGTAATCATGTGAAGCCCCAATATGAATCTACTTTCATTGTACTAATATGATCAAGAATCATGATCCTATCAATTTATAACATCAATATCCACTAAAAATGGCCACACCTCAATAAGGCCTTACAACATTATATAAACCTTGAAAGATCTAACACAATAGTTACATTATTTTTTGTAAAGCATGAGTAGCACCCGAGTCATACACAAGATAGTTGGCATCTCTACGTCCATTTAGGTATTATATATATTGTTAATAATATTAATAACAATATCCTTAACCACTAATCTCTCACCATACTTAACCCAAAGATAATTATAATTATTATAAATAGTATAAGAATTATTATTAGAAAAATATGGGGCTAGGGAGGGTTTTTCTACCCCACATCTAGCCTCACTATTCACAACCAAATCTACTAAAAACCCAATTTCTTAGTGACTCCATGCTAACCCACACCCTTATAATTAATAAAATCTTTACATCATTAGCAAGCATCATTGTATCCCCCCAATGTCTCACTCCCTGCTTGTTGAGATTTGGTGGCAATCATTGTTCTTCATGGGGTGGGAAATTTGGAAGGAGCACAATAAAAGAGTTTTTAGGAAAAAAAGGTCCTCATGGTTGGTGTTGGCCAAAAAAATTATCAGTTAGGTTGTTGAGTTGATATCTGCTACTCCTTGGAAGCCCAAAAAATATCCTAATGATCTGGAGGTCTTGATTACATCTTCTTAGAATCTTATTGAGGCCCTTAATTCCCTCATCTCTCTTATCCCATAGGACATATGAAGTATGCCTTGGTCTCCCCTCGAGCTTGGCTAGCTAAAGCTCAATTTTGACAACTCGGGCAAACCTAACCCAAGTCGGGCAACCAAGGGTGGGGTCATCTGTGACCACAAGGGGAAGTTAATTTTGTCTTATGTAGTCAACTTTGTAATGCCCTGCCACACAACCCTAGAGGATGATGCAAACAACTACTTAAATAGGATAATTTTTTTTGTTTAAGTATAATTAATATATAAGTTCGCTTCCCAATGCAACCATCCCATAAGGTTACGAGACTGAATCTACTTAACAACCCACAACAACAACATGAAAAGAAACCATAAAAATTATCTACTTAAGATAATAAATATGCATACATTCCATACAAGATAAATTACATCCAAACATAATAGATAGCTTATCCATAATTAAAACCATAAGGTTACAACACTCATTCCTTGAATGAGGCAAGACCATAATTAAATATTACAATTACAATTTCCACCTCGATAACATAGAGGGTAAAATAATACAAGATCAACTGAAGAGAATAAAGCGAGAACTGAAACATAATCCCACGAGCTCTCCAATTGGAAGTCTTGTCCACAAGAACATGAAGATAGCCCAACGGATTTAGGTGCACGCCACCCAACCAAGTGGAACCCAAAGGTCCACTCCCTGTGCTAGGAGATAGTAACCATGAATCCCAGTCAAGACCATCTACCTCTAGACACAGGCTAACATAAACTGAACGAAACTGACACATCCAATCGCATGAACCTCACAAGTACATTACAATCACAACCCAAGTACAACATAAGGACAACAAAAGTACAACTCAAGAGCATCACGAGAAACACCCAAGGACAACTCTACATGGCCACATTGCTTCCAGAAATAAAGCAAAACAAGTATGTTAAGAGAACCATACACATAATAATTGTATACCAACTATGGTCACACTAGGTATGTTAAGGAAACCATACCCACAAAATCGAATACAAACTATGGTCACACTATGTATGTTAAGGAAACCATACCCACAAAATCAAATACCAACTATGGTCACACTAGGTATGTTAAGGAAACCATACCCACAAAATCAAAACCGACTATTGTCCTAGACAGAGTGTCATCACACAGCTCGTCATGGGTTATCCTTGGGAATCTTCATAGGCTCCGGCCCCCACAAGAAAAGGTTATCCTGGTGACCTTTACCAAATCTCGGCCCCCATGCTCACTCATGCAGAGCCAAATACCTTTCGTACAGACAAGATAGATGAACTTGCCATTACAAGCCCTCCCATCTCATCCCAAGCCTAATTGAGCACTTGGGTCTATGAGTGAGGCATTAAAATCTTGATTAGTGAGAAGTTAGTCCTAAGCTTCTAAGTATTGTTTTAGTTATCACTTGATTAAATAACTTACAATGAGTTATCCTTGACACCACTTCGGGTGCCAGCCCCCGTTACAAGCCACTCTTCTACTCGACAACACACACACCATCCAAATATCTATGGAACCAAGGTGCAACAAACAAGATAACACGTCTACTCCTTTCTCAGGAGTCGACAAAGATGAACCCATCTCCAAACACTGGAGGTAACATCAATAACAAGACCGCTCCCGACAAGGAGGCACACATTACAAAATCTGTTCGTGGAAATCGGGTACACATTGGTATCACTTCATGCACAACCCAAGGGAATTAATAAACAATCGACATCACAAGATGATAACCCCCAACCTCTAGGGTCCTCTGGAAGACTTACAAGTTAAATACACTTAACCCATTTCCCCAACACATGAACTCAGAGGAAATAATCACGAAGGCAAGTTGTGAGGAATTAAACTAATTTCGATATATTAAATCCATTTCCTTTCATAACAATCAGTAATTTATTGCCTTTAAACACATTTATATTATATTCCAAATTTGTCCTTTCAAATAATATTACTTCAGAATAAATCTAATAATTTGACTAAGAACACAATATTTGAATATTCTCAATTATACTTAAATGAATATTTTAACGTATGTATAAATTCCATCATTAAATCCATATATTAAAATTAACAATTTAAAACCATATGAATAAAACAATATAATCTTCATAACTAAACATTTGATTAATATTTTAATATTTAATATTATAAAATATAATATTAAATATTACTTTTAAATATTTAAATATTATAAATTATAATATATAAAATATAAAATATTTTCTTTCAAAATTTCACAAGGTACACCTTCACTCACACATTCCAAGACATCATAATTCACTTAAAACTTTCAAAATTTTCCAACTTTTTAAATGGTCAATAACCAAAAATTTCTTCAAAACACCATTAAAATAGCTTGAAATTTCTTCAAATTTTAAATTTCAAAAACCAAAAATTCTAGCAATACTTGGTTCTAACTTGAAAATTAATAGGGATAATTCTATCCCCGCATTAAAATTCATCATAAAACATGCACAATTTTAATTTTTCTAATTTTATTTTACATTGGAAAACCATAAATTCCCAAAAACTCCATTGATGAAAAGCTTCAAATTTTAAAGTTTCAATTTCAATTTTCTAAAAATGCCCTTTGGCTCTAAATATGCCCAATAACACACTATTAATGTCAATTTCACTTTTCAATGATTTTGAAAAAAAAATTGCCATGATGAGGGCACAAATTGAAATTTTCCAAAAAAATCACAAAACAATTTAAATGAACTAATTTTTCTCAATTTGAAATCTAAATGGGAAGTCCTATGCTCCCTTAAGCATGAGCATGACCTCTAAATGACAAAACACAATCAAAGGGAGAAGAAAAAATGAAATTACCTCAATTTTGTTGCCACACACAATCACACAAAGCTTGGAAAACACAAAGACAAATGAAGAATCCAGACACTCGTGCAATCCTCCACCCATTCCTATCCAATCCAAAACCAATCCCATCTCTTTCCATCCACAAATGCATCCAATTCCAATTTTTAAAGAAAATGACAAGGAGAGGGTTTTAGAGCAAAAATCCTCCAAAATGAACAACTTTTCTTTTTTTTTAAAAACAAAACAGAAAATATATTAATATCTCTAATTTCAATTTTTTTTTGCATTTAAAATTTTCAAAAATGAAATTAAAACCCTTTTTTCAATTTTCAAACTTAATTTCAATTCAAAATATCTATTAATTTCCAAAATGAATAACTTAATTCAAATCAACAAAATTAATTTAATTAATCAATAAAATAAATCTAATCCAAGATTAAATAATTTTATTAATTAAATTAAATTAATTAATAAATTAAATAACGATTTTCACATTATAACCAAATTAATTTAATCAACAACTTAAATACATAAAGTCATTTAATTACCCTTTTCAACTTGTAGTTAAATAAAATCTTGACAATTTAAACAACATTAAAAGAACTGAACCAGACTAAAACTGATGACACACTTATGACTAGGGTGATGACTTGACACATGAAACCTAGCTACTATCTCCCAATCGAATACCGTTGGGCATTGGACATGCTCAAACCTGTGAAACCAGATGGAGTCGATGTCATGTACCTATCAACCTGAAAATCAAGTAACAACAACATATAATATGAACAACATAAAATACACACCATGAAGAGGAAATCTTGGGATCGCAGGGCACTCGCAATCGAGTGATGCAATCTCGTCCCCTTCACCAATACAGTCTTACTAACTGACGAATCTAACATCATTAATATGATCAAAAGCATAAACATCCTTAATTCAATTATCCACTATGCTAATCCAAAGCATGACATAATGATAACATCAGGATCAAATACCATCACAACAAAATATCACACCAAATCATGATAAAGATAGAGATTAACAATAATTGAGTACCATAGACAAGGTACTAATAGAAAACAAGACATAACCAAACAAAACATTGTTCGATCAAAAGAGCCAAAATGGAGGGGTCTTACAAACTTAGGAGTTAATTCTTCTAGTTTTTCTGAGGTGTTAGTATCCTTCCACGACATTTAAATTTTCGTGCAAGCTGGTTTTTCTAAACTTGGTTATTGAAGAGGAATCTAGGAATACGATTCTTATGCTAATTGGGAAATCCTCTCCCTACTAGACTCTCTAGGACCCCATGGCATCGAATCACAATCTCAAGATTTCCCTTGGGAATTGTAGTGTGAATCATGTGTATAGGAGTGACAATAAAGTTGCCGATGCCTTAGAAATTCTTGGAGATCTTACTCCAAATTTAGTAAAATGGGATAATATCCTCCATATCCCAAGCTAGGTACTTGAATTAATTCAAAATGATGTTAAACTACAGTCCAAATGAGATTAAATTGGATACATTATCAGCTTGTATTGATAGTTTCCACACTCTTTAATCATGGAAACATAAGCCCACTAATCAATCTATGCATATTTACTTTTATTGGTGGCTCTAGTTTTTGATAGCCATTTCAACTATTGGTGTTTTCTCGCTCAAAAAATTGTGTGTTTTGCAATGGGTAAGGATTTGGCTTAGGATGAACCTACTTGTGATGGATGGAAGAAGGAGGTTTGGGCCATTCTAGAATGAGGAAATTTTGGTT
Source organism: Sequoiadendron giganteum (assembly GCA_007115665.2). Taxonomy (NCBI): domain Eukaryota; kingdom Viridiplantae; phylum Streptophyta; class Pinopsida; order Cupressales; family Cupressaceae; genus Sequoiadendron; species Sequoiadendron giganteum. The sequence continues at coordinate 866,285,750 of CM021100.1, read as the reverse complement.
CATATGTGGAGGGGATGTAAGGGAATAACCCTAAGATTTCTTTAGAGAACTTCGCCCATTGTTGGGTGGACAAAATTGCTATTGTTGGAGGGGTCTCTTTTATGGTGAACCTTGAGCTTATTACGAAGGTCATGAGGCTATGCTTGGAAGGGATTTTCATTCCTCATAAATTGCAAAGTCATTACCAAGAATACATGAAATGGTTGTTGAAAGAGGGTGAGAGGGTGAATAGGCTACAAAATCGCTTTAACCGTTTAGACCTACCTAGTGTCTAGAGCACCATTGCTAAAAACAATTTATGAGGTATGTCACTCTTGAAGGGTGTTTCGATCACTTCCACACCCATCTTTTCCCTATGCTTAATCATCCTTTTTATAATATCAAGATGAATTTTCACTTTTGGCTCTTTTCTTTGCTCGAGAAATCTTTTAGAAATGTTTAGACTAAGTGCAAGAAATTACCCATTCACCAAGGCCTTATTTTCTATTTATGGAAGTTTAATTTTGTGTTTCTTCCCTCCCTTGCTTTTGTGCATAATAAATATTTGACTATCCTTGACCCCACCAATCCCCCTAGGGGACCCCATCCCCTTTGTTACTATTGAAGAAAAGCCTCTTTCCATTCTTTGTAGCACTCAGGCTCAAAGAAAAGCCCCTGTGAATGATAAAACCCCCCCATCCCTATCAAATTCACTCTCCTCTCGGAGCCCACACCCACACCCATTTTTACTTTTGGGTTAGGGGAGTCTGACAAATCAAATGATAATGATGAGTCATGGAGTTTGATCTCGGCCAAATATCCTATGCAATATTTTGCTGATGACCATATCTTAGATGTTCCCAACACCCCTATGTTATTAACCCTAACCCACAAAATTCTCCCAACCTATGCACCAATCTGGAGGAACCTAGTACTGAACCTAGGTCAGTTTGTACCCTTGCTAACCCCCTAGGCAAGAAGATTAATGAAATTTTAGAGTATTAATATTCAAAAGGATATCATGAACTGGCTCTGGGGTTAGCTAGTCATTGCTAAAGAAAGGTTTCAAATTATGGAAGGTAAGGTTTTGGAACAAGTCCTATAGCCTAGAGAGGTGGATAATAAGGAACATTGGGACATGATTGCTTCGTTCGCCGAGTCTTTCGAGAAGTGGGAGAGGTGGGAAAAGGAGATGGAAGATTTACATGCCATTGAAACTGAGGAAGAAAAGAATAATTTATTCATAGAGATTGATGTCATCCATTAGAACCACGAGAATACTATGCAATTCCCAAGGGTCATCAGTGACTAAAACAAAGAATCTATGAATAATACTACCCTCAGGGTATGTGCAGAATCATCATGGAAAAAATAGGCCCTTAAGTGGCAAAAAATTAAGAAAAATCAGAGTTAGGTAACTTGACATAAAAATTTGAATAAGTTATATATATTATATAAAAAATATGTAAGAATAGAATCTATAGAAAATTGAATTTAGTTTCTAAACTACTAGGCTTATTTTAAAATAAATAAATCTATTTGGTGAAAATTTGAAATTTCAATGTAGTAGTACTTAAATTTCAGGGAAAAATAAGAAGTAGGTGTTTGTCTGACCACCCTAATCACAATAAAATGATAATATTTTTTTATAAAATTTTAGATATAAGTAGAGGACTCATGTCCCAATGTGATGCATTTTTTTTATAATTTTTTTCCAAGTAAATAATTAATTATGAATTTTTTATTACAAATTTTTAAAAATATTAAAAAATCATATGTCAGACCACCTTAACCTGGTCAAAAATTCATGAAATTCAATATATATATATTTTTTAATCCTATATCATGTTAATCATGGAATGTGACACATGTTTTTGATTGAAAAAATGTGACATCGTTTCAAAGTTATAGATATTTTTCAATCAACCTATCAATTAGGACTTTATTCGTAATTCAAATAGAAAATGAATAATAATTATTTATTAAATTCAAAGTAAAGCATAATTTATATTGGTGGAAAGATGAAAATCCCCTTTAAAAACCCTTTTTGTTTCATCAATTTTTGGGTTAAAAAAAAGTTGTCAACCACATACCCATCATATCGCCACTTTTTGGCCCATCATGATCTTGCACATACCCCTCACTCTTTAGTTTTTTTAGGATGAGTTAAGGAAGTGCTAGGGGAAGCGAGTTGTAGAGGGTGTGGAAGATGGTAATGGACAAAAGAAGAAGGGGAAAAGGTCAACACCTCTGCTCATGATGTCATGATGGAAACCTAGTCCATTCAACAAGGGCTTGCAAATTTTGAAAATAATCTCCAATTCCTAACTTAGGAATGGAATGTGATCATTGGTATCAAGTTATTGGGAGACCTATAGGTGCCTCGTGGTTCTGTGATGGTCTCATCTTTGTGGGTATTTTTTGGTTGTTTTATTGTTGGTTGAACTATTTGAGCTTCAGTTTCTATTTAATTTTTTGGTTGTCACACTTCTCATGAGTTCCTAGTCTACCTCTATGGATTTTTTGTAATGGGTACTAGCCCTTTTAGGTTTAATCTAATCAAAATAACCATCATTGTAATTTTCAATATTTGACCATAACTAGTTTACAAGGGTCTTCTTAACACAAAAGTCACACAAAATATTAATTGTAGTGTAGGAAAATGTATACTATTATATTTTCACACTTGTTTGGCCTGCCTTACTTTATTTATCCCTATTTATGTCTTAATTGGTCCTATTTTGCATCCACAAGCTAAATAAATTATATCTTCTTATGGCTAATCTTGACAAACATTAAAGGGTAAATGATAATTTAATGATTTTAGCTGTGTCTCCCTAGTTTTTGGATCAAAACTAAGACATCGCCTAGGGCTTCTTTGTCCCTCAAAGGTCTTAGGGCCCTGATTTCAAAGGAACCTTAAATGGGCCACTTTTTGGACTCTATGCCCCAAGTTACAAGCCTTGGGACTAAGACACAACCTTGGGAGTCTTACTTCCCCTTAAGCTATTTTTTGGGATTTAATTTCAAATCTTGGTGGGATTTAGCCTCCTTTAATCAATGAATTCATATGTTGGCTAGTTGTGGTGTAATTTCAAGATATTAAGCATGTATAAGTATAAATACAAGTTTCTTTCTCTCATTTTTCACCTAATACTTTTGTGAGAGAATTCATAATAGAAAATTTGAGTTCACAAGAGAAGTCAAGAGTAATTCATGAAGAATTTTGAGCCATCATCAAGATTAAAGTTCATCATGTCAAATATATTCTTGCATCATGTGTGTTTTTGAGCTAACATTTGTGATGTAGGGTTTTGGTTCAAGCAAGAAATTCAAGTCAAGATCTACATTCAATTGAACCATCTCACATGAGTTTGCATAATTCATAACAAGGGTTTGGTGAGTTGCAACATAGCACTTTTTCCATTCATCATTTCCCTCCATTCCATTTCATTTCAAGGTTTAATTACCAACAAGGGGTTTGACCAAGGTAAGCCCCCATTTACTAACAATCAACAAGTTTTTCCTCTCTTAGATATTTGTGTTTATAGATTTAGGTTGAAGACTTGAAGATAATTTTAAGCGAAAAGTTGTAAAGTTGTAAAGTTGCATTGCAAATTTGCCATCTTCACAAAAACTCACCTATAGGCCAAATCTAGAAGTTTTAGGACCTAACATCTGAGAAGAAGGAAGTGCAGACCTTGAGCCTGAGGATCACATTTAGAGATTTTAGAAATTTAAAATAGGACTAAGACAACAATAAGAGAATCTTAGTCCTCAAAGTGGAATTTTGCAGAGATTCTTTCGGATCCTTTTTCGACATCTGAAGATTCTACATTTCCCCCCAAAAAATAGCAGTGAAACTAAGACAACATTAAGGGCATCTTAGTCCTCCCTAGCATATTTTCACAACAATTTTTTATTTCTATAATCCTCATCACATTTCCAAACTTCCCAGGTACACATACCCTAACTTTCTATTGCTTAATTTCATTAATTGCATTCATGATTTGACTTGCATTACTAGGTTTTGTGAGTTTAATGTTAAGTTGTTGTTTCCAAGCTTTTGCTTGGTGTGAACCCTTCAAAGTTTAAAATAATGCCTCCTAAGTCCTCCTTGTTGAGAATTGACTCACCTTTGGGTTGATAGTCAATCCAATTTGGGCTCCTATAACATTATGGAATGAATAATTGTTTGGAGGAAAGTGGTGTTCTATGACCTAGAACCCACCCTCCTTTTTTATTGTTCATTAATTTATGTAGAAATTAACTTGCAAACCAATAGGAATAAACATAATATATTGTCACTCTATGCATTTCTATAACATATATGATAGGTCTCAAGTAGACATAACTATACTAGCTGTTAAATTTACACATTATGAATTAACAATATTCATGATGTTCATGGTATTTCTTAATAAAGAGTCTCTTCATTTTATAACTACCATATTATTTATCATGATTTTAACCAAAATGTCACTATTCACACTATTACTAAGAATATTTGTATTTTTATTTAGAGTAAGATACCCATGGCCTAAAAGATACAATTGCATGTAACACACTCACAAAAATAATCTCATATGATGCACCTATCAATGCCAAGAAAATTTTATTTGTACACAGGATTCTATTGGTTTTTCTCCACATACAACACTAAAATTGTACCCTTTATATATAATGACTTAGCCCCCAAAAGGCCAAGAACCTCCTATACACCTATTCCTTCCATCTGTCCTCTATGTGTCTTCATGTGTTTGATGAAATTATTCCATCCTTTATGCTTTAAATGCATCCTTAGCCTATTCATAAGCTCTTATTTCATCATATGAAGGGAGGATGCTAATGAATTTTGTGCAATCTAGCTTTACACGAGCACCAATAAATTTTTCTTAAAATTTTCTACTATCATTTCAACAAATCCATTTTGTGCATTTTTTGTAACTCTTCCAGTGCATGAGACCATAATTATTTGAGGCATTTTCTCAACCTAGATGTGCCTCCTTCCTTGCCTCCTATAACGCCGGCCACGCAACCCTAGAGGATGATGCAAACAACTACTTAAACAGGCTAATTTTTTTTTTTGTTTAAGTACAATTAAAATACAAGTTCACTTCCCAATGTAAACATACCCTAAGGGTACGAGACAAAAATTACTTAACAACCCACAACAACAACAACCACATGAATATAAACCATAACATTTATCTACTCAAGATAATAAGTACGCATACATTCCATACAAGATAAATTATATCCAAACATAATAGATAACTTTCAAACTCATTTATCCATAATTAAATATTACAATTACAACTCTCATTCCTCGAATGAGGCAAGTCCAATAAATAAGGTTACAGTTACAACTTCCACCTTGATAACATAGAGGGGTAAAATAATACAAGAGCAACTAAAATGAAATAAAGCATAACATGAAATTGAATCCCACGAGCTCTCCAACTGGAAGTCTCATCCACACAAACATGAAGAAAAAACCCAATGGATTTAGGTGCACACCACCCAACCAAGTGGAACCCAAAGGCACACCCCTCATGCTAGGAGATAGTAACCAGCAATCCTAGTCAAGACCATCTACGTCTAGACATAGGCTATCAAAACTGAACTAAACTGAAACAACCAATTACATGAACCTCACAAATACATCATAAGATCTACACATGAACAACTCAAGAACAACTCAGATACCATGCAAGTACAACACAAGCACTTCACAAGTGCAACCCAAGTACCTCATATGTACAACATAAGTACAACAAAATTACAACTCAAGAACGTCACGAGTAACACAAAAGGACAACTCTACATGGTCACATTGCTTCCAGGAATAAAGCAGAACAAGGAAGTTAAAAGGACCATAAACATAATAATCGAATACCAATTATGGTCACACTAGGTATGTTAAGGAAACCATACCCACAAAATCGAATACCAACTATGGTCAGACTAGGTATGTTAAGGAAACCATACCCACAAAATTGAATACCAACTATGGTCACACTAGGTATGTTAAGGAAACCATACCCACAAAATCAAATACCAACTATGGTCACACTAGGTATGTTAAGGAATACCCACAAAAATTGAATACCAACTATGGTCACACTAGGTATATTAAGGAAAACCATACCCACAAAAATTGAATACCAACTATGGTCACACTAGGTATGTTAAGGAAACCATACCCACAAAATCAAATACCAACTATGGTCACACTAGGTATGTTAAGGAAACCATACCCACAAAATCGAATACCAACTATGGTCAGACTAGGTATGTTAAGGAAACCATACCCACAAAACAAAGGCTGACTGTTGTCCTAGATATAGTGTCATCACACAGCTCGTCATGGGTTATCTTGGGAATCTTCATAGGCTCCGGCCCCCACAAGAAAAGGTTATCCTGGTGACCTTTACCAAATCCCGGCCCCCATACTCACTCATGCGGAGCCAAATACCTTTCGTACAGACAAGATAGATGACCTTGCCATTACAAGCCTTCCCATCTCATCCCAAACCTAATCGAGCACTTGGGTCTATGAGTGAGGCATTAAAAAAATCTTGATTAGTGTGAAGTTAGTCCTAAGCTTCTAAGTATTGTTTTAGTTATCACTTGATTAAATAACTTACAATGAGTTATCCTTAACACCACTTCAGGTGTTGGATTTCATTTAGGGTTGGGTCGGCCACTATTTCCTTGGCCACGCGGGTTCTAGCCAGGGTGGTGGTGTTTATGAGGGCGGTCGTAGGAGGTGGGGCCGCTGAGTGGAGGAAGGCATGGGTGGAGCGAGGCCGCATGCTGTGTAACACAACCGGCCGTGGTGGAGGAAGGGTCGCGAGGGTCGCGTCAAGCGCGGCTCCCCCACACGCCTCCCATGGGGGGCGCGGTGGGGTGAGCCCTCGGCAGCTCCCCCAAAGCCCTCTCCAAAAATTTTTAAAAATAATTTTTTTTATTTACAAGGCCCGTGGATTTTTAATCCGAAAAACAAAATAAAACAGTTTCCCTTTTTTTTTCCTTTTTTTTTAATCAAAATTCCCTGTGGATTTCTCAAATTCTGCACCCTTCATGGGCATTTTAAAATTTTTGTTCACAACAAAATCTTTCAAAAACAAAATTTAAATAAATATAAAAAATATATATGTAGAAAATACATATATATATACATATTTGAATAAATCACCCCATTTTAAGATTTGCACACAAATTGAGCAAATAATTTCCAAACAAGTATTTGCAGCCAAGAACACAAAGTTTTTTCTTGAATTTTCCAACATAATAATCAACCACAAAACATAAATAATTTAAAAAATCTCAAAACAACCAATTTCTAAAACATGAACCTGATTCCCTGAGTTTGTGAGGAGATCTAGGTGATGCTCAACTTCCAACTTTAGCTCCACTGAATTTTACCGCTCCAAGCCAAAACCCACAAAATCAAAACCATTCTTCCCCTCCATTTTTTTTCTTGCATAAACTCCATAATCCAAATTATCATCCAAAATCCAAACATAAGGATAAAACCCTAAAAAAAATCAAACAACCCCCTCATAAATTCTTAAAAACAGAAAATGCAAAAAATATCTAATTTTTAAATAATTTGAATTCAAACTTCTAATTTGACTTTTAATTCAATTTTCAATTTTGAATTCCAAATTTCACAATTTGACTTTTAAATTCATTTTTCTAATTTTGAATTTCAACCAATATGCATAAATTTCCAAAATGAATAATTTAAATTATTTCAACCTTATATATTTAATTAATTAATAAAATAGATTTAATCAAAGATTAAATTATTTATTAATTAAATTAAATTAATCATAAAATAAATTACATTTCAACATAATTTCCAGAACAAGTTGAACCACAACTTAGATACATTAAACCATTTAAAGCACCCAATTAAACTTGCAATTAAATAACGAAGAGAGGGCACAAAATCCAAAGCAACACAACTAGACAAACAACTGACGACATACAAGGACTAGGGTGACGACTTGGCATGAAAACCTAGGTACTATCTCCCAATCGAATACCGTTGGGTATTGAACACGCTGTCACCTATGAAAACAGGTGGAGTCGATGTCCTGTACCTGTCAACCTACAAATCAAGTAACAACAACATGTAATATAAATAGCATAAAATACACACCGTGAAGAGGAAATCATGAGATCGTAGGGCACTCGCAAGCGAGTGATGTGATTCGTCCCCTTCACTAATACAATAATACTAACTAACGAATCTAACATCATTAATTGAATTATCCACTATGCTAATCCAAAGCATGCCATAATGATAACATCAGAAAAACACACCATCACACCAAAATTTAACATTTGCACCACTTATAGATAACGATCAAATAACAACTGAGTTCTAATTCAAAGCACTTAACAGAAAACAAGGCCTAACCAAATAGAACACTGTTCAGTCAAAAGAGTAAAATGGAGGGGTCTTACATCCTCCCCCCCTGGGGTTAGGCTTACTCTAGGAAGCCTGCAACTATCCCTAGTGCAAACTCCAAACACTCACACATAACCAAGGGTTCCAAAACTGAACCACTCCAAGCCTCAACACAAACAATAGCAACCCGTGCCGTAAACAACTCAGCCAAGAACACAATGCCAATCCAAACAAGACAACATGGTGGAGCAACCACCAACCAAGTCTCCAAAAACACATATCCCTGGATTATCACACATAATACACATATGTACCAATACACATCACTCGAAAAGCGACACACCGATCCATCATAGAAGAATCCATGAACCAAGAACAACTAACCAACTCAAATAAATCCAACAAGACCACAATGACCTATCTCTTGCTGTATAAGGTGATCAACCTCTAAGAGATAGTCATCACAACAAAGGTGAGTAGTGGGTCCTAGTTGCAAAACAACCCCACATACCCCATCCTCGACGTTTCCTGCATCTACTTCCTCATACACACTCATCAAGTCCGTATCATATGCCCTTAGAGAGGAATTACAATACAACACATAACCAACATTGAAAACAACAAAGATAACTAGCTTAGCCACCAAGTTCATAAAGAAGATAAAATCAAAGTTCCATTTCAACAATAAAAAAATAAATACGCGTAATTTCAACATTGAATCAAATCTATAACCACTAGGGTTATAAGAAAATAAGATCACAAGTTGTGGCTAAACCTTCACAATCAAAGATAAACAAAGTGTCGGCCCTCACAATCAAGCGAAAATAATCATGAATAACTGAAAGAAAGTTCACAATCTTTAAATTTCACTATACAATAACAATGTGACTAGTTACTAGCCACAAAATGAGGAAGGAGGAAACATCGTCCAACTGGACTGATAACAACCCTCATGTGATGCAGAATGAACACGCAATCCACATGACCCAGAGTGTATCCATGAATCTCAAACAAGATACAATTGCTTGTTTCTTACATTTACAAGGGCACCACTACATACATAACCCCATAGGAAACATTCAATTCCAAACTCATGGGATACGTATCAAAACTTCCCAACCCAAACCTTTTATCAGGTTTCTTTCATGCTACTCTTTTTCAAGGAGTACATCATGCTAAAGCAGAAGCCATGAACATGTGATCACTTAATCACTCTACTAACAATTTGCAGGGATAACACAGTGAGCACAAATGTACCCAGAGAACCCAGTGTTTAAACCTAGGCTCTGATACCATGTGTAACGCCCCACCACGCAACCCTAGAGGATGATGCAAACAACTACTTAAACAGGCTAATTTTTTTTTTCGTTTAAGTACAATTAAAATACAAGTTCGATTCCCAATGCAAACATCCCCTAAGTTTACGAGACATAAATTACTTAACAACCCACAACAACAACAACCACATGAATATAAACCATAACATTTTTCTACTCAAGATAATAAGTACGCATACATTCCATTCAAGATAAATTATATCCAATCATAATAGATAACTTTCAAACTCATTTATCCATAATTAAATATTACAATTACAACTCTCATTCCCCGAATGAGGCAAGTCTAATAAATAAGGTTACAGTTACAACTTCCACCTCGATAACATAGAGGGGTAAAATAATACAAGAGCAACTGAAATGAAATAAAGCATGACACGAAACTAAATCTCACGAGCTCTCCAACTGGAACTCTCGTCCACATGAACATGAAGAAAAAACCGAACAGATTTAGGTGCATGCCACCCAACCAAGTGGAACCGAAAGGCCCACCCCTCGTGCTAGGAGATAGTAACCAAGAATCCTAGTCAAGACAATCTACCTCTAGACACAAGCTATCAAAACTAAACTAAACTGAAACAACCAATTTCATGAACCTCACAAATACATCATAAGATCTACACATGAACAACTCAAGCACAACTTAGATACCATGCAAGTACAACACAAGCACTTCACAAGTACAACCCAAGTACCACATATGTACAACATAAGTACACCAAAAGTACAACTCAAGAGCATCACGAGTAACACACAAGGACAACTCTACATGGTCACATTGCTTCTAGGAATAAAGCAGAACAAGGAAGTTAAAAAGACCATAAACATAATAATCAAATACCAACTATGGTCACACTAGGTATGTTAAGGAAACCATACCCACAAAATCGAATACCAACTATGGTCACACTAGGTATGTTAAGGAAACCATACCCACAAAATCGCATACCAACTATGGTCACACTAGGTATGTTAAGGAAACCATACCCACAAAATCAAATACCAACTATGGTCACACTAGGTATGTTAAGGAAAACCATACCCACAAAAATTGAATACCAACTATGGTCACACTAGGTATGTTAAGGAAAACCATACCCACAAAAATCGAATACCAACTATGGTCACACTAGGTATGTTAAGGAAACCATACCCACAAAATTGAATACCAACTATAGTCACACTAGGTATGTTAAGGAAACCATACCCACAAAATTGAATACCAACTATGGTCAGACTAGGTATGTTAAGGAAACCATACTCACAAAACAAAGGCTGACTGTTGTCCTAGATAGAGTGTCATCACATAGCTCATCATGGGTTATCCTTGGGAATCTTCATAGGCTCTGACCCCCACAAGAAAAGGTTATCCTGGTGACCTTTACCGAATCTCAGCCCCCATACTCACTCATGCGGAGACAAATACCTTTCGTACAGACAAGATAGATGACCTTGCCATTACAAGCCTTCCCATCTCATCCCAAACCTAACTGAGCATTTGGGTCTATGAGTGAGGCATTAAAAAAATCTTGATTAGTGTGAAGTTATTCCTAAGCTTCTAAGTATTGTTTTAGTTATCACTTGATTAAATAACTTACAACGAGTTACCCTTGACACCACTTCGGGTGCTGACCTCCGTTATAATCCACTCTTCTACTTGACAACACACACACACCATCCAAACACCAATGACAGCAAGGTGCAACAAACAAGCCATCATGACCTCTCCTTTCTCAGGAGGTGACACAAACTGAAATGCACTCCAACACCAGAGGAAACAACCACTTATCAAGGCCGCTCCCGACCGCTCCTGACAAGGAGACATACATTACAAAATTCACTCCTTTCTCAGGAGCAACAAAGATAAAACCATCTCCAAACACTAGAGGTACAAACATAACCAAGCCCACTCCTTACAAGGAGACGCGGATCCCATAATCCGCTCCTAAACCAAGGAGGTGCAAAACATTCCTGTTTGTGATAACTGGTTTAAATAATGACTAAACAAGATGCACTACCCAAGGAATGCACGACAGGTTGAGTACATGACACGAAAACCCATCCAGAACTGAGAATCCAATCTGAAAGACTTACATATTAAAACCACTTAACCCATTCCCCAAATATGAACACTAGGGAAATAATCATACAAAGCAAATTCTCTCAGAACTAAACTAATTTGGATATATTAAATCCATTTTCCTTAGTCATCATTCAATAATTTATTACTTTAAATACACTGAATCAAAGTACATCTTTTCTAGACAAGGGAGAAATTACAACTCAATCCTTACTTCCTTACTGGCATTTAAATAATAATTAAATAACCATTTATTCCCATAAATCAAAATACGTTGATTTAAAATAATTGTTGTTTCCTCATTTCAAAGAAAACAATTAACCTTGTCTTAAATTCATATTGCTTAAGACAACTACTTTTCCATTAAATATAATATTTTTAAAAAAAATTTCAAACGATGATTTACCATACTTTAATTTCTTCGATTGAACTGAAATCAATATTCTAACATAAGTACAAATTCTGACATATATAAAAAAATCCATATATTAAAATTACCACTTAAACTATATGCATAACACAATAACTTAGTTAAACTAATCATCTAATTATTATTCTAATATTTAATATTATATAACATAATATTAAATATTAATATATATATATATATATTAATATCTAAGTATTATAAAAATTATAATAATAAATATTTAAAAATAATATAAATTTTATTTTATTTTTATATAAAAAAAAGGTGAATTAAAACACTGGCTGCATATTTGCCTCGGGCCACGCACCGGATTTGATTTAGGGCTGGGTCGGCCACTATTTCCTTGGCCGCGCAGGTTCTAACCAGGGCGGCAACGTTTATGAGGGCGGCCATAGGAGGCGACGCCGCTGGGTGGAGGAAGGCATGGGCGGAGGGAGGCAGCATGTTGTGTAACACAACCGGCTGCGGTTAATGGTGGTGATGACTATGTAACACAGCCAGCCGTGGTGGAGGAAGGGTCGCGGGGGTCGCGCCGGGCGTGGCTCCCCCACATGCCTCCCATGGGGGGTGTGGTGGGGTGAGTCCTCGGTAGCTCCCCCAAAGCCCTCTCCAAAATTTTTTAAAAATAATTTTTTTTATTTACAAGGCCTGTGGATTTTTAATCCGAAAAACAAAATAAAACAGGTTTCCCTTTTTTTGTCCTTTTTTTTTTTAATCAAAATTCCCTGCAGATTTCTCTAATTTCGTGCCCTTCATGGGCATTTTAAAATTTATGTTAACAACAAAATCTTTCAAAAAGAAAATTTAAATAAATATAAATAATATATATGTATAATATATATATATATATATACATATTTGAATATATCACCCTATTTTAAGATTTGCACACAAATTGAGCAAATAATTTCCAAACAAGTATTTGCAGCCAAGAACACAGTTTTTTCTTGAATTTTGCAACATAATAATCAACCACAAAACATAAATAATTTAAAAAATCTCAAAACAACCAATTTCTAAAACATGAACCTGATTCCCTGAGTTTGTGAGGAGATCCAAGCGATGCTCAACTTTCAATTTTAGCTCCACCGAATTTTACCACTCCAAGCCAAAACCCACAAAATCAAAACCATTCTTCCCCTCCTTCATTTTTTTTTCCCCATAAACTCCATAATCCAAATTATCATCCAAAATCCAAACATAAGGATAAAACCCTACAAAAAATCCAACAATCCCCTCATAAATTCTTAAAAATAGAAAATGCAAAAATATCTAATTTTAAAATAATTTGAATTCAAACTTCTAATTTGACTTTTAATTCAATTTTCAATTTTGAATTCCAAATTTCACAATTTGACTTTTAAATTCATTTTTCTAATTTTGAATTTCAACCAATATGCATAAATTTCCAAAATGAATAATTTAACTTATTTCAACCTTATAAATTTAATTAATTAATAAAATAGATTTAATCAAAGATTAAATTATTTATTAATTAAATTAAATTAATCATAAAATAAATTACATTTCAACATAATTTCCAGAACAAGTTGAACCACAACTTAGATACATTAAACCATTTAAATCACCCAATTAAACTTGCAATTAAATAACGAAGAGAGGGCACAAAATCCAAAGCAACACAACTAGACAAACAACTGATGAGATACAAGGACTAGGGTGACGACTTGGCATAGAAACCTAGCTACTATCTCCCAATCGAATACCGTTGGGTATTGAACACGCTCTCACCTGTGAAAGCAGGTGGAGTCGATGTCCTATACTTGTCAACCTGCAAATCAAGTAACAACAACATGTAATATAAACAACATAAAATACATACAGTGAAGAGGAAATCACAAGATCATAGGGCACTTGCAAGCGAGTGATGCGATCTGTCCCCTTCACCAATACAATAATACTAATTGATGAATCTAACATCATTGATATGATCAAAAGCATAAACATCATTAATTCAATTATCCACTATGCTAATCCAAAGCATGCCATAATGATAACATCAGAAAAACACACCATCACACCAAAATATAACATTTGCACCTCTTACAGATAACGATCAAATAACAACTGAGTTCTAGTTCAAATCACTTAACAGAAAACAAGGCCTAACCAAACAAAACATTGTTCTGTCAAAAGAGTAAAATGGAGGGGTCTTACGCCTCCTTTAATATATTCTAAAATCAACCAAACACTCTTTAAAGAAACCAAAAATTCCCCAAATACCACCTACAATTCCTCTTGAGTGTCAAAATTAAACACCATTAAATTTTAAACATGCTAATTCAAATATTCAATACCAAATTTGGTACTCAAGTCTTCAATTGAGTGAAAAGGAATCATATATCTGAGTGAAATGTACAAATATTTTTAAATTACCTCTAGAAATCATCCCTCACAAAGTCCCTTTGTCCATTCTTCTCTCTCTGTCAAAACATCTCCACTTGAGTCATATGTATTCTACTTTCCCTTTGCATTTTCTTATCTTCAACTTTATCCATTTTTAAAAAAAAAAAGGTCACAAACTCCCTCTTCCATACCCACCAACCATTTCTTTCCCTCACATTTTCTCCTAGAGGAAAAACTTCAATCCATAGAATCAGGGGTTACGGGGGTTTATAGACTCAAAGTGCCATATTTTCTCCATGTGGCTTAAAACACTTGGACTATCAAGGGAATGATATGCCATATCACTTTAATTTTTTGATAGGAACTATTTATTCATAGCACCTACATGCCCATACCTATGATTGAAATGATTTATGGATGGTCATTTTGTGCTCCCTTTCATTAATTTTTCCATGGTCCCCATTATTCTCTTTTAATTCATCCTTAGCCCCTTTTGTTGACTAGTAACATCATATTATTTTTCCTGGTATGGAACCCATACCCATGCTATGACTCCCATTGACTACCATTCAATATACTTTGACTTCATGAGATGTGATATTCATTCATCCATACATCTCTATATCCCTTTCCCTCTTCCTCTATATCTCTATCCATCTCCCACTCTCTATCTCTCCCTCTATCTCTTTTTATGTCTCTTTCTCTCTATCCCTCTTTGTCTCAAGCTACTATTATCTATCTCCTTCTTCAATTCTTCACATTTTATATTATTAAGAATTTCAAATTTGAAAAAAAATATCTATGCAACTTCTCCATAAAATTATTCCTTTCTACAAATTATTACATAGTCTTAACTACCATGTCCTTACACATTTATCATAGTTAGTTGATGTTAATTTATATTATTGAATTTTCATTTCCCTAACTTTTCTTAACCAACTTATAACCAAATTAATCTCATTTCCTTTCAATTGATTAAATAATGTTCCTCTTCTTCAATATCAACATTCCTACCATTTTAGGGAACATGATTATTTGTTTCATTGAGATTGAAATTACCTTGATCATGCTTTCCAAGACTTAAGGATCCCATCATAAAAATTATCAACCTACTTCCTCATTCCTTGGATTGATTCTTGAATATCTAAATTTAAATATAGAAAAATCATATTCAAAGCATCATATAGTGAAGAGACGTCATTTAAATCATTATTCGAATAATATTCTTTTTTGTGAAAAATATCAAGAGTTTTTATCTAACATAATTTCTTCCTCATATTAAACTCATATATAAGTGACTCACAATTAATATCAATAAATTTTCATTAGATCAAAAGAGAACATTATATGATGAGCCATGCGTACTCATAGACTTGTAAATAAAAAGAAGATTATAATTCAATCAAAAAAATGATATAAAAAATTTATCTTAATTTATGACTATTATATTTATTTATCTATTGCTTGATGGTGTAAATTCTAGCTAAATATATTATTAACTTTCATTCTTATCCTAGGAATTTAGAGGCCTTCATGAAAATTATGGAAGTCATTTTGTTTCCCTAAATGTTGCACATGGCTTCCCTCTTTGTCATTAACTATCATAAATTATTGCACATGAATATCCATGGTTAGCATATAATCATTTTCCTATCCTCAAGATTTTACATGACTATCATTTTTATCTTTGTATATCTTTTTTTAGTCTAATGATCATTATTTACAATATTTAAGATTTAATTATTTATTTGTAGGGTTAATTGCTAAATTTTATTTCTTATGGTTTAGTCTTATGTGACATGATTAATTTTTGTCATGATACTCATCTTGTAGCCATGATAGTCTCTTTGTTAAATTATGAAACTAAGTTTTTATTTTGGTATATTGATCACAAACATAAAAGAGAACATATTTGAAAAATACAAGAAGAGGAGAACCCAATACATGATATCCAACCTGATATCATTAATCTCTAAATATTATGGTTATTTCTTCACCAATCCTTTTGATGGTGACCCAATTATTTATAGTCAACACATTGATCATCTCCTCACCATGGAAAAATCAATCTTTAATACTAATCATATAGCCACTAAGAAGATTCAAATTATAGAGGACCTCACAATGCAGTTATATAGGGATACTTAGTTTTAATTTAGAGAATAATTTTGCTATGCTTATTTATTGAAAGGATTAAAATATGATCCATGGGTAAGTTAACAAAGATGTGTCCACATAAGGTGGAAGTTTCAACCTTAGTCAAAAAGCCAAAATCAGGCTCCATAGAATGGGATCCTATTTTTTAATAAGCGGTATATCATTTAGGATCGAGGTTCTAAGCCAAAAATAGAAACGAGATCCCATTTTTTAAAACTCGGGATCCCATTTTTGTATTTGTATTATGAGACAGCCTACAAGAAACCATATCCTATTTTTTACAAATCAAGATCTAGATTTCCCCGATTTGTAAAAAATAGGATCCCATTTCTAAATGGTTTTTATTTTAAAAAAAAGGAACATGAGCTCATTTAACAGCTCAAAATCCCAATTGAGCACGACAAAAACCTCCAACAACCTCAAAGTGACCTCAAGTATGTGATTGAACCCCTTTTTTGCATTATTTTGGTGATTAGTGATTAAATTTAAGGGTTTTTTGCATTCTTTCTGTTTTTGTTGAATTTTTTCATTTAAATTTAGACCTACAAAAAAATGAAACCCTCATTAGTCGAAAAAAAATAGAAAACATCAAACAAAAAATTGAACCCTAAACCCTAATCAAACAAAAAATGAAAAAAGGGGATTCAATTACATACTTGATATATGTATGTATGTATATATATGTATATATGTATGTATGTATATATGCATATATGTAAGTACATATGTATGTATGTATATATGGTTTCAAAATACAACGCATATGTCCTAGGTAGTGAATGGGTCCTCCCTTAATGAGGATCCCCTTTTTGAATTTCATTTTGGTGTGATTTTAATAATGTTTTTTCCCAAATCTAGTGTCGGGAATTATTTGAATTTTGAGGTTAATCTCTTGATTTAGTATAAATATTGGGTTAATTCACATTGTTTCTCCTAGAAAGTTTACAAGACATACTAAGACACTTCAAGAGATAATTATAGATCACTTCAAGAGATTTTTCAAAGGAATTTCAAGGAGATTATCAAGGTTATATTACAACAATTCAATATCATTTCATCATGTCAAGGGTTTATTGCATTCATGCATGTTGTTGAGCTAAGATAGTGAATGTAGCATTAAAGATCTACTTGCAATAATTGTCCACATCTTACTTGAGATTAAGATCTACATTCTTCATGGACACTACATGCTAGATTATAGATTAATACTCCAAGACAACAGCCAAGGTATCAAAATTGCATCATTTCATGTTCCATTCTTCAATTTTATTATTTCATCATTTGGTTTAATTATCTACAAGGAGTTTGATTTAGGAAAACCCCTATTCACTAAAAAAAAACATGTTTTTCTTCCCTTGAATGTGTGTTTTCATATTTACAAGTTGAAGGTAATATGGAGAAGAAGTTTAGAGAAAAGTTACAAAAGTTGTCAAGTTGCAAGATTGACCTTTATAGTGCAAGAACAAAGAATTGAAGCTACAAAAATTATTACAGTTTTTCAAGAGCTGACAACCGGGAATCTGAGAGTGCAGACATAAAGGAAAATAATCCAAATCTCAGTTTCAGAAACCCTAACAGAGACCCATTCACCACTAAAGGTGAATAAATCCTTTGTGCCCTAAAAGTAGACTTCTTGCAGTAAGGTACACATCATTTTAAGCTCTAAAAACTCCCCTCATAGTTGTTATAATGGTTAGAATTGATTTCTAACTATTATTTGCATCACATCATACACATAATTGCATGTTTTATGGTGATAATTAGTGGTTCATTATCTTGATTAATTTCATTTTGTTGAACCCCACATATTTTCACCCTATACAATCTAAAATCTACATTCACATTTAGTCTAAGACTTTGTTTCTAAGATTTTTCTTGTTGTTGATAAATTTTTGTTTTAGTTTACATATTTTATATTTCATTCATTGCATCTAGTTTAAATTGGTCCATTTTGTGAATTGTGTAATTGCACCTAGAACATTTCATTTCAAATTGTTGCATAGTGTAGTTCACTTGTTTAGAATCTAAAATTTTCATTACATTCATCATGGATATGTGCTTTGGTGAGCTATGGATTTCTTTGAAATCATTAATGGATGTGTCAAGTTGTGCTTTTGGAAAGGACCCCAATGAAATTAAACTTACTCATGCTCACTCAACTCCTAATGCATGTCCTCCTCATGATGTTGATATCATTGGTGAAGATGATGACAACATGAATAAATTCTTAAATGAATGCCTTAAAAACCTTAAAAACAATGCATCCTTTTACCCATGAATGAAACAACCAAAACCCCCTATAATACCACCACTTGAGATGTTTGGTTACTTACATCTTGAAATAGAGACATGACTTGAACCTAAGTTCCCTATAATATGTGAACCCTATTCCTCTAATCAAACAAACATTCAACCCTTCTACGTTAATAAAGTGAAAAACATTCCCATCAACCTAGAAGAGACATGGAAAGGGATTCATGATACTGAGTAAACAAGGATGTGATACAACAAGTGAACATGAAATTTATCAACTCTTAGAGAAAATACCAATTGACAATAATAATGAGTCAGGATATCAAGATCCTCCTCTTGATATGTGTGTCATCCTTCCTAAAGAACAATCAATAATTTGTAATGATGATAAGAATGGGAGGATCATCTTAGGTCCTCCTCCTCCATATTCAACTTGATAATTTTGTGAATCTATTAAAAAAAATACCTTACAAGCTCAAACCATTACCATTCTTATACACTCAAACAAAAATTCAATGACAAATGGAACACCTTATAGACACAGGTCGGCTTAAACTACCACCCCTACTAGAAGAAAAATTCCTAAAGATAACATGAAGTATTTTGCATACCATAAAACTCTTGGGAATCTTACTGATGAGTGTTGTACATTAATAAGGATCCTTCAACAATTTGACATCATAGAAATAGTCCCTTAAAGCACAACCCTTCCGCTCCTTTCCATGTAATAGTTAAAGAATAATAAAATTCTCACTATTACATGTTATACATTTATTGCAAATTATTTCAGGATGCAAGGAGGTCATTCTCATCACATACCTCGGCTCATCCTTGTCTTGCAGTCAGTGTGGGCAAGAATTGGCTAACCTTGTCCTAGTAACACATTTTTCATTGTCCCTTTGGCTATTTGTCCACCTTTGGTATATAATGAGCTCGATTGGATGTGGACAACTTGCTTTAGGTTGGCTCACATGTGCCTTACTATTCTTTCAAATTATTTCTTTCTCTTTTGTGTGATTGCATATGTGTAATATGATCCCTCATACTGTTCTATTTGATGTATCTCTCTCTCTTTATGGAATTCCTCTATTTTTACCTTTATTCTTCTTTATTTTGTAAATATTTTATCTTTTTCTTTATATTTTCATTTGTCTTGTGTTTTCCTTTTGGGCATGATGCAAGGCATCGAGAAATTCATGTATCTTCCATGTTGACATAAAATCTTTTTCTTTCTTTTTCATTTGTCTTTTGTTTCATTTTTGGGGATGACACAAGGTGTTGAGACATTCATGTTTCTTTCATGTTGATCCAAAAGGTTTTCCTTATTTTACACTCTCTTTCTATCATTATTCTAGTTTTATGAGTATTTGGGGAATGATGATAGTTCTAATATCTCTTAAAAAATATTGTAGCAAGAACATAATAACCTTGAATTCATAGATCCATTATGTGTGCTTGGAGTTTTGGGGGCAACCCCTCTCCTCTCTTTGCATGATGTAACTTCATTTAGAAATATATGACTTAGCATACAGCTTTCTAGATAAGCTCTTATCTCCTCCTTATTGTTAGCATTTATCATTTTCTACTTTAAAGTAATTGCTCACAGTATGGTGTTTAGCAATTTCTTTAAAGTGGGGGCATACATTGGTATTATTATTTTTCATTTCTCTTTTTCATTTTTCATGGTTTAGTCTTCTTGCTTCATGTGATGCATTTTTCACTTTGTGGTGACATTGGGTGTCATGTCCCTCAAGAGTGTAATCCCTCTAAGAATATTACATTCCTCTTAGTGTCTTGATATGACACACTGCATCCTCCAAGGTCTGAATATTTTATTCTTTGATTGGTCCTCTCTTAGAGACATTAGACACAACGCTCCCTAAGTTAAGAACTCACATGAAATAAGCCAGACTCCTTTGAATGTTTTTTACATTATTTTTTTGTTTACAAATTTGGTTATATGGCCACCTTGCGCAACACACTTTGTATACTTGAGGAGCCATCTTGTTTGTTCATGAGTTCCAAGCATACAAATATTTTCTTACTTCATGAAGCTCTAAGTTCATTTTTGTGTGGTGCCTTATCAAATTTATCAGAAGGTATAACTTTTGTACGGTTGGATGGGAAGCTAAACTAAGGCATGACTTTCCCATTGCCACTTGTGTGTGTGTGTGAGTGCATACCGGCCACGTGTGTATCTGTCTCATCCTCTTGGATTACTCACCAAGTAGAAAGCCTAAAGTTTCATTGCCTTAGAGTGAGTGTGAATTTTTTTGGTGTTTCTTACCACATAGGATTTGCAGTTCTCTAAGAGGTATACAACCTATATTGTAAATAACTTTAAAGACTAGTGGCCAACTAACGAGATATAGTGAAAGACTAACATCTCCTACACTTTTGGCTCTATGAGACCAAGGTGGGTAAACCTTCATGTGTTCATAGATTGTTCTATGACTGATAAGAACACTTCTTCTTACAAATACAGTCCCCATGCATCCAATCCGACAAAAAATACCTTGGTTGGGGCGAAACCTAAGAATAATAACATATGTCCCAAAGTAAAGAGATTGAATATTATCATAATATTTATATCTCAAAAGAGATAGCATTTGATATTTGTTAAAATGTTCAGATATTGAATGACCATGCTCAAAACCATAGTCCTAAACTAGAAATAATTTCATCGACACTATCCAGTGCCTCATTCATTGGGCGAGAGTCATATAAAACATAATTCAGATATTCTAAACTTATCACCATAAATCTTTGCTACTAGGAGATCTTTCAGTATATTAAAACAACAATTCTTAGTGAATCATGAGCATATGACCATGAACATGCAATTTTTTTTTCAAGAATTTGATTAACTCATTAAGTTAAAGTAGGAGAACAAACTACACCTTCAAATATACCATTGAAACTTAATGAATAAACCCTTGATAAATCCATTCATAATCCATAAAATATACACATGAGAGAAAATTGTCTTAATTCTTTTAGATTTCTTTCGATATCAGTAATTACAAAAGTATAGCATACTTATTTCATACTATGTCCAACCCAGAATGATTTCCTAAATAATACCTTCAAAATCCTGCAATAACACTAACTATACATACCCAAAACCTTATGGATCCAGAATATTGACCTCTAACAATGAGCCGTGAGATCTCCTTTATAGAACAAGAGAGCAACAAAGCATCAGGCTACATTATTAATTTCAATTTAATTGAATTTCATTAAGAGTGAAATTCAAATTAATGTTCCTCATCATTCGAAAATAACATGCATGATCAGAGGAATCAAAAAATGGTTACACAGTAATCAAACAGAGAACAAAAACTATGCAAGACACGCGCACGTCCACATCCACAGGATGAATCATCAGGAAGAAAACTTCCCAACAGACCCACTAGTAGCAACCACTAATAAGACACATGGCCCCAGTACAAGTGACCACTTTGAGGTCAGACCTGAGTTAATGATGGAACCACCCTCTTTTCACCAGCCATATCAGCACAACTCCCAACAACCTCACTCGGTAACATTGCAGTTATAGGTTCAACCACAAAGACCTCCTCGTTCACTCCCATGATCTCAGTCAAGGTGGATGGGTAACACCATTAATCCAAATAAGTTTTGGACCCGCTATCATCAGAATCCGATAAAATGAGCACAGGGGATGCACAATGCACTGGCCTTTTTCCAACACTCTTAGTAGCAACCCCGGGTGTTCTGGGAGCAGGGGGCTCCTTCCAATCCAACAATCTCCTAGCCCCCAATTTGGCACTCGTACATCCCACTGATTTGTCCATGGAAGAAAATCTTCACATAATGCAGGAGAATAGACACCATCTGCAAAACAACTCAAAATGCAATGTTAATGTTGGGTAACTTAGCCAACATTTATAGAATGGAATGGTGCTAGGGATATTAATCGCTTGAAATCAATTCAAGCACTTGACCGATTAGTGGCTGATATAGCCATCATATGAGTATTCCAGGCTTATATAGAAATGACATACAACCCATCATTGTTTCCATCAAGAGGGCATCGTTCACATGCAAGAGAAAATTATGAGGAGATCCTCTGGAAATACACGTGCCATTAATGAAACAAGCAACATAATGCAAGTGTATGCCACACAGATGAACCACACACTCCCTTTAAATTTGAACCACTGATGCGAAACATATCTAGTGAATCGGATGACCAAGATCAAGTCAATTAGTGTTGACAATCCACATCAGTGCCTGGGAGAAAATCATCCAATCAGAAAATAAGAAAATACGAGGTCGCAATATGCCAATAGGTCCCACCTAGCATTGTTTCTTCAAGAACAAAACCACGTGTCGACCCCTCGCAAACCTCCTAGTACCTTTAGGAATATTTTCTCTGAACGTGCGAGGTGTGCGAGGGACCATTATTAACCCCGTTATAAAAAAACCCATCGCCAGTGAAAAGACAACCACATGTCACCACTAACGCCTTGGGGAAGGACCCCACACCTCTGTACATGCCAGATGGCGGCATCTCGCAAACCTTGCATCCCTTTGGTGACATTAGTAGGAAAACCTATGAGGTTGGTGTGAAATGGTCTAGATAAACACTGGTGATCGGACGGTTAGCCAAACTATAGATAAGAACATTCGGGTGGGATCAACCAGTACAACCCTCGGCAGTATAAAAAACTTAAGCCTAGGTGGAAAAAAAGACCGACAGGTTGGGTGAAAGGGGCCGGTAAAGACACGACCCAAGAGGGATAAAACATCACTTAAGTAACCGGTTACCTTCAGTAGTAAGTCACCACTGAAACATAACATGAGGATTTCAAACTTTGATAATTAAAGTCACCATGGGTAACTTTAAACCCTAGAACCCAAGCTGTTTTCCTTTGAAATTTTTAAAAGTCCCATCACATTTTTTAGACAAACAACCTATATTTGATCCACATTGTGTTGGAAAAATGGTCAAAGCTTGATTCACCCCTCTTGTTTTGTTTTGTTTTTTTTTTCTCTTTTTGTTTGGTAGTGTATTCTTGTGCCTTGTTATTTACTTTCATATCATTTTCATGTGTGTTCTTTTGTGCCTATGTTTTTTTTCCATAAGACCTTGGTCCAAGGGTCTTTCACAACCCTCTTGATCATGGTCGTCCTATCTTACTAGCATTGTTACATTTGGACCCCTCTTGATATGTGTGGGTCTACTTTAGTGTGATTTGGAAGTAATTTCCTCCACTCATTAAAGTGGGGGCTATATGTAATGAAAAAAAAAGTACTCCCTAACATGGCCTTGATTTAGTATTGTAATGTGTCTAACATATTCACATTAGGACTTGGGACCTTGTGAATTAAATGAACTTGATTGTACCTTATTTTGAGTGTTGTAAAGTGTTGTAACATACTTTCACACTTTTCTATGGTTTTATAAATAATTGGGATTCTTTATGCTTTAACTAGCCTTATTTTACATCCACGAGCCATGTTTAATGCATCTTCTTGAGGATAATCCTAACATAAATCAACATCTAATTATAATTCAAGTGTTTTTAGGTTGTGTGGCCCAAATTTAGTGATATGGGACTCATACACCACCTTGGGAATATGGGTCCCACCTATGTTTTTGGGCTCCAAAGTGGATTTCACATCATTCTAATTATTTTTGAAAATGTTTCCAATAGTTATGCCCAATGGGACTCATACACCACTTCTGGAGTATGAGTCCCATGTGGCCCAAAATCAAATTTAATTTAAATTCTTGGTGAGATTTTATTCTCCTAGATCTGATGTCAGCTTGTAGTGTTGTAATTTTGACAAATTTTTCATAAACAACTATAAATACAAGTTTCTTTCTCTCATTTTCATCCAAATCTTTCAATTATTCATGCATTATAGAAAATTGTGATCAAGGAAGAATTCATGAGTTTACAAGAGCATTCAAGGGCTGATTATCAAGTGATTTAGAGAATTATTCAAGTATCAAGCATCATGTCAAATTCATCATGAATCATTTTTTATTTGAGCTAACAATTGTGATGTAGAGTTTCATGATTCAAAGTAGCATTCAATTCAAGATCTATCACATTCAAGCAAGAGTAAAGATCTACATCCATTGGAGCCACTTCATACATTTTTGTAGCACTTTATTGCTAGGCTTTAGTGAGTTGCAACATTAAATTTTGTTCATTCATCATTCTCCTTTCCTATTTCATTTCATTTCATTTCAATGTTTGATTACTAGAACAAGGTTTGACCAAGGAAAACCCATTTCTACTAAGAAAACAACATTTTTCTCTCTCTTTAGTGTGTGATTTGAAGATCTAGGTTGAAGACATATTCAAGGGAAAGTTTGGAGAAATTTTTCAAGTCTTTAAAGTTGTCAAAGTTGTCACCTTGCATCAGAGATCATTGAAAGACATCTACAAATTGCAAATTAGAGATCCAGAAATCAAGTGGGAAGTACAGAGAAGAAATTGAAGAGAAGAATCAGACTTTGAATTTCCAGAAAATTCTATCTAGACTGATACACCACTTCTAGTGTATGAGTCCCAATATAGTGATTTTTTCAAATTTCAGGAGTTCTAGACATATCTCTGCCAGATTTATATTCCTACCTAGAAACCCTAATCTGGGACTAAATCATGCAGTCTAGAATATGTTTCCTAGTAAGCATTAAATTCAATTTTTTTGCATTTAAAGACTTCATTCAATCCCCTATAGGTTTTTAGTTTCATAGCTTTCATCTCTTAGCTTTTTGTTTTGATTTACATTATTTTCTAGGTCATTTAGTGAAATCTAACATTGTATTCGGTTTAAGCATTAGGTATTGCATTTCATTAGTATTTCCAAGCCTTATCTTGGTGGCGAAACCCTCTTTAGTTTATAATCAGACCCTAGGACAACCCTATTGCAAGATCTCTTTCTCCTTTGCATAGATCTCAAGGGTTTTCCTTGAATGAATGTTGTGAAATGTGTTCTTTTATGTCCTAAACCATAAAGCAACCATTTTCCACCATTCCAGATCTTTCAAAAAATAAACTTTATATAAAATATTTTATTGTTTCACATGGCATATTAATATGACATTCCTATGTAATCATGCTAGTATTTAAAGTACAACATATATGTAATGACGAAAAAAGTAACCCCTAACATGGCCTTGATTTAGTGTGGCAATGTGTCTAACATATTTGCATTAGCTCTTGGGCTTGTGTGGACTAAATGAGCTTATTGATGCCTTATTTGGAATGTTGTAAATTTTTGTAACAAACTTTCACACTTTTCTAGGGTTTTATTAAATAATTAGGGTTCTTTATGCTTTAATTGGCCTTAATTTACACCCACAAGCCTCATTTAATGCATCTTTTCAAGGATGATCCTGACATAAATCAACATCCAATCATAATTCAAGTGTTTTCAGGTTGTGCAGCCAATATTTGGTGGTCTAGGACTCATACGCCACCTTTGGTGTATGGGTCCAACCTAGGGTTTTGGGTTATGATCCTGATTTTATAACTTTCTAAGAATTTTTTTATTTGGTCCCATAAATTATGCCCAATGGGACTCATACACCACCTTGGGCATATGAGTCCTATGTGGTCCAAAATTAAAATTAATTCAAATTCTTGATGGCATTTTATCCTCCTAGATATAATGTTGGCTTGTAGTGTTGTAGTTTTGGGAATTCTTGCATTATTAAGTATAAATACATGTTTATTTCGCTCAGTTTTCCCTTAACAAGAAATCAAGTGACCTAGAAAGTTGAATGAACGTCCTTATAGAAATTTTGAGTTCACAAGATCATTCAAGTGCTTACAAGAGAATTCAAGGGCATATTATCAATCATTTTAGAGAATTATTCAAGCATCAAGCATCATGTCAAAGTCTTCATGCATCATGTTTGTTTTGGAGCTAATAAATCATGATGTAGGGTTTTATGATTCAAGATAGCATTTCACTCAAGATCTATCACATCTAATCAAGAGTTAAGATCTACATCCATTGGATTCATCTCATACCTATTTGCACCCTCTTATTGTTAGGGTTTGTGTGTGATTTAAAGGTATAGATTGAAGGTACATTAAGGATAAATTTTGGAGAAAGCTGTCAAAGTTCCTAAAGTTTTCAATGTTATCACCTTGCATTAGAGATACTTGGAGGACTTCTACATGTTGCAAATTGGGGTTTCATATCTAGAAATCAATTAGAAAAGAAAAAGAAGACATTAAAGAGTAGATTCAGACTTTGAAGCTTCAGAAAACCCTAACTAGACTTGTATGCTAGTTTTGGCATATGAGTCCTAGTTTAGGTCAAAATTTAGGTTTTTACAGATTCAAATATCCATTTACTAGATTCTTATTTCTGCACAGAAACCCAAATCAAGAACTGATACACCCATTCTAGTGTATGAGTCCCAGTCAGCATTAAGTTACTATTTTCAGCATTTCAAAGCTTCATTCAATCATATCCATATTTTTTAGGTGCACACATTTCATCTTGTAGCTTTTTATTTTGTTTTATTTGCATTTCTAGGTCATTTAGTGAAAGATTACATTAAATTAGGGTTAAGTATTACATTTTGCATTGCATTTGTCTTTCCAAGTCTTAAATTGGTGGTGAACCCCTCATTATTTTAAAATCATCCCATAGGAGAACCCTATTGGAAGATCTCTTTCTCCTTTGCATTGTGATCTCTAGGGTTATCCTTGAATTAAATAATTGGAAAGTGGGTGTGCTTTATGTCCTAAACCACATGAAAGAACCTATCCCCATTTTTGATATTTCATTTTTGTGAACCTGCATTTGGAATATCATAATTCTTATTTGGAATGCTTTACCATCTTAGATCTTTCTTGCATTAACATTGGATTAGAGTTTGCATTAGTTATCTCGCATTTTAGGGTTTCCAAATTTTGCATTAGTGAAAGTGCATATAGGTTGCATTTTTGTATCTCAAATAATTGAAAATCATATAAAAAATACATTTTCACTTAGGTTATAGATCATACAACATAAATGTAGTGTAGTAAAATGCATACCCTTTCATTTTCACACTTTTTTAGGCTCGCCTTGCTTTATTTATCCTTCTTTATAGCTTAATTGGTTCTATTTTGTGTCCACAAGCCCTATGAATGATATATATTTCTAATTAATGTCAACATTCTCCAATGCATAAGTGATATTATAATGATTCTAATTGGTGTTTCCTTGATATTTGGTTAGGACTAAAACACCACTAAGGGAATCTTTATCCCCCCGAGGTCTTGGGACCCTGATTTTGAGGTATCTTATTTGGGCCCCTTTTTGGTGTCTATGCCCCAAGTTTCATCACTTGAGACTAAGATTCCACCTAGGGTGTCTTAGTCTTCCTTTAGTCATTTTAAGGATTTAATTTCAAGTTTTGGTAGGATTTAACCTCCTTCATTTAATGAATTGATATGGCAGCTTGGTGTGATACAATTTCAGGATATTAAGGATAGATAAGTATAAATACAAGGTTCCTCCATTCATTTTCATCCTAAGAATTCATGATATGATCCTAGCAACTTGAGAATTCATTCCTAAGGAAAATTCATGAGATCAACAACATTCAAGAGAAATTCATCAAGAATTTGGAGCCATCATCAAGATTCAAGCATCATGTCAAATGCTATTCTTCCATCATGTTTTTTTTTATGCTAACATTTGTGATGTAGGGTTTTGATCTAAGAAATTAATCACTTCAAGATCTATCAAACATTTCAAGATCCATATCCATTATAGCCATTTCACACGAGTTTGCAACCTTTGCAAGGGTTTTGTGATTTGTATCATTGAATTTTGTTTATTCACCATTTTCTTCATCATTTCTATTTCATTTTAACTCTTAATTACCAACAAGGGGCTTCACCAAGCCAAACCCGCATTCACTAACAATCAACAAGTTTTTCCCCTCTTATCCATTTGTGATTGTAGATCTAGGTTGAAGACTTGAAGATCACTTGGGGTGAAAAGCTGTCAAAGTTGCAAAGTTACATTTTCAAAGTTCTCATCTTCACGAAAACTCACCTACAGGTCAGATTCTGTTGTTTCAGAACCTACGATCCGAGAGGAAGCAAGTGAAACTTTGGGAGCTCAAGACCACACACAAAAATTATAGAAATTTAGATCAAGACTAAAATTTCATCTTGGGTGTCTTAGTCTTCCACAACTTATTTTTCAGAGATTCTTTGGGTTTCTATTTTGGCATTTGAAGATTCTATGTTTTCCACGAAAAGCAGTACCAGGACTAAAATTCCATCTTGGGCATCTTAGTCCTCCAAGGAATATTTTTTCATTTCGTTTACATTTACAAAATACTCATTACATCTCCAAGTTTCCCAAGTACACATACCCTAACTTGGATTTATTCATTTTGAACATTTGCATCTCTCATTTAGCTCATTTTGGGTATTTGGCATATCCTAGTGTGTTTTCCAACATTGTCTTTTCCAAGCATTTGCTTGGTGGTGAACCCATTAAAGTTGAAAAAAACCCCCTCCTAAGTCATCCTAATTGTGTATTGGCTCACCTTGAGAGGTTGATAGTCAATCCTATTAGGGTTCTTAGGACATATTTGAATGAACAAAATAGAATAGGAGGAAAAGGGCATCTTTCTCCCCTCCTATTTTACTTTCAATTCAATAAAAAGCATAAAAATCAAGTAAAAATTTCTAATTTTTTTGATAAAAAATCCTCACTGGGATTCATATACCCTGCTAGGTGAATCATTCCCATCGTAGATTTTGCACTATATATTTCAGAATTTAAAGCTTTGTTTTTTTGCTCCTGTTTTCTATTGATATCTTTTTGTTTCAGTTTATAGAATTTATGTTATAATAATTTCATTGTTCTTAGCTTATCTTACATTTTAATTTATCTTGTATTTAGTAGCCCTTGCATGAGCATTTGGCGTCATATTGCTAATACTATAGTGAGATGAAGTTTAAGACTCATGTCACCCATGATAGGACAATCCTCATGGATCTTAGGTTGTATATCTCTTTCACTCCTAGTATTGACACTAGTACACTAGGTATGGATCATACCCTTAGAAATTAAATGCCTTAAAGTAGTGTGACACATGTTGAAACAATGGTTTCTAGTGTTTTGCAAGAAAACATAATTCAAATCCATAAAGACTTAGCAAACCTACAACATGAAGTGCAAAATGACAACATTTCAACTACCGCCATCCCTGTTATAGATAACATTCATTGCATGCTTGAAAGCTAAGATGGAATTGACCTTGTGAAAAACATATTTCAAATCTTTAGAAACCCCCTCACCTCAACCACTACTTGTCCTTTACCTATAGGTGATCCCAGAATATTGGTTTACAATTTTTGGGCAAACTGGACACTGAGCTAATTTTTTTGAACTAAATCTTCACTTTCAGGCTCCTATAATAGCTAAACCGTGAGGAATTTGAAGATGATTCAAACTAGTGATTTGTTAAGTTTTTTCTATAGATTCTAAATATATTTTTTTTAAATTTTTTGGAATCAAATTACACTTGGTTTTCCATCTCCTTCAAAAACTATATATTTTTTTAAAATAACATTTATAAGGAGTGACACTCACCGTATACAACATAAGTTTTTTTGTATGAAGGATAAAATTATATTTTAAAATTTATATTTGTAACTATGATATCTAGTACTTTCATTTGGTTTCATAATTTTTTATTAAATATTTTTTCCTTAATCAAGTTTTGAAGTCAAACCAATTACAATTGAAACATAGGCAGACTATATACAACATAAATTTTTCTGTATGTATTGAAGTTTTTTTTTTTAAGTGGCTCAAGGACATCAATACCCAGCCTAAACATATTTTTAAATTTTTTTTATTTTGATAATATGCTATTTTTTCACATGTGTAGAATGAAGAGCTTGATTTTTGGTGAGAAACCTATGTTTAATAAAACTAAAAAAACACATACATAATACAACCATAACATATTAAAATTATATTTTTTGGATAGCTCATCTCAAGGACTACCATGATCATTTAAAATAAATTTTAAATGAATTCATTTGATCCCCCAAAAGGTAAATCAAAACTGATTTTTTATCAACATTTTGATAGGTGTAAAGGAGACTTCGTTGTAGGTATGGTTTAAAACTAGTGGGGTTCTATCCAATGGGGTTTGATCTAAGGTGGTTTGATCAAATCCTCTTCAGTTTAAATCGTTAAGATGAAACTTATTAAGGCTTAAATAATTATATTTTCTAAAAAATGTGATTTCAGCAAAAATTGGAATCTCTCAGAAATTGTAAACCACTTTTGTGGGATCACCCCTACAAGAAATTTCGCAAGCCAAGGAGGAATTAAAATTCCTCCTACAAAAATAATTTCCTCTATTCCTACCTATACCAACCCTCGAGTCACAACAAAAATGCAATCGAATAGTAATGTGATTCCTTCCTTGGAAATTTACACTAGCATCCCTAGTACCTTTGTGGCATTGCACATCATATCTCCTACTACCTTACTACCTATAATAATTAAATTCACTTGTCCATAGAACACATACACACCTTCACCTTTTTTACCTCCCTCTCATAACAAAAGCAATGACCCTCTCATAATTCAACTCTTCCAAACCGTTTCATCCCTACAAAAAAAAATTTCCACCATCAACCAAAATCAAAACAACCCACCTACATATTATGTCAAAAGCAACCCATTTTACTTGGGCAAATACTGATGCCACAAGGTGTGGAGGTTTCTAAAATCAAGAAAAATGGAGGAAACGGAGATCCTTCTAACCATGTTAATTCTTATACTACCTTATATAGTGACTTTGTCCTTGATGATAAAATCTTGGCGAAGCTTTTCCCTAGGTCCTTGAAAGATACTTCCTTGGAATGGTTCTCTTCGTTACCAAACAACTCAATTTTTTCATTAAATGAACTTGTTGAGGCATTATTCAACCATTTCCAAGTGCATATGACTCCAATGATGACCTTGGCCAATTTGATGAGATGTAAGCAAAAATAAGAAGAAAAGATAACCGACTTTATCCCACACTACCAATTTCTTTATTCCCTAATCGAGATCAAGGTACCTAAACCTCACCTTCAAAATATGTTCATAGAGAATTTGAAAAGTAAAATACAAGATAATCTTACCATGATGAAATTAGCATTTTTCATGCATTTTTGTAATACCCTATGTGATTATCAGAACTCTGTTAGTAGTCAAGATACAAAATCCACTTCTATCCATACTGAGAAGTCTAAGCCCACAAACCAAAACAATGCTCAACCTTTAAAAAAAAAAAAAGGTTTCCTTCAATTCGATCCCCCTCAAAAAATAACTTTGAATGCTAATAACCAAGTCTTTATTGTTAAAGACATGATACCCTTTAGCTATGGGGACCCAAAAATGTAATTCACTCCCTTACCTAATACCCTTCACAACAAAATGACACAACTTCTAGAACAAAAGATGATCACCTTGCCTCCTGTTAGAACCCCTTGATCCTAATAAGCCATTACCTACAAGTTTTAGACCAAACTCTTATTTTCATTATCACTGACATAATGGACATGAACTGGAGCATTGTAAGCATCTTAAACATCTTGTGCAAGACCTGATTGATTCTGGTCATCTTTCTATTGGAGGTGTTAATGATCAAGGAAATAAGTCTATTGCCCCTCCTAACCAAAAATTACAAATTTTTACGGACCCTATGCCTAATCATAACATTTCATTTGTCAAAGCTAGTAAAAATATAAAAAAATGATGTGCTGAATGTTGATACAAATGATCATAACAATGATAATATTCAACATGATCTTATAGATAATGATCCTATGGATAACATGGTAGGAGTGATAGACCTCATTCCTCATAAGGGCCAAACTAAAAATCCTCTTGACATTAATTTCTCCTTTAAATATATACTTAAAAATGCACTCAATGGTCCTCTTTACATAGTCGATTGAATCTATGAAAAGCCCACTAATTGGATATTAAGGGTATGTGCAGGATCATGATGGGCCAAAAAGTGATATGTAAGCCATATGATGAACCATGTGGCTGACGACTTTTTTTTTACCCAAAATTGATGAAACAAAAATGGTTTTTAGAGGATATTCTCAATTTTCCACCAATATAAATTATGCTTTACTTTGAATTTAATAAATAATTATTATTCATTTTCTACTAGAATTACGAATAAAGTCCTAGTTGATAGGCTGATTGAAAAATATCTATGACTTTCAAACGGTATCGCATTTTTTGAATCCGAAACATGTGTCACATTCTAGTCTTTGCATAATATAGGATTAAAGAAAATAAAACTGAATTTCATGAATTTTTTACCAAGTTAAGGTGGTTAGATAGACGAGCTTTTATATTTTTTAAAATTTGTAGTAAAAAAATCATAATTAGTTATTCTACTTGGAAAAAAATTATAAAAAAATATGCATCACATCGATACATGAGTCCTCTACTTATATATAAAATATTATAAAAAAATATTATCATTTTATTGTGGTTAGAGTGGTCAAACAAACACCTACTTCTTATTTTTACCTTGAAATTTAAATACTACTACATTGAAATTTCAAATTTTTACCAAATAGATTTTTTTTTAAATAAAGGTCTAGTATTTTAGAAACTACATTCAATTTTCTACAAATTCAATTTTTTATTTTTTTTGAAATAATATAGATAAGTTATTCAAATTTTTACATCAAGTTGTCTAACTCTGATTTTTTGTCTTTTTATTGCCACTTAAGGGCCTATTTTTTCCATGATGATCCTACACATACCCTTAATAGATCCTACCTGTGGAAAGAATATGATCAACGAGGAATTATTACTCCTGCATGAACTATATCAAGATATATATATGATAAATCAAAAGCATGGATCAAGACACATAATGGTTTTGCCTACCCTAGGATGGGATCGATCAACTTACCTTTGCAAATAAGACTAAAAGTATTAGATATCCCGTTCTCCATCATTCCCCAGTTGGACAAATTTTGTATGAAGCTAGGCTATCCATGGCTTTGCTCCATGAATTTTGTCCCTTCAGTTGTGCATAAATGTTTATAGTTTCCATTTGACAATGAAATTTTCACCGTCCATCATAGTGTCTTTAACCCGTTGTCCTCACATGGAAAATTTTCATTATATTTCTTTTGGCTCGAGCCTATAGAACCTATCAAGCCATGAGAAGAATTCTTTTTCAAATCCTACCAAAAGTTCAAGGAAAAGAAAATAGCAGAATTATCCCTCTGAAACATGACTCCACCCACCACCGAGCCTACTATCCTTGATAGAACCAACCTAAAGAAATTCAAAATTACCAAGGCCAACCTAAGATAGAACCTTCACCTCCTTCCTACAAAATATCAAGAGACAATGAAAACAATCCCATCACACCTTCTAGAATAAAACAAGTTTATAAAGTTAAAGAGAAAGTGGTCAAACAACCTCCCACGGTTCCTTTCGTTCCTCCCCTTTGGGAAGAACAGAAACCTATGGTTGGTCAACTTGCTCCTACACAAATTCAACTTGAAAATATAACTAAAATAAGTGGGTATGTGCATGATCATGATGGGCCAAAAAGTGGCGATATGTAAGCCATATGATGGCCCATGTGGCTGACAACTTTTTTTTTATCCACAATTGATGAAATGAAAAGGGGTTTAAGAGGAGATTCTCAGCTTTCCACCAATACAAATTGTGCTTTACTTTGAATTTAATTGATAATTATTATTCATTTTCTATTAGAATTATGAATAAAGTCCTGATTGATAGGCTGATTGAAAAACATCTCTAACTTTCAAACGGTATCACATTTTTTGAATCCAAAACATGCGTCACATTCTATGCTTTGTATACTATAAGATTAAAAAAAAAAATGAATTTAATGAATTTATGACTAAGTTAAGGTGGTTAGACAGATGAGATTTTATGATTTTCAAAATTTCTAATAAAAAAATCATAATTAATTATTTACTTGGAAACAAATTATAAAAAAATATGCATCACATCAAGACTTGAGTCCTCTACTTATATATTAAATCTTATAAAAAAATATTATCATTTTATTGTGGTTAGGTTGGTCAATAGACACCTACTTCCTATTTTTACCCTAAAATTTAAATACTATTGCATTAAAATTTAAAATTTTCATAGATAGATCCTTAAAAAAAAAAAAGGTCTAGTATTTTAGAATGTACATTCAACTTTCTACATATTCTATTTTTACATTTTTTGGAAATAATATAGATAACTTATTCAAATTTTTGTGTCAAGTTGTCTAACTCAGATTTTATGTCTTTTTATTGCGACTTAAGGGCCTATTTTTTCCATGATGATCCTGCACATACCCAAGTAGAGGTGCTAGAGAGCATAGGAATAGATGTGATGCCCTTACTCATACGTTACATGAAGAAATAAACAAAGAAAATTAAGATCCAAACTCAACTGACACAATTCATAACTATTCTACCCCTGCCCCAAATCAAAACAATCCTATAATACAACCACAGAAAGAGCTAAACCCTTCTTTAGACATTATCAGTTGACCTCCTATCATGATTAATTTAGATGACGATGATGAGATTATTCAAATTGATGAGGAAGTGCATAATGAATTGAATATATTATTTTTATTTTCTATGAGCTTAAACAATAATTCTCTTAGGAAGAGTATTAAAAGTTTGGTAATGACCCTAGTTTTTCACTTGTTATTGTCCCTTTAGCTAGTTGTCCACCTTCAATATTCAATGAACATGATTGGGATGTTAGCAACCTACTTTAGGGTGACTTGCACATGCCTTACTATTTTCTTTGCATTATTTCATTTTATTTTGTGTGATTTCATGTGTTTAATGTGATCCCCCTTGTGATGTTCTATTTGATGTATCTCTCTCTCTCTTTGTGTCATTCCTCTATTCGTATCTACATTCTTCTCTATGTCATAATTCATTTTATCTCTTGTCTTGTGTTTTATTTTTGGAGATGATGCAAGGCGTCAAGACATTCATGTCTCTTCCATGTTTACCCAAAATGTTTTTCTCTTTGTTTTTTCACTCTCTTTGTGTCATTCTTCTATTTCTATGTGTATTTGGGGAATGCTGATAGTTCTAAGCTCTATAAAAATATTATAGCAAGAACATACTAACCCCAAATTCATAGATCCCTTTTGTTTGGATTTTCATTTTTGGGGTAACCCCTCCCTTTTATTTTGAATGATGTAGCTTCATTTGGAAACATATGACCTAGAATAGGGCTTTCCAAGTAAGCTCTCATGTCCTCTCTTTTTTTAGCATTTAGAATTTTCTACTTTAATGTAATTTCTCACAGTATGGTGTTTAACAATTTATTTAATGTGGGGGCTTACATTGGCATTATTCTTTTGCACTTTTCTTTTTGATGGTTCATGGTGTAGTCTTCTTGCTTCATCTGGTGCATTTTTTGCTTTGTGATTGACATTGGGTGTAATGTCCCTCAAGAGCATGATCTCTCTTAGCATATTATATTATTTTTATTTAATTGATGTGACACACTGCATCCCCTAATTTTTGAATCTTCTATTCTTTAATTGGTCCTCTCTTTGAGGCATTAGGCACAATTTTCCCTAAGTTAAAGAATTCATATGAATTAAGCAAGAATCCTTTGAACACTCTTTCTTGTCGCATTTTGCATTTTATGGCCACCTTTCATAACATACTTTGCATGCCTATGGATCCATCTTGTTTTATCATGATTTCCAAGCATACAAAGCTTTGCTTGTCTTATGAAGCACAAAGTTATTATTTTTTTGTGGTGCTTTATCAAATCTATTAGGGGGTATAACTTTGGTATGGTTTGTTGGGAAGCCGATCCTAGGTATGACTTTCCCTTAGCCACTCACGTGTGTGTGAGTGTATACTGGCCATGTGTGTATGTGCCTCACCTTCTTGGATTACTCACCCAATGGATAGCCCAGAGTTTTGTTGACTTAGAGTGAGTGAGAATTTCTTGGACAAATAGCCTAGATCTGATCCACATCGTGTTGGACAAACGGTCGAAACTTGATCCACCCCTATTTTTTTTTCCTTTTTGACTTTGTTAATGTATGCTTGTGCCTTATTATTTCTTTTCATATCATTTTCATGTGTGTTCTTTTGTGCCTATGTTGGTTTTCCATAGGACCTTGGTCTTGGGGCCTTGCATAACCCTCTTGAGCATGGACATATTATCTTCCTAGCATTGGTGTATATGGAACTCTCTTAGAAGTAAATTCATCCTCTCACTAAAGTGGGTGCTAGATGTAATGACAGAAAAATTACCCCCCTAACATGGCCTTCATTTACTATTGTAATGTGTCTAACATATTCACATTAGGTCTTGGGCCTGTGTCGACTAAATAATCTTATTGATGCCTTATTTAGAGATTTTTAAAGTGTTGCAACACACTTTCACACTTTTCTATGGTTTTACTAAATAATTAGGCCTGTTTATACTTTAATTGGCCTTATTTTACACCCACAAGCGTCATTTAATCCATCTTTTCGAGGATGATATCAACATAGATAAACATCCAATCATAATTCAAGTGTTTTCAAGTTGTGTGGCCTAGATTTGGTGTTCTGGGACTTATATTCCACCTTGGGCACATGGGTCCCACCTAGGGTTTGGGTCTTAATCTTGATTTTACACCTTTCTAAGTATTTTTGAATTTGGTCCCATAAATTATGCCTAATGGGACTTAGATTCCACCTTGGGCGTATGAGTCCCATGTGACCGAAAATTAAAATTAATTAAAATTCTTGGTAGGATATTATCCTCCTAGATCTTATGTCAACTTATAGTGTTGTAATTTTAGAAATTATTCCATAATTAAGTATAAATACAAGTTTATTCAACTCATTTTCACCTAACAAGAAATCAAGTGACCTAGAAAGTTGAATGAGAATCCTTATAGAAAGTTTGAGTTCACAAGAGAATTCAAGTGTTTTCAAGAGAATTCAAGAGCATTCAAGGGAAGATTATCAAGCATTTTAGTGCATTATTCAAGAATCAAGAATCATGTCAAAGTATTCATGCATCATGTTTGTTTCGAAGATAGCAATTGTGATGTAGGGTTTTATGATTCAAGCTAGCATTTCATTCAAGATCTATCATATCGAAGCAAGATTCAAGATCTACATCCATTGGATCCATCCCATACATGTTTGCAACCTCTTATTGTTAGTGTTAGTGTGTGATTTGTAGGTTTAGATTGAAGACACATTGAGCTTGAACAATTTTGGAGAAATTTGTCAAAGTTCCTAAAGTTATAAAATTTGTCACCTTGCATTGGAGATACTTGGAGGACTTCTATAGGTTGTAAATTGGGGTTTCGAATCCAAAAATCAATTAGAAAGGATAGATAAAACATTAAAGAGCAGCTTTGAACTTTGAAGGTTTAAAAAAAACCTAACTAGATTGATGCACTAGTTCTAGTGTATGAGTCCTAGTTTAGGTCAAAATTTAGGTTTTTACAAATTCAGATACCCATTTGCTAGATTCTTGTTTCTGCACAAAAACCCAAATCTAGGTCTGATTCACCTAGCCTAGCATATGATTCCCAATCAACATTAAATTCAATGTTTTCAAAATTTCAAAGCATCATTCAGTCATCGCCATATTTCTAGGTGCACACATTTCATCTTGTACCTTTTTCTTTTGTTTTATTTACATTTATAGGTCATTTAGTGAGAGATTACATTAAATTAGAGTTAAGCATTACATGGGTATGTGTAGGATCATGATGGGCCAAAAAGTGGTGATATGTAAGTGATATGATGGCCCATGTGGCTGATGACTTTTTTTTACCCAAAATAGATGAAATCGGAAAGGTTTTTAAAGCATATTCTCAACTTTTCACCAATATAAATTATGCTTTACTTTGAATTTAATTAATAATTATTATTCATTTTCTATTTCAATTATGACTAAAGTCTTGATTGATAGGTTGATTGAAAAACATCTATAGCTTTCAAACGGTATCACATTTTTTGAATTTGAAACATGTGTCACATTATATGCTTCACATACTATACCAAGTTAAGGTGGTCAAACATACAAGTTTTTATATTTTTAAAAAAATTTAATAAAAAAAATTATAATTAATTCTTTTCTTGGAAAAAAATTACAAAAAAATATGTATCACATCGGGACATGAGTCCTCTACTTATATCTAAAATCTAATAAAAAAATATTATCATTTTATTGTGGTTAGGGTGGTCAAATAGACACCTACTTCTTATTTTTTCCCTAAAATTTAAGTACTACTACATTGAAATTTCAAATTTTCACCAAATAATTTTTTTTATTAAATAAACCTAGTAGTTTAGAAACTAAATTCAATTTTCTATAGATTCTATTGTTACATATTTTTGAAATAATATAGACAACCTATTCAAATTTTTACATCAAGTTGTGTAACTCTGATTTTTTTAATTTTCATTGCCACTTAAGGGCCTTATTTTTTCCATGATGACCTTCCACATACCCACATCTTGTAATGCCCCGCCACGAAACCCTAAAGGAAGTTGCAAAACAATGCGGAAGCGTATAATTTTTTTCCTTAAATGCGCATTATTATTAGAGAAGACGCACAATACTTCACAACAAACTCTAAGGTAACATGACAAGATTACATCTATAACCAAAACATACACTCTACTTGAACATAAAACATTTATTAAAATTTTAACCATACATTTAATTTCACATATCCACAAAGCATTAAAGATACTAACACTAAGAATAGATAATAGACTTAAGATTTAACTTAAAAATAGATTACAATACTCATTCTTGGAATGAGGTAAATCAAACCTAACTATTACAATTACAAGATTCTTCCTCCTAAACAAATGAGGGGAATAATAATTACAAGAGCTAATCTAAAGTAAATATAAAGCTTAAACTAAAGAATGAAACCACTGTGAGCTCTCCTCTGGAAAAACCTCACAATGCAATATGTAGATCAAAGGGGGACCCAATGGTATAGGGCGCATGTTCCTCCCAACCAAGTGGTACAAGAAGGCCCACCCCCCATGCTAAGAGACAGTAACACGGATACAAGGACAATCCCTACAACATCTTGTCACAAGCTGACTCAACACTAAATAAAACCTCCACTAGAATAACACTAACTCAAAGAATACATTGTTATCTGAGTATAATAGTATGACTCACCAATAACCTAAACATACTACTAACCTAGGAGAAATACACTCAAGATAGATGAGTTACCTATCAGATCATTTCAGATCTCGACCCCCATTGATCTTCACCCTCCTACGGTTATCATGTGATTCATCACCACTCCAGAATAAGGAGGTACAAAATATCCAACAATCCATTCAAAGAAGAACAAACCATTTCCGGTTTGTAGAGACCGGGTGACTCACTGGAAAAAAAAATCCTCGCTACCATAGAGTACTACAAGAGACAAGACCATGAAATGATAACTCTCAAATTTAACATACCCAAATAGGAAGACTTAAAATACCTCCTCTAATGTACCTATTTTCAATTACCCCTAAATATCATAGAAGATATCTCAAACACATCATAAAGACATAATATTTTAATGTTTACAATATTCTAATTTATCACAAACTTGCATATAGTCAACGAAATAACTTATAATAATTTGCACCCCTCAATTATCCCAATTTAACTAATTAATTAAAATGGCTCTTCCAAATAGAGATAAACATCACACTAACCATTTCCCCTATTTCCTCAATTTAAAATAATAAAACCTTTGTTCCTACTAACATATTATATATATATATATATATATATATTTTAAATACCTATTCCCACAATACACTTAATTAAATATTCATTTCCTCTAATTGTAACTAGAATAACCACATAAGAAATAAACACGATAATTAAATCTAATATTTGGACTTACTAAATCCCTTCACATTCAGTGATAAGTAGGAATACTAAGATAAGTTACACAATTTTCTCTAATTTAATAAGAATCCTTATAAAGATGAAGGAGAAAATTCAACCAATTAACTAACAGGCTCTTCAAATATCTCAATTTAACTTAAACAACTATAAGAACTTCATTTCATTTATTATTCCAATTCTCTCAATTTTAAACTTAATAAAATATATATTTCCTCTGTAACGCCCCGCCACACAACCCTAGAGGAAGTTGCAATTAACTACTTAAATAGACTAATTTTTTTTTGTTTAAGTACAATTAATTAGCAAGTTCACTAACTAAAGCCAACAACCTCTAAGGTTACGAGACAGAGGTTATATAGAACCTCAACAAAACACATGAATTCATAACATTTATTTACTTAAGATAATCAGAACACATACATTCCATACAAGATAAATTACATCCACCATAATAGTTACAATATGATCTTAAATAAAAATAATTTGATCAAGAGATTACATCACTCATTCCCCGAATGAGGCAAGTCCAATAATAAGGTTACAACTACAAAATCCACCTCGATAACAAATGAGGGGTAATAAATCACAAGAGCAACTGAAATGATAAAAAGAAAGAACTAGAAGTGAATCCCATGAGCTCTCCAAATAGAAGTCTCATCCACATGAACATGAAGAAATCCCAATGGATTTAGGTTCAAGCCACCCAACCAAGTGGAACCCAAAGGCCCACCCCCTATGCTAGGAGATAGTAACAAGGGATCCTAGCCAAGACCATCTACCTCTAGACACAGTCTAACACATAACTGAACAAAGCTGAAACACCCAATCACATGTACCATATAGGTACGAATCAAGTACATCACAAGTACAAAATAAGTACAACTCAACTTGGTTACATTGCTACCAGAAATAAAGCAGATCATGAATGTCAAGAAAACTATACACATAATAATCAAATACCAACTATGGTCATATTAGGTATGTTAAGGAAACCATACCCATAATAATCAAATACCAACTATGGTCACATTAGGTATGTTAAGGAAACCATACCCATAATATCAAATACCAACTATTGTCCTAGACAAAGTGTCATCACATACCTCATTACGGATTGTCCTCTAGGAATACTCATAGGCTCCGACCCCCACTATGGCTTATCCTAGTGGCCTCAACCAAATCCCAACCCCCATACTCACTCATGCAGAATCAAATACCTTTCGTACAGACAAGATAGATGACCTTGCCATTCCAAGCCTTCCCACTCATCCCAAGTCTAAATGAGCCCTTGTGTCTATGAGTGAGGCATAATTATCTTGATTAGTGAGAAGTACCACCTAATCTTCTAAGTTTTGTTTTAGTTATCACTTGATTAAACCACCTCTAAAGGTTTCCCATTTTACCTCTTTGGGCTTGGCCCCTACAGAAGCCACTCTTCTACTGGACAACACACATACCATCCCAAACTCCAAGGGTAAAAAAGTGAAAACAAATAAGATACCACGACCACTCCTTTCTCAGCAGGCAACATAAATTCAAACCCTCTCCAAACACTGGAGGTAACAACAATAACAAAACCACTCCTTACAAGGAGGCACAAAACATGCCCATTTGTGGAAACTGGGTTCAACACTGATTAGACACCATGCACTACCCAAGGAAATTCATAACAGTTAGACATCACAAAATGATAACCCCCAACCTCTAGGGTCCTCTGAAAGACTTACATTTTAATGACACATAGCCCATTTCCCCAAACATGAACATAGAGAAAATAATCACATAAATCATATGCGAGGAAATAAACTAATTTTGGATATTTTAAATCCATTTTCCTTAATTAAATTCAGTATTATAATGCCCCAATAAAACTTAATCGAATAATGTCTCTTTCAGACAAGGACGAAATTTAAACCAAATATCTAGTCCTTAATTGCTTGGAAATAATAACAAAATAAATCAGTTACTTTATTAATTCCAAACATAGCATTTTAAAATAATTATTTCTCTTTTACAAAATAAAACATTTTAAAAAAATCATTTGACCTCATTATTAAAACACATTACTTTTAAATCCAGTATTTTCTCTTTCCAATATATTATTCTAAAATAAAATCAATAATTGGACTATTGCACATGAATTTAAATTTTACAATTATATTTAAATCTTTTCATCATTTAATCAATATCCTAATAATTCAACTATATATATATATAGTAAATTATTTAATATTTATTTATGTTAATATTTTCAAATTATATAATATATTATTAAATATTAATATATATATATATTATCATATAATATATATTAATATTTTAATATTATAGAAATATAATATCAAATATTAAAAAATATATTTTATTTTATAAAAAAATCAAACTTAAAAAGAACAACCATGTTCTACCCTCGGGCCGCATGCTTTATTTTGAAGTGGGGCTGCACAGATTTCAGGGTGGGGTGAGGTCAACAATTCACACAGCGAGCCCAAGCCTGGGGCGGCAACTTACCTAGCCAACCCCAAAGTGTGGGGCGACTGTGTGTAAGCACAGTCGACCCCCTTATGGGGTGGTGATTGTGTTTACACATAGTCGTCCCTCTTGGGCAGTGGCTACTGACAGTGGAAGGAGAGTGGGGAGCGTGCTGGGTGCGGTTCCCCCCACTCGCCTCCCATGGGGGGCACACTGGGGGAGAGCCCCCAGTGACCTCCCCCATGATTTTTTTTTTTCTTTCACATGAAACCCTGCGGATTTCGAAATCCGTGTTTCAACAGGGGTACTAAATTTTATTTTCTTTTCTTTTGACAGCATAACCCCAAATAAGAAAGATGCAATATAAATCTATATATATTTGTATATATATATAAATATATATACTTGTATGTATATATATATATATATCGTCCATTGAAATTAGCAGAATTAATTGAGGTAATAATACATAAAATGATCAATTTTAAACCAAGAACACCAATATTTTCTTGAAGCAATATATTTCCAAAGAAGGGGTTTTGCAACACAACTCAGATTCAACCCGGGTTTACTATTTTTCTTGCAAACAACTGAGTTTAAATAAATTCCAAACAACAACATCTAAGTTGAGAACTCTTTTTAAAAATAAAAATTAAATTAAATTAACTTGATTGAAGAAAACCTAATTCTTCCAAGAAGTTTGAATGGTTGGTAATGGTGGTTTGAATTCCTTCAGAGATTCTAGCTCCTTCCAACAATTCCTCAAAGCATTTTCCAGATCCAATCCAAAAACCCACAAAATTTAAAAATCCTTCCTCTTTCAAATTCAACTTTTTTTCCAAAACTCCATGATCCCAAACTTGTGAAGAAAAATTCAATCATAAGGAAAAAATCCTAACAATTCCTATAACCACCTCATCAATTCTCGAGAACAGAATAGCAAATATCTTCCTCTTTCAATTTTTTTGAATTCAAATTTTCTAATTTGACTTTTTAAATATTTCCTTTAATTTCCAATTTCAACCAATATGCATAAATTTCCAAAATGAATAATTTAACTTACTTCAACAACATAAATTTAATTAATTAATAACATAGATTTAATCAACGATTAAATTATTTATTAATTCAAATTAAATTAATAATAAAATAAATTACATTTCAACATAAACCAAATAAGGTAATCGACAATTTAACTTTAAACACATATATTTAAACATTTT
This sequence comes from Sequoiadendron giganteum, assembly GCA_007115665.2. Classification (NCBI taxonomy): domain Eukaryota; kingdom Viridiplantae; phylum Streptophyta; class Pinopsida; order Cupressales; family Cupressaceae; genus Sequoiadendron; species Sequoiadendron giganteum. The sequence continues at coordinate 866,241,070 of CM021100.1, read as the reverse complement.
TCTAATTTGCAACTTTAAACTGCAATCAAAGCCAGATGACAAAATTAAGGCAAATTGATCAATATTAAAACAGCTTAACCCAACTCACACCAGACAACACACTATGACTAGGGTGATGACTTGGCACAAAAAACCTAGCTACTATCCAGCAATCGAATACCATTGGGCATTGGACATGCTCAAACCTATGAGACCAAGTGGAGTTGATGTCCAGTACCTGTCAACCTACGAACACAGATTATATCCAAATCCATATATATGTTAAAATTAAAACACACCGTGAAGAGGAAATCTCGGGACTGCAGGGCACTCGCAAGAGAGTTATGCAAACCCATCCCCTTCACCAATACTGTATTACTAACTGATGAATCTAACATCATTAATATAATCAAAACATAAAACATTATTAATTCAAATGTTCACAATGCTAATCCAAAGCATGCCACAATGATAACATCAAGATCAAATACCATCACATCAAAATATCACATTCACATCGCTTTACAGATAGCGATGAAACAGTAACCGAGTACCACAGTCAAGATACTAACGGAAAATAAGACATAACCAAACAAAACACTGTTCAATCAAAAGAGAAAAACGAAGGGGTATTACATCCTCAAACAGTTTACATTATTTAAATAAATTATAATTTTCTCTTATCAAAAACATATTATTTTAATTTCACCTAATACATGAATTTACATGCATCTAATCTAATGCCTATTTAAACGAAAACAATATCTTCATTACAAGAATTCTTCATTTTGGAATTAAGTTCGACTTGAACTCGAACATGCATCCATTTAACGAATGTAACCAGTCAATTATCTAATCTTCAGTTCTAGAAAAATATTTATACCTAATGCATACGTATTTCCTCTATTCGAGTAAATATGCATGCAACCTTTTCTTTTAAATTACATTTGGAGAAAATATACATATAATTAATAAATTTCCATAACATTGATTACCTCATCATTTAGAACTATGCAATAGTATATTTTAACAAATATATATATATATATTCAATATATATACAATATATATATTTACACATTATTTTTAATCATATATATTTTGCATTTAAAACCACCAAATCCAAAATTCCAAATAAACGAATTTAATAATAACGAACTTAATAAAGAGAATTTTATAAAGAGAAATTAATATAGCGAATTTCATAAAGCAAAATTAATAAATCAAATTTTGAACTCCATTTGCAAGGATCGATGTAGGTTTTAAAGTCCTCAATTTATTTAAAGGAGGGGGAAAATAGGTGTCGAATGGCTTACCACAACCGCACCCTAATATAATGGAGGAAGACTATGGTAAGTCCGGAAAACCCCATATAAGGAAAGATCGGTGGAAATACCACCATCCACCTCCCTTAGGGGGGGTGCAGTGGTGGTATTTCACCCACCTCCCTCAACACCAACACACACCAAGAAAAACAAACAGATTCCACTCTGGAATCACAACAAATTCATGCTAAAATAAAAATGGCAACCCTCTGAGCGATCTATAGGTCATCGTACGACGTATGAAAGAGAATAAAATAATATAATTTATCAATAACTTAATATATATATTATATATATATATGAGGTTATATATATATTCACATATATATATATATTGTATATATATTTATTGAATTTTTTATAATGAATAAAATTGAGGAAAAACTTCTGAAGAAAGTCATCTACAGGAAAATTTTAACCGGGCAACCAATTTTTCCTCAAGGAAATTTTTAGAATTCCATAACCGTCTTCCCAAATTTATAAAAGGGTTTCAATTTCAATCTTTTAAAAGAAAAGTTGCTAAGACTTCCTAATAATAAAATTTAACAAAACTTCTATAGGAAAATTTAAACAAATCCCAAAAGATTACAAAAATCTATTTCCTCTAAATTTACATAGAGGCTTTCAAAACTAATATAAGTTCTTAAATCACAGATTGTTTCCCTTTGAGTTTTTTCACAACAATTCAACAATAAAGAAGCCTTACAATTATTGAAAGCAATTTAAAGCTTCTACAACCAAAACACAAACACTTCTTGCACAAATAATATTTCAATCTCAATCAAACCATTTTAAGCTAAATTTCTATGGAATTAACTTTTGTACAAAAAAACTTTCTCAAAAAATTAAATAAATAAAATAAAACTTGAAGGAACCTATTTTCCTGAAGCTTGAAGAAAATTGAAGGTTGGAGCAAAGCCTCCTCTTCAGAGATTATTTTCCAAAGATTTTCCCAAAATCACCACTTTCAAGAAGATGTAAAAATATAGAAAAACCCCCCAAATAATTTCTCAACCAAAAGTTAAATAATTAATTCTTCTCACACACATGTGAAATTAAAAATATCTTTTCAACAACCACAAATATTCTCTCAAAGCCCTTTGCATGTTAAAATAATTTCTAATTAAAATTTAATTCCAAATTGAAATAAATTAACACTAATTGAAATTTACAATTCAAAATTAAATTAATTTCCCCTTTGCTTTCAATTTTCTCAACAACATATTTAATTAATTAATTTTAATTATTTAATAAATAAATTCAACCCATTGGATTAAATTTAATTAGTTAAATAAATCAAATTTAATTAATTAACTTAAACAAAAACTTCTAACCATAATTTCTAATTTTAATTTAAATAAATATCAACATTATTTAAAGCAATAATTCTAAGTATTAATTTCCATACTCAGGAGCCCTTTATAGTTAAAATAATATTAAAACCAACACCAAACACACAACAAACTTGACTAACGACACACTAAGGCTAGGGTGTAGACTTGACACAAGTAACCTAGCTACTATCTCCCAATCATCATATCGTTGGGTCAACATGCTCAAACCTATGAAGCCAGGTGGAGTCGATGTCATGTACCTGGAAACCTATATCCAAGGCATCAGTAGAACATGAATATAAAATCATTATAAAACACACTGTGAAGAGGAAATCACAGAATCATATGGCGCTTGCAAACAAGTGATGCAATCCTATCCCCTTCACCAATACAATATCACCAAATTGACACTTCCATCATTAATAAAACTCATAAGCAATAATCATGTCATAATAAACCAACATTATTCTTAATCAAAGCATGTCACATCAAGGAAATTAAATCTCATAATACACATAGTCCATGTCGCTCTATAAGAAATGATAAAATAACAAAGCATCTTAATCTAACATAAGAGAAAAACAGAGGGGTGTTACATTCTCCACCCCAATGGTCAGGCTTACTCCTAGAAGACTGCAAAAACCCCTAGTATGAAATTTGACAAAACACACATAATCCATGGTTCCAACACTGAACAACTACATACACCAACATAAAAGTAACAATATCCAGAGTTATAATCCTCAAAGACAAATATATTGTCAAACTAAACAATCACATAGACTCAAAACACATATCCTAACACAAAAAAAATCAAAGCAGAGGAAACAACACTGAAGGCACTTCCTCTGCCTCCTGTACTGTGGGATTTTCATGAGCTCTTGAAACAGTTGCTTGTCCACCACCAGTAATCTCCAAATTTATACCCTGATGCTCTACTCGGTGATGATCAACCGCTGCACTTGTTCCACAAGTCCTTCCTGCATCATTCCTTACTGGCCCAGTAACTGTCAATCTTTGACTAGTTCCAGGTGTGTTCCTCTGAGAACATTGTCTCACTAAGTGACCCTACTGGCCTTAATTGTAACATCCTGTACCTTTACCCGCTACAGCCTTCGCATGTTGTGCCGACCGCTCCAAATGGAAGCACTTACAATGCCTCCAGTTTCGATCCTTTCTAATTTGGGAACCACTACCACTAGGTTGAGGTTGTGACACCTTAGGCTTAGGTTCAGAGTGTTGTGATTGCATACCATGCTCTTGTCCAGAGCCTAGCTCGGTAAGAAATTCCTCTAACAAAGTACATAACCGAGGAACCAAACGCTCCACACAATTTTGCTAGTGGGGACTCAGAGAAGAAGATCTCAGATGTTCATCTCCATGATCACCTCTCCCAGACATCCTATACACACCATCGAAGAAAGCAATCACAACCAAAAGATGAAATTAACATAAAGAAACTTATAAATAAAGCACCATACCCATAATCAAACATGCATAATACATATACATACCAACAAACAACACCAAAATTCACAACATAAGGTCACACAAGGGTCCATCAGGACACCAGAAAGCAGCATACCAATCCATGATAGAAGAATCCATGAACCAAGAACATATAACAATCTCATATAAATCAACATCACAATCAGTGGTTTGATGGTGTTAGGCCACACGGAAGGTGAGACCATCCAAACAAGACCATAATGAATTGTCTCTTGTTGTGTAAGGGTATTGGCCTCCAAGAGATAGTCATCACACATAGGTGAGTAGTGGGTTCTAGCTACGTATAGCCTCACATACCCCCATCCTCTACGTTTCATGCATCTACTTCCTCATAGACACTCACCAAGTTTTCCTCATACAACCTTGGAGAGGAATCACAATACAACACATAGGCGACATTGAAAACAACAAAGATAACTAGCTTAGCCACCAAGTTCATAAAGAAGATCAAATTAAAGTTCCATTTCAATAATAAGGCAATAATGCACATAGCTTCAACACTTAATCAAATATATAATCAATAACCCAATGAAAGTTCACAATCATTAAAATTGCACTATACAACACTATGTGACTAAATACTAGCCACCAACGAGGAAGGAGGAAATTTTTTTTGGCTAGAATTATAATAGCCCTCATGTGATGCAAAATAAGCATGCTATCCACATGACTAGAGTGTATCCATGACTAAAGAAAACATCGTCACTCTACCTAGTCATACGCCACCTGGAGAAGGCACATAATAGTTGCATGCCACGTGGCAGTGTCTCTATGGGTCCGTGGTAGTACGCACGCGCAGAACTCACCCCACACATGATACCTCATGGAGAAGACACACGTAGCAACTTGTTATAGCCAGAGGTATACTTGGCTAGAATATACTCATATGCTACTCGAACAACATGGTCAAGGAAACCATGAAGATCCCTCTACAAGTGTTTGAGCCCCATAACGTTCATCGCACAAGTAGGCTAACAAATAAAATATCATAATGCGCCTTCATGTGTCTCAGCACATGACATCATGTAACACGACATCATCACTATCACTGTGTCAGAATGAAGAGTAGGATGTGGCATCATATCTCTTGCATCATGTCGAAAAATATGCAGATATGGTACATATACATAATGCAATATGATAATATCACTATGGGGTTATCGAGCTTCACCTCTCATACAAACGAGGTTAACTCAATAATGCCAGATCAACGCCTCTAAAGACGTCTAGGCATAACTAACAACCATGTTGTTGTACTCAAGTCTGTGGGGATTAGGCTAACACATATGGATCAAGTATCTTGATCCAACATTAGGTAAAGTAGTGGGTACGATTCCTAGGGATTGGTTGACCTGAGATGCTCTGCGTCACAATATGCATACGCTGCACACTCCACCCAAGAAACTTGTGACTGCTACTATCCCTTCACAGATTGAGGGTCTAGAGTACCAAAAGTAAAATAGTTTTGGTTACTCTTATAGATAATTTTCAACCACACATGGGTTGGCCCTCAATTAGGTTACAAACATGAAAATAGACATAATGGTATGGTTAATCCCACACCAAAATGCAATATTTTCCCATGGATGGGTACCAAGTATCACCATCATAAGGACACACAAAGAAAGTATGGGTTTCCACAACATTCAAACAAGATATACAGTTACTGGTTTCTTACATTTACAAGGGGGTAAGACTACATACATAATCCCACATGAATATCATATTCCATAACCCATGGGATACATATCATAACTTTCCAACCATAACCTTATATCACGTTACCTACACGCTACTCTCTTTCTCAGAGTACAACATGCTAACGTAAAATCCATGAGAACATAATCACTTAACACTCCACTAAAAAAATGACAAGGACAACATAGTGAACACAATTGTACCCATAGGATCCAGTGTATGAATCTGGGGCTCTAATACCATGTACAATGCCCGGCCACGAGACCCTAAAGGAAGTTGCAACACAACATGGAAGCGTACAATTTTTTTCCTTAAATGTGCATTATTATCAAAGAAGATGCACAATACTTTGCAACAACCTCTAAGGTAAAATGACAAGATTACATCTATAACCAAAACATACACTCTACTTGCACATAAAGCATTTATTAAAATTTTAACCATACATTTAATTTTACATACCCAAAAAGCATTAAAGATACTAACACTAAGAATAGAATAATAGACTTCAGATTACATTAACTTAAAAATAGGTTACAATACTCATTCCTAGAATAAGGTACATCAAACCTAACTAAATTACAATTACAAGATTCTTCCTCCTGAACAAATGAGGGGAATAATAATTACAAGAGCTAATCTAAAGTAAATAGAAAGCTTAAACTAAAGAATGAAACCACTATGAGCTCTCCTCGGGAAAACCTCGCAACACAATCTGCAAATCAAAGGGGGACCCAACGGGATAGGGCACACATTCCTCCCAACCAAGTGGTACACAAAAGCCCACCCCCCATGCTAAGAGACAGTAACACGGATACAAGGACAATCCCTACAACGTCTCATCACAAGATGACTCAACACTAAATAAAACCTCCACAAGAATAACACTAACTCAAAGAATACATTGCTATCTGAGTATAACAGTATGACTCACCAATAACCTAAACATACTACTAACCTAGGAGAAAGCCACTCAAGATAAATGAGTTACCCATCAGATCATTTCAGATCTCGGCCCCCATTGATCTTCACCCTCCTACGGTTATAATGTGATTCATCACCACTCCAAACTAAGGAGGTAAAAAATATCCAACAATCCATTCAAAGAAGAAAAAACCATTCCCTATTCATAGAGACCGGGTGACTCACTGAAAATGACAATCCTTGCTACCATAGAGAACTACAAGAGACAAGACCATGAAATGATAACTCTCAAATTTAACATACCCAGATAGGAAGACTTACAATACCTCCTCTAATACCTCTTTTCAATGACCCCTAGATACCACAAAAGATATCTTGAACACATCATAAAAGCATAATAGTTTAATGTTTACAATATTCTAATTTATCACAAACTTGCATACAATCAACAAAATAACTTATAATAATTCGCACCCCTCAATTATCCGAATTTAACTAATGAATTAAAAAGGCTCTTCCAAACAATAATAAAAATCACACTAACCATTTCCCCTATTTCCTCAATTTAAAATAATAAAACCTTTGTTCCTACTAACATATTATATATATATATATATATATTTTAAATACCTATTCCTGCAATACACTTAATTAAATATTCATTTCCTCTAATTGCAACTAGAAGAACCACATAAGTAATCAACACGATAATTAAATCTAAGATTTGGACTTACTAAATCCTTTCACATTCAGTGATAAGCAAGAATACTAAGACAAGTTACACAATTTTATCTAGTTTAATAAGAATCCTTATAAAGACGAAGGAGAAAAAGCAACCAATTAACTAACAGGCTCTTCAAATATCTCAATTTAACTTAAACAACTATAAGAACTTCATTTCATTTATTATTCCAATTCCCTCAATTTAAACTTAATAAAATATCTATTTCCTCAAACGGTTTACATTATTTAAATAAATTATAATTTTCTCTTTTCAAAAACACATTATTTTAATTTCACCTAATACATGCATTTACATGCATCTAATCCAATGCCTATTTAGACGAAAATAGTATCTTCATTACAAGAATTCTTCATTTTGGAATTAACTTCAACTTGAACTCGAACATGTATCTATTTAATAGATGTAACCTGTAAGACCCCTTCGTTTTTCTCTTTTGATCGAACTATGTTCTGTTAGTTATGCCTTATTTTTTTTGTTAAGTGCTTTGACTTAGAACTCAGTTGTTATTTGATTGCTATCTTTATCGTGATTTGGTGATCTATTTTGATGTGATGGTATTTTGTTATGATGTTATCATTATGGCATGCTTTGGATTAGCATAGTGGATAATTGAATTAATGATGTTTATGCTTTTGATCATATTAATGATTTTAGATTCGTCAGTTAGTAATTTTGTATTGGTGAAGAGGACGGGTCAAATCACTCGCTTGCGAGTGCCCTACGATTTTGTGATTCCCTCTTCATGGTGTGTTTTAATTTTGACATATATATGCATGTGGATAAACTCTTTGTTCACAGGTTGATAGGTACAAGACATCGACTCTACCTGGTTTCACAAGTTCAAGCGTGTCCATTGCGCAACGGTATTCGATTGGGAGATAGTAGCTAGGTTTTTCGTGCCAAGTCATCACCCTAGTCATACTGTGTCGTCGAGTCTTAGTCGGGTTAATTGTTTTATATTGTTCTCTCTCTTCGATTATTTAATTGAAATTTAAAAAGGGTAATTATATGGTTGTATGCATTTAACTTGTGAAATTGAAATTGATCTGGTATTATGTTATAACGTAATTTATTTTATCAATTAATTTAATTTAATTAATAAATTTAATTTAATTAATAAATAATTTAATCGTGGATTAGATTTATTTATTTATTAATTAATTAAATTAATTGTGTTGAAATTGGATAAGTTCATTTTTAAATTTATGAATTTTATTATGTGAAATTGGAAAATGAAAGAAAAGGTTTTAAATTGCATTTTTAGAAAATTGGAATTCAAAAAATTCAAAAAAGAAGATATTTTCTATTTCTGTTTTTTGAAATTTATTACAATGGTTGAATGATATTTTTTTGGAATTTTCCTTATTATTAAATTTTCTTTCACAATTTTGGAGGATGGAGTTTCTGGAAAAAAATTAAGAATGGAAGAGGGGAAGAATTTTGCATTTTTGTGGGTTTTTGTTTGAATCTGAGGAAACTGTTGATTGGAAGAGGGAATCCAAGAAAGGATCTGTGAACCCTGTGGATCTTCTCAAACTTTTGGAAACGAGGTTCATGTTATTAAATTGATATTGAAATTGAAAGATTCATGTATTTTGGAATTGTTGTTTGCAAAACTCAATGTTTCGAAACTCAAATAGATGATGTTTAGAGAAATAGAAAACCCATGTTGAAATCTAAGTTTGTTTGCAAAAATCCCTTCATTGGAAAAATATTTCTTCAAGAAAAAACCTTGTGTTCTTGGCTGCAATTAATTGTTTTGAAAATTAATTGCTCAATTTCAATTGCAAATCTAAAAATGAGATAATTAATGTATTCATATATATATATATATGTATTTATATACCTATATATTTTATATATTTATTTTTGGGTTATTGGGGATATGTTGTTAAAATAATTTTTTTACGCCCTGGGTGAGGCACGGATTTCAAGAAATTTGTAGGGTTTTGAAATGGAAATAATATATAAATAAATAAATATATATTTTTTTAAATCATTTTGGGAGGGCTGGGGGCTCATCCCCACCGCACCCCCCATGGGAGGTGTGTGGGGGGAGCTGCGCCTAGCGCGATCCCTGCTCCTCCCGTCCGCCACTTCCCGTAGTCCACGTGGCACTGTGGACACAACTGCCACCATTGTTAGTGGGCAGTTGTGCAATGCACAGTGCCACCGATAGTGGCGGCCGAGTTGTGCCCACAACCACCGACGATGCCACTACCCACAATGCCCGTTGTGTAAACACATTTGGTGGTGCTAAACCCGTCCGCGACCGGCCCTAAAACTACGCGTACGGCCCGAGGCCAGTCAATTTTTCGTTTTTAAAATATATATATATTAATAACTTTAATAATATATTTTATAATATTAAAACATTTATTAATAATATTTTATATTATACTATATAATATTAAATATTGATATATATGTATTATTTGGTATATATATATAATGGAGATTAAATTTTAAATATACATATATATTTCTGTTAAAAAAAGGTATATATATGTATAGGTATTAATTGATTGATTTAAATTAATCGGATGATTTGAGTTAAATTGAGGAAATGGAAAATAATTAATTAATTGGAATTAAATAATTGCTTTGTTTTGTTGAAACATTATTTTAAAGGGGAATTAGTTTTGATAGTAAATAATATGTTTTCAAGTCAAGTTAATTATTTTAAATGGCAATATTCAAACAGAGAAACAATAATTAGTTTAGAGCAACATAATTGTTTTATATGCTAAACGAGTTAAGTTTCATTATTTAAATGCAAGAAGGGAAATTGAATAATTAGTGATAATTTCTCCTTTATCTGAAAAGACATATTCTTAATTCATTTTTATTGATGCAATGCTGAATGTAATGAAGAAATGGATCTAGAATATCCAAAGGTAGTTTCTTTCTATTCCCTTCAATGAACTTTACCTTCGTGTTCTTCTTTGGGGAAATGGGTTAAGTGTTTTAATTTGTAAGTCTTCCAGAGGACACTAGAGGTTGGGAGTTCTTGTTTTGTGATGTCGACCGTTGGTTAACTCTCATGGGTAGTGCATGAGGTTATGTTGTTATTATTACATGGTTTCTACGAACGAGAATGTTTTGTGCCTCTTGTGAAAGGAGTGGTTAATGTGATTTGTGACTCCTAGTAAGGAGTGGTTTTGTTATTGTTGTTACCTCCAGTGTTGGGAGATGGTTTTATCTTATGTCACCTCCTGAGAAAGGAGTGGTCATGTTATCTTGTTTGTTTGCACTTTGTTACCCTTGGAGTTTGGATGGTATGTGTGTTGTCAAGTAGAAGAGTGGCTTCCGTATGGGCCAGAGCCCAGAAGAGGTAAACTGGGTAACCTTTGGAGGTGGTTTAATCAAGTGATAGCTAAAACAAAACTTAGAAGATTAGGTGATACTTCTCACTAATCAAGATAATTATGCCTCACTCATAGACACAAGGGCTTGTGTAGACTTGGGATGAGTGGGAAGGCCTAGAATGGCAAGGTCATCTATCTTGTCTATACGAGAGGTATTTGATTCCACATGAGTGAGTATGGGGGTCGAGATTTGGTAGAGGCCACTAGGATAACCCATAGTGGGGGTCGGAGCCTAGGAAGAATCCTAGAGGACAACCCATGATGAGTCGTGTGATGACACTCTGTCTACGACAATAGTTGGTATTTGATTTTGTGGGTATGATTTCCTTAACATACCTGATCTTACCATAGTTGGTATTTGATTTTGTGGGTATGGTTTCCTTAACATACCTGATGTGTCCTTAGATGGTATTTAATTTTTTGGGTATGCTTTCCTTAATATACCTGAAGTGACCATAGTTGGTATTTGATTTTGTGGTTATGGTTTCATTAACATACCTGATGTGTCCATAGATGGTATTTGATTATTATGTGTATGGTTCTCGTAACATACTTGATCTTCTTTATTTCTGGAAGCAATGTGACCATGTAGAGTTGTACTTATGTGGTACTTGAGTTATACTTGAGTTGTACTCGTGATGTACTTGTGTTGTACTTGTGAGGCTCATGTGATTCGTTGTTTCGGTTTGGTTCAGTTTTGGTTTAGCCTCTGTCTAGAGGTAGATGGTCTTGGCTAGGATTCCTTGTTACTATCTCCTAGCATGGGGGGTGGGCCTTTGGGTTCCACTTGGTTGGGTGGTGTGTACCTAAATCCGTTGGGTTCTATCTTCATGTTCATGTGGACGAAACTTCCACTTGGAGAGCTCATTGGATTCGGTTCCAGTTCTTTCTTTATTTCATTTCATTTGATCTTGTCTATTTTTACCTCTCAATTGTTATCGAGGTGGAAATTTGTAATTGTAATTATGTTATTGGAATTGCCTCATTGAGGGAATGAGTGTTGTAACCTTATTGTTTAATGAATGGATTATGAAATGGGAAGTTATCTTTATGCTTGATGTAAACTATCTTTTGGAATGTATGTGTTTAGATTATTAAGTAAATGAATGACATGGTTTAAGTTCATGTTTTTTGTTGAGGTTCTATATAATCTTAGTCTTGTAACCTTAGGGGATTTTTGCAACGGGAAGTGAACTTGCATGTTCTTTGTACTTAAACAAAAAAAAATAGTCCGTTTAAGTAGTTGTTTGCAACTTGCTCTAGGGTTGCATGGCGGGGCGTTACATAACCAATCAATTATCTAATCTTCAGTTCTAGAAAAATATTTATAACTAATGCATACGTATTTCCTATATTCGAGTAAATATGCATGCAACATTTTCTTTTAAATTACATTTGGAGAAAATATACATATAATTAATAAATTTCCATAACATTGATTACCTCATCATTTAAAACTATGCAATAATATATTTTAACAAATATATATATATATATATTCAATATATATATATATATATATATTCAATATATATACAATATATATATTTACACATTATTTTTAATCATATATATTTTGTATTTAAAACCACCAAATCCAAAATTCCAAATAAACGAATTTAATAATAACGAACTTAATAAAGCAAATTTCATAAAGAGAAATTAATATAGCGAATTTCATAAAGCGAAATTAATAAATCGAATTTTGAACTCCATTTGCAAGGATCGATGCATGTTTTAAAGTCCTAAATTTATTTAAAGGAGGGGGAAAATAGGTGACAGCTGGCTTACCACAGCCGCACCCTAATATAATGGGGGTGGACTATGGTAAGTCCAACATGCCCCATATAAGGAAAGAGCAGTGGAAATACCGTTCTCCACCTCCCTTAGGGGGGGTGTGGCGGTGGTATTTCACCTGCCTCCCCCAACACTAGCACACACAAAAAAAAAATGGATTCCTCTCTGGAATCACAACAAATTCACTCTAAAATAAAAATGGAAACCCTCCCAGCAATCTACAGGTCGTCGTACGACGTACAAAAAAGAATAAAATAATATAATTTATCAATAACTTAATATATATATATATATTATATATATATATATGTGGGGTTATATATATTCACATATATATATATATATATATATATATATATATATATAATTTTCTATAATGAATAAAATTGGGGAAAAACTTCTAAAGAAAGTCATGTATAGGAAAATTTTAACTCGGCAACAAATTTTTCCTTAGGGGAATTTTCACAATTCCATAACCGTTTTCCCAGATTCATGAAAGGGTTTCAATTTCAATCTTTTAAAAGAAAAGTTGCACACACTTCCCCATAATAAAATTTAACAAAACTTCTATAGGTAAATTTAAACAAATCCCAGAAGATTACTAAAATCTCTTTCCTCTAAATTTACACAAAGTCTTTCAAAACTAATATAAGTTCTTAAATCACAGATTGTTTCCCTTTGAGTTTTTTCACAACAATTCAACAATAAAGAAGCCTTACAATTATTGAAAAAAATTTAAAGCTTCTACAACCAAAACACAAAAAATTCTTGCACATACAATCTTTCAATCTCAATTAAACCATTTTAAGCTAAATTTCTACAGAATTAACATTTGTACAAACAATATTTCTCAAATAATTAAATAAATAAAATAAAACTTGAAGAAACCTATTTTCCTGAAGCTTGAGGAAACTTGAAGGTTGGAGCAAAGCCTCATCTTCAGAGATTATTTTCCAAATATTTTCCCAAAATCAACACTTCCAGGAAGATGTAAAAATACAGAAAAACCCCCCAAATAATTTGTCAACCACAAGTAAAATAATTAATTATTCTCACACACATGTCAAATTAAAAATATCTTTTCAACAACCACATATATTTTCTCAAAGCCTTTTGCATGTTAAAATAATTTCTAATTACAATTTAATTCCAAATTGAAATTAGTTAACACTAATTGAAATTTACAATTCAAAATTAAATTAATTTCCCCTTTGCTTTTAATTTTCTCAAATACATATTTAATTAATTAATTTTAATTATTTAATAAATAAATTCAACCCATTGGATTAAATTTAATTAATTAAATAAATAAAATTTAATTAATTAACTTACAAAAACTTCTAACCATACTTTCTAATTTTAATTTAAATAAATATCAACATTATTTAAATTAATAATTCTAAGTATTAATTTCCATACTCAAGAGCCCTTCATAATTAAAATAATATTAAAACCAACACCAAAGACACAATAAACTTGATTGGCGACACACTAAGGCTAGGGTGTAGACTTGACACAAGTAACCTAGCTACTATCTCCCAATCATCATACTGTTGGGTCGACATGCTCAAACCTGTGAAGCCAGGTGGAGTCGATGTCATGTACCTGCAAACCTGTATCCAAGGCATCAATAGCACATGAATATAAAATCATTATAAAACACACCGTGAAGAGGAAATCACATAATTATAGGGCGCTCGCAAATGAGTGGTACAATCCTATCCCCTTCACCAATACAATATCACCAAACTGACACTTCCATCATTAATAAAACTCATAATCAATAATCATGTCATAATAAACCAGCATTATTCTTAATCAAAGCATGCCAAGTATAACATCAAGGAAATTACATCTCATAATACACATAGTCCATGTCGCTCTACAAAAAATGATAAAATAACAAAGCATCTTAATCTAACATAAGAGAAAAACAGAGGGGTGTTACACATCTTGCATTGAATTTTTCTTTTGAAGGCTTAACTTGGTGGTGAACCCCTCATTAATTTACAATCAGCCCATAGGATAGCCCTATTGCAAGATTTGTTTCTCCTTTGCATTAAGATATCTAGGGTTATCCTTTAATGAAATAATTGGAAAGTGGGTGTGGTCTATGTCCTAAACCATATGAAAGCACCTATCCCCATTTTTTGACATTTCAATATATATTGAAAAAAAACATAATAATAATGAAATTGAACATGCATTTTATGAGAACAAGATATTTGTTGCTTATTAATCTTTACATACCAAGGTTTACATTTTTCAAACGGTCTTTGAATTATTCTAATATTACCAGGTAACACTGATTTGCGATAAAAAAAATTCATAAAGTCAGTTTATGTTGTATCTGTGTACGTTAGAATGTGTCAATTAAATTGAATCTAATCTAATACACCAATGCAACATTAGATTGAATAAAACTAAATTAATAAAGTAAATGCAAACTCTAAACAACAGCTTCTTCAAATTCATTCCACTATCCTCTATCTCCAAGGATTCGCTTCAATATGTTTGCTCTCAGTTGTGCAAACACAGCTTATAGAATGGAACTTGAGAGAATGAGATAAAATGTGTATGTTAGAATGTGTCAATTAAATTGAATCTAATCTAATACACCAATGCAACATTAGATTGAAGAAAACTAAATTAATAAAGTAAATGCAAACTCTAAACAACAACTTCTTCAAATTCGTTCCATTGTCCTCTATCTCCAAGGATTCGCTTCAATATGTTTGCTCTCAGTTGTGCAAACACAGCTTATAGAATGGCACTTGAGAAAATGAGATTATTAAAATGCATATGCATCTACAAGATTGAGCTTATTGAATTGAAATGCTATGAAATGCTTAATATACGACTATAATAACTATGCATGAAAGTATGAGATTCGAGGTCCCTTTTTAGCTCATGAAAGAGCTGTATTTATAGATTTTTGAAGGTAGGAATTCGATTGGCCAAGATCGATGGTCGAGTTCAAACCTGTTGAAATGAATGGTGAGAGATTGAGAATTCGAAAAGAAGATGGAATTCTGAGAGACAGAAAATGAAGAGACAATTTGAAAGGTGTCTCTCATAATTAAATAAATATTTAATTATGTGTGAGAGAAATGTGAAAAGGATTTAATTAAATATTGTAAATATTTAATTATGAGAAAAGGAAAAAGCCTTTTAATTAAATATTGAGAATATTTAATTTTTGTGAGAGAAGTGGGAATTTGGAAAATGATTAAATATCGAAAATATTTAATTAAATGTGGAGGGAAGAATAATCATTTAAATTTAGACTTTAAACTTTGATAATTAATGTAAATAGATTGTAAAATCTATTTAATTAATTAAGAGGAAGATAGCATTAATTAATTAAATAAATTTATTTAATTAATTTAGAAGAATTAGAAAATGAACAATATAAATAAATAATTAAATTTATTTATATGTAGAAGACTTAAGAAACATTAATTAAATAATTCATATTTAATTAATTAACAGGTTCGATCGACCGTGACCATTTTTAGATGTGTACATTTTTCCCCTCTTTGAAGTGATGTGTTTTATGCATTGCTTCAAAGAATTTGCACCTGACTTTGAAAAATTACTAATGATGCTATATGCCCCCTCAGGTGATGAATTAGATAAAGATGATTTTTTGGAAATTTTTATTGGTTTGCTATCTGATTCATCGACCGATAAAGATGATTTGATGAAAACCCCTATTGAAAGATTGATATGAAGATGAAGAACTTTGATTTTGCCCCGATTGATGATGATTTTTGATTGATAAATTTGCTTCCATGCGATATGAAAAATGAATAGTAGATGAGATTGATTTGCTTTCCTGATTGAAAGGCTTGATAGATTGAGTCGCGATGACTGTTAAATTTGTTTCCATGCGATATGAAAAACAAATAGTATTGATAGATTTGCTTTCCTGATTGAAAGTCAAATAGATTGAGTCGCGATGACTATTAAATTTGTTTCCATGCGATATGAAAAACAAATAGAAATTGATTTGAACTTGCTTGATGTATTGATTGATTGATGATATCCATTGCTGATTGATTTGCATGATTTCTTGATGATATTGATAGTGTTGTCGATTAGGGAAGGATACATCCCAGAACAACACAAGGATAGGGAAGGATAAATCCCAATGATGATGATGATTATTGAGGCTTGCAGTAACGCTAGGAACAAGACCAAATGTATGATTAAATGATTTATGCTAGATTGAATTGATTGATAAGATGAGATTGGAAGAAATGATTGGATGAAATGATTGAGATGATGCAGATGAGATGTGACAAATGTCTAGTCATACTCAACCATTGTCTGAAAAAGATACTTAAGAATGTGATCCACCCTCAAAAATCTATTTAAAAAGAACCTTGAAATGCAAATGCATTATGCAGTCCTAATAATGAATTATGCAATCCTAAATGAAATAATGAATCATTCTCTTTGTTGCCATTTCCTGCTATGTTTAGTTGTCATCATTGAGCCTTTTGATATGTTGAAAGTTAGTACAAGCATCAGAGGGTATGTTAGCACCAATGATGACCTAAATACTACTTTCATAATGTTTGATGTAGCAAGTTAATACAAGCATCGAGGTATAATTGAACCAAGATGACCTGAGTATTGCTTGCATAAACAGACAAAAGTTAGCCGTTTTCTTATGCAAATTCCTAAATGTCATCAATGATACGTTGTAGAGCATGTCCCACGACCAATTTGCACAATACTAATGATTAGCTTACAGACAGCAAGCAAAGCAAAATCATACTTCTTCCTTGTGATTCTAGTTCAGTACATCATTGAACCACTCCAAAGATATGACGTCATCAATCATCAAAACAACATTTTGCAACTTATGCATTAAGATTTCCATTCATTTTATTTAGATTAAGATCATCCACTTTGTTTCTGTTTCAAGGTATGACATGTCTCAAAGTTGTTTTGACCAGGCTTGATTGGATATTCGATTGTTGATCTGATACTTGATAATTGACACATGTTGCTTGTTTGCTTAAAAGAGTTGATTTCCCCCAACGAGTTCAAGATTTTTCCCCTAGTCTAGGGTGAGACATGACCATTTTATTGATGAAAGCATATGATTTATTGATTTTTCTTTGGATTTTAGGAATATTTTGATTTTTTTGAATTTTGATGTTTTCTAATTTTTTTGGATTTTGATGATTTGGATATGGACATGCATGACTATATCAGTGCTTTGTTTTGAGATTTTGTTGAAAACCAAGCTAAGGTTGATTGATCGGATTGATGGATTGATAGTTTGACTAAGTGTGTTAAGTCAAATGAAGATGATAATGGATTTGTTAATTTGGCTAAGTGTGTTAAGTCAAACAAGGTGATAATTGATTGGATTCAATTGATCAAGATTGATGAAGCTTGATTTAGAACAAAATTATTTTGATGATTTGATGTGACACTGACATGCATGTTAGATGTGACTGATATGAATTGTTCAGATTGATGTTCGACAAAAGATAAAACTTGATAAGGAGCGTCTTCCTGTCAAAATATGCCATGGGCTAGGGATTTGGATCTTTTGGCTCGCAAATGCTTGACCAATTCGATTTTACATCTTCCAATGTTCAGATCACCACATAAGTTGGAGGATGTATATCAAGATTCATTCCCAAAACAAGATGTAAACATTTTCCCCTAGTGTCTAGCAATGTATGGAATGGCCATGGGTGGATTCTTGAATAGGTGTATGGATAGATACTGTAAGCATGCAAAGGATGCCAACGATTATCTTGTGATAAGATAAGGTGTTTGAACAAAGGATGCTCACTTGGATAGTGCTTCAAGACTCAGATAATGTTTGGATTGGATAGGATCAATGAAAAATGACCCATGTCAAGATGTTTACCATAAACAAGTGTAAAGTGTTTACCAAACTTTGTCGAGATCAAGATAATGTAAATAGATGCTAATGGGTTGGATAAACGGTTCATGGATGAATGGATGATATGGATGAATGTTGGTTTTATTATGGATGCGATAAGATGCTTTCTCCTGAATTGGCCACATAGATGCTCGATTCTACACATGACGCCTGTTTTCCAGGTTTTCATCATGGTACTTGTCCAATGTGCCACCGTAGTGGTTTTCACTAGAGGACAATTTTTTTCTTTACTATTTTTCAATCCTTTTTCTGATTTTTTTTGTTGTCACCAAGACGCCTGTTTGCCAGGTTTTCATCAAGGTAACCATTTTTTTCAGGACATTTTTCTTATTTTTTTTGTATTTTCTGAGAGATTTTAAGTTGATGCTGAACCACCTGGTGGTGTTGATGTTGATGCTTTTGTCATAATGTGCCATCGGTATCCTGCTTGAAGAAGCTACTTTGCCAAGATACGTGCACTTGAATGCAACTTTTGAGATCTCTGATCTGCTTTGTTGATACCAGAGTTAACCTCATCTTTGTGCGCACATCGCGATAGAGTGCCTTCTGAATCCTTATGATGAAGGGTCGTTGCCAATACATGGTCAATGTGAGAATTGGATATCATGCGTGGAGGAGTGTGTTTAGGAGTAAAAGATGGATTGGTCGATAGTTTGGAACCTTTGATTCTCCAAACTTGGGAAGATGAGCAATAATGGGTGGATATGGAAGTGTGCATGGAATTTGGACCAACTGCTTGATACACTTTGTACGTTGCTTGAGAAGCCTGCTTTTTCCTTTGTGGACAGCTTTGATGGCTACTTTTCCCTTTTTGATTTTTCCCCATAGTTTCTTTGACTAATGGAGTTTGATAGGGATAATTTTTCTTTGTATTCTTTGGTATCCATATGTATTTGATTTGTCCTATATGCTCTTTAGCTTCTTTTTCCTTGATAACATTCTTCATGCTTTGATTCAAGTCTTTCTTTTGACGTTGGTCCCAATTCGTGGATGGGGTGATGGGTGGATGAAGATTCATGAT
The DNA here is from genome assembly GCA_007115665.2 of Sequoiadendron giganteum. Taxonomy (NCBI): domain Eukaryota; kingdom Viridiplantae; phylum Streptophyta; class Pinopsida; order Cupressales; family Cupressaceae; genus Sequoiadendron; species Sequoiadendron giganteum. The sequence continues at coordinate 866,221,435 of CM021100.1, read as the reverse complement.
GTGGTGGGTTGTAGTATTGACATCGATTTCATCATAAAGATTCTTCGTGCTCCCTATGTTAATGTTTGCTTGAGACGAAGTTGCCCCCAGTTTTGTGGAAGTATTACTGATATGTTCATATCCCTTTGATTGTCGAGTAACCAAGGCCTTGATTCTTAGGATTTTCAATAATCTGTATTGGTTCCAGGATACCCTGTTCATGTAGGCCTAATCCTTTGCCTTGATAATTCATCTGTTGAAACATTTTATTTGCAAAAGGATATGATTTCCCTTGGAAACAAGGTGTTGCTCCTTCTCTGCTCTGTGGTGGATCTTCAAAGGTGATAGCTCCTTTATTGATAAGATGATTTTCCCTTACAAAGGTGAGTGATCCAACTTTATAAGTGATAGGATCCTTTATCTGTGGGATAAATGCTTGATTCATATCCTTAGCTTGATCTTGTGAAATATCAGATTGTAATTCTCCTTCAAGAGGTGTTGATGCTTCACTGTCCTTGTAAAAGCATTCCTCATGATTAATTCTTGATATGCTTTCACATGATGCTTCTGATTCAAAATTTTTTGTAGAATTTTTCATGACCCATTTCTGATATGTCTTTGGATTTCTCTATTTCTTGATCATGTGTACAAATGTTAAGAGTAGGGGACACTTGTTCCTCAGTAAGAGTATGAGACTCTTGTTTTGAATGAAGATTATCTATGTGTCCATCCCAAGAAAGCATCTCATGGGTAGATGGATGAGTATGTGCTATATGGACATGGTCATCTTGTATGGATAGGAGAGTGTCCATTATATCATTGTAGCAACTGGGAGATACGAATCCTTGATCTTGACTAATTCTAGAATTACTTTTGACATGTTTTGGATCAAATTCTTGACATGGGTCGATTTCAAAGGATGGATTGCTTTCAAAGGGTTTTTGGACATCGTCATAAGACATGGGAAGTGGCTCAATATTCTCTTGATCTTTGAGTGGACTTGGATCAAATGGTGAGTTGAGGATTCTTTCATTGTTCACAACTGTGAGGTCGAAGGATGTCAATATGCCTTGGGAGGGACCATTGCTAGACCTTGGTGATAGCTATTGATCATGCTTTGAAATATGTTCTTGAGATATGTCCTCTAACTCATTAGGCATTGTAGAGACATTTTCAATACGATCATTGGTTAATGGATCATGCATTATGTCAATAGGATCAAATATTGTCAACACTCCTTGAAATAGATCTTTGTAGGAGGGGTCTTGATCATAACTAGAAAATGGCTCTTGATGAATGTTGATTTGATCACTAGATGGGGCAGACATATCTTCACAATGCTCATTGATGGATTGATTTTGATCATTATCTCCAACAATTATGGTAGAGAAATTTCCAATGTTTTCAACCATATGATCAAATGATGTTGGCATTTCTTGAAGAGGTGTGATGATCCCTTGACATGAGGATGATGGGATACTTTGATCTTGACTTGAAAAAGCATCATTAGATGAAGGAGATGGAGTAGCTTGATCATTAGATGGAAGGGAAGCTTTGGATAGGATGGAAGAATTTTCATGCTCTTGGGATGTGATTGATTCATGAGAGGGTATGGATTCATAAGATGGGGTGGAGGGAGGACTTAGAAGAATATTTTGTTCTTGAGATGGAAGAGGATTATCATGGGTGAATAATGAAAGGAGGGGATCATCATATGATTCTTGAGATATGGGATCTTGATCAAAGATTGGAAGGGTTTGTAGAATTTTGGTATCATGGGATGGAGTGGAAAGAATGTTTTGATCGAGATGTGTAGATTGAAATGAATCATTGGATGTAGAGAATATGATAGAAGAAGGAAATTGAATGGGATCATTGAATTGGGTGGAAGAACCATGAGGTTTATTTTTAATTATGGGGAATGAAGATAAATGCATGGCATGACAAGATTGGTCAACGTTATTTGATGGTTTAGATTTGGGCTTCCCTTTTAACCATTACGAAAATTCAGAAACATTGGATTTGGTTGATGTTGTTTTTGGAGGAGAAAAGGTCATGTTCATATTTTCTTCAAAGGACTTTTTAGTTGTACCCCTTTCCATTTCCCTGACTTGCCTTTGGAGTGCTCTTACTTGTTGGGTAAGAGTACTAAGATCGTTTAAGAGAATTTCCTTCTTTTTAGGATTCTCTTTAATTTTCTCCATATTGTAGTTAGAGGGAAATTTGGCACCTTGTTTTTCCAATAAAAGAAAGTATCCATCTTTATTTTTCTCTAAGATCATTTCCATATTTAAGAAAAACTCTAGATCTTGTTCAGCTTCTAGGAGCATCTCTTCTGTTATCTCTTGATTTAAGCTATTTCCATAAAGCCTAAGAACAAGATTTTCTACGCTATGACCCATGTTTTAAAGTTTTTGGATGATCTTAATCTGATTTAAATGTGAAAAACACAGCATAGAGAAGCAAATAGTTGTTTTGTTAATCCTAGAATCTAAACAAAGAGTGTATGTTCTTTGAGATTTCCACAGGTTTTGAACAAGATAAGCATATCAATCAGACTCACTCTTAATTTTTCAAATAGGTCATCATAGTAATCACAGCCCACAGCTTAAAATTGCGTCGACTCACACAACCATGTCACCCCCTAGAGGGCGCCTGTGTTTTTGTCTTTTCTAGGTGCGTACTCAAAGTGACGAAAGTGGATATCGAATCCCTTGAGCAAACAATCCGTGGTGACTATATGGTGAGTGTCTTGGGGGCAGATTCTTCCCTCCCCTTCCACTATGATTAAAATGATGTTTGGTTACTGACACGGCTGGCCTCTACACTAGGTTCTTAGTAAGTCTTTCTGTTCGGCGTGACAATAGATATACTCCCTCGAGAGACCTCCCAACCTTTAGAATAAAGGCTTTGGGGATGGTTATCCTGTCTACTGCTGTCAAGTTGGATTTTCATACACAATTTGCTTTTGATTATAGTGGGTTGGAAACCTTGGATTTAGGTGTTCCCACTTAGGTCATTCCCGTAGGGTGAGTACTTTTTCCCACTACAACAGGCCTTCTAGAGGATGTAGTAAAGCATTAAATTGCATAAAATAAAAGGTAAGTCTGGTATTCTGATCACCCAGTTAAGGGGAGAGCATAGACCTATTACCCACAATCACAGCATGCAAATAATGGTTCAATTTTAAATCCCAAATTGAAAGATTTTCTATTCTAAGTGAAGATGTTGCTTCACTAAAAACATGGGATTTATTTTAACCAAAAGAAAATATGTTTGGTGACTATCCTAGGATTGGTTAATTCAAAATTAAGTGTCTACCCTAGGATTGGTTGATTTTATTCCTCATACATCAATAAAAACCTTTGGTTGTGGTCGCGTCAGATCCAGACAACAATTTAAGAATGAGATTATAATTGCTCCTAAAGTGTTTAAAAACACTTGTTACAATCATGTGATAATGCTTTTTCTTTCATTTTCATGCTCCATGGTCCTTTAAAATCTACAATACAAGCTCCAAATGTTAGATTGAATCAAGAAACAAGAAGATATGAGGGTTAAATAAATGATTAAGCATAACAACCCTAAAATTTAGACCAAGTTTCTTTTTGGTTTGACGTTAAGTGAGAATTTGAAAATTTTAACTCTGTAAAATCTTATTAAAAAAACTACACCATTAGATAGCTTATGAAATTCTACCCCATTTCAAAAAAAAAATCATGAAAAAAGACCTCCGTATGACCAAGATATTGCTATTTTAAAAACTGACTGTAAAAGTGCAAAACTGAAGTCTATGTGCTAAAACAGAGCTCGTATGCGCTAAAACAGAACCCAGATGCACTAAAAGAAGGCCCGTATGCGCTAAAACAGAACCCAAATGCACTAAAAGAAGGCTCGTATGCGCTAAAACATGTGCCAAATGCGCTAAAACAGTCTCTGGATGCGTGAAAACAGTCTGTGGATGCACCGAAACAGTCTGTGGATGTGCCGAAACAGTCTATGGATGTGTTAAACTGAGGATTGTATGCGCCAAAGTGAATTTTTCAGTCTGTCATCTATAAAAACATAATATTTTCTGCAAGAAAAAGATTAATACAAGGGGATGCCCCACGGTGGGCGCCAAAAATGTGTACGTTAGAATGTGTCAATTAAATTGAATCTAATCTAATACACCAATGCAACATTAGATTGAAGAAAACTAAATTAATAAAGTAAATGCAAACTCTAAACAACAGCTTCTTCAAATTCGTTCCATTGTCCCTTATCTCCAAGGATTCGCTTCAATATGTTTGCTCTCAGTTGTGCAAACACAGCTTATAGAATGGCACTTGAGAGAATGAGATTATTAAAATGCATAGGCATCTACAAGATTGAGCTTATTGAATTGAAATGCTATGAAATGCTTAATATACAACTATAATAACTACGGATGAAAGTATGCGATTCGAGGTCCCTTTTTAGCTCATGAAAGAGCTGTATTTATAGATTTTTGAAGGTAGGAATTCGATTGGCCAAGATCGATGGTCGAGTTCAAACCTGTTGAAATGAATGGTGAGGGATCGAGAATTCGAAAAGAAGATGGAATTCTGAGAGACATAAAATGAAGAGACAATTTGAAAGGTGTCTCTCATAATTAAATAAATATTTAATTATGTGTGAGAGAAATGTGAAAAGGCTTTAATTAAATATTGTAAATATTTAATTATGAGAAAAGGAAAAAGCCTTTTAATTAAATATTGAGAATATTTAATTTTTTTGAGAGAAGTGGGAATTTGGAAAATGATTAAATATTGAAAATATTTAATTAAATGAGGAGGGAAGAATAATCATTTAAATTTAGAATTTAAACTTTGATAATTAATGTAAATAGATTGTAAAATCTATTTAATTAATTAACAGGAAGATAGCATTAATTAAATAAATAAATTTATTTATATGTAGAAGACTTAAGAAACATTAATTAAATAATTCATATTTAATTAATTAACAAGTTCGATCGACCGTGACCATTTTTAGATGTGTACAGTAAATAATAGGTGTTTTGGATGAGGATCACAAAATTTGGACCCCACTCTTAATTTTAAAACATCTAGATATCATTAGATGATGCCCTAGTATTATCATGCCAATATTTTTCAATCAAATATTTGATTTCAACATTCAGTTTCATGTCAAATCTTGGGAGTCGACCACTAAAACTCCAAAATTGGTTCATTGGATTATTTTCTATACTAGTTTCTCTTCTCTTTACCACTCTTACCAATTTTTTAAGATGCATTTTGAGAATTTCTATAATAGACTCAATAGAAATAGCAACATTAGAAATAACATATTTTAGTGATTGATCTTTTCTTCTTGGTTTAAGAAAAATTCTTAAGTTTTTCATTACTTTTCTCATTTTCCACATTCTCATTAATTGCATCATCAGTTGACATTGAAATGATAGTTTTTTACGATAAAAAAGTTCTTTGTATAATCTATTGGCATTTTTTCTTATTTGTCTCTAATAAATCTTACCAAGAAGATTATCAAAAACATCTCTTTCAATTTCAAAAAAAATATTTTCATTTTCAACATCACATCCTAGATTTTCATTTTCATTTTCAACTTGAAAATGGTTTTCATTTTCATCAACAAAAAAATTTTCATTTTATTTTTCAATAAAAGGATTTTCATTTTCATTTTCAACAACAAAACGGTTTTCATTTTCATTTTCAATAACAAGATTTTTATTTTCATTTTTAACAACAAAACAATTTTCATTTTCATTTTCAACTAAATTTTTTAGAGTTTCATCCATACGAATATTATTGATATCAACTTCCTTAAATATCCTATAAAAAAAGTTTCCATATCATTCAAATGTGGATTTGAAGATGTACTTGGATTTGTGCCTATTGAAACATTCGAAGGGGGATTTGAATACATACTAGGAGTAATTTGTATAATCATATTAGTTTCCACATTCACTTCTTGCAAATTTCCATTGTCTACATCCATGGTCTCCTCAATGTTTTTATCTTCAATAGTTGTGGAATTGGATGCTTCAACATTATTCATTGATCGAATCCTCAAACTTCTATCTCTTTGTAATTTTTCCCCCTCTCTCTTTGATTGAATTTTTTCAGGGGTTAATACTTTCCTATCTTTCCTCTTATTACGAAATTATGATCCCATGATTAAAAATTTATGAAGTATGTACAAATGAATTTCAATAACTTGAAAGTATTCCTTCATTGTTCCTACTTCAAAAAAGTAGCAATTGAACAAAATTCCACTCAAAATCTATCCCAATGATGCATCCTTTCAAAATTGAAATAAAATCCCAAGTGGAAGAGCCTCTACAAGATAAAATTTGATAGAAAATAGTGAAATTGTTGTTGTCAACCATATAGAACAAGTTGCAAAACCAATAGTGTACTTGTTGAATAGTAAAAATAAAAATAATGGTCAAAATAACTCAGGAACCCACTTACTAAACATGATCCATCTCTATAAATCAAGATCCATTTTATTAAACAATATCCCATAGTAAATGGTATCCTTATTACTAAACGAGATCCCGATCCTTTTTCCAATGGATAAAAGAATAAATATAAGAAATGGGACACTGATTTTAAACAAAATGGGATCCTGTTTAGTAAACCGGATCCCAATTTGTAAGATTTATATTTCAGGTGAGGATATTTCTCTATTAAATAGTTCGAGAAAAGGGTTGGGGAAGAAAACCTAGGCTTTGGACCTAGTTTGACCTACAAGTTGAAGGTCTTGTCAATGTCAAAGGAAAATAGTGACTTTGGGCATATGTTTGAAAACCTTTTTTGCTGATTTTTTTGATGAAATTAAAACCCATTATAGATGAGATAGTGTAGATTCCAAATATGTATTTCTTTTACAATTGGATTATTTTCTCTATTTTTCAATTAATTGCTCATGAAACTTGTCCATAAACTTAAATTATCAGGTTTTTTTAGTATTTTAATCATTTTATTAAAATATTTTTTTGAAAAACAAATTATACAAAAGTGTACCTCAGATAATTATTTTCAATTTGAAAAAAAAAGTCATTTTTAAAAAAAATTTAGTTCATCTTTTGTGTGACATACATGATGCTTTTTCAAAACAATAAATATGGCCGATAAAATATTAATAAAAAGAAAATATTCAATAAAAAATTACAAAAAATATTGAAAGTGTGCTTAAAATTACTAATGCCATAGCTCTTAGAATAAAGCCTATTGATTAGGAGATTGTTAAGATAGAATACACAAGATCTATAAGTGGTTATTTCATTATATATAGCCTTGTGCTAGCTTAGGTAATAGTTGAGAAAGCCCAATAGTATTAAAAAAAAATTATAATCATTGAGTTGAACATTTACCAAGCCTATGATTGAATAATTTGTCGCTTTATTCTCATAATGCTATAGTGGTTATGGTTTTTCATTAAAAAAGATCAACATCAATATGCATCACTAATAATAATTTTAGGTTGGTCCTTAATGAATACCTATCACCATTATCCTCTCTTAAAATATCCCTCTAACAAGGCTACAACATACCCCCCTTTCCTTATGTCCTAGATACTAATGTTCTTAGTTACAAGTTCAAGCAAGCCCTTCCAAGAACTTTATGAAATATATCTCTTTTAGACAATTTATTTATTTTAAACACTCACATTCTTAATGATAGGATATTATCCATACTAAATACCATTGAAAACGTCACTCATAATCTCTATGTTATTGCAATTATCTATTTAGTCTTTATGTCATAGTTGAAAATTCAATAGATTAAATTCTTTATGAAAATACCTAGCCATCACCCTCCATGGATATTTTCTAAATAAAAATATATAATAATCAGGGGAGAATGAGAAAGAGTGTGTGTTTGTGTTATGGAGAGAGAGAAAGATGAAGTGAGGAAGAGAGAAATTCTATAAATATTCTACACACAACTAATTTTATTCTCCCAAGTAAAATTTTATGATTGAATAAAGCATGAGCACTCCACACAATTCAAAAAAAAAAAAATTAGTTGTTGGATTGATGTGTTATAAAATATTTAAAATATGTAGTGCTTTCACTATCAAGTTAAATTTTCATGAATCTTATATAACTAAATTATAATTATTTTATTCTCAAGATGTTATAATGGTTCAAGTTAATCATAAAATTATTCTATAATTAGAAATACTCTATTGATGCTAATGCTAGGTAGCACCCTTTCTTTATTTCTTAGCTTTGAATTCACTTAGTTACATGTTCAAGAATTCTCCTTCTAAATATTTTATGAAATATATCTTTGTTTTGAATAATTGGTTTATACTCAACTATCACTTTCTTGATAGTAACATGCTCATTCAAAATAATATTGATGAAGTGACTCATAGTATCTATATTCTTGAAATGTTCTACTTAGTCTCTATCACATAGAAAATAATTCATAAGACAAAATTACTCATGAAAATACTTAGCCATCACCCTCCTTGGATCTTAGATATAGAGGAGAGATAGATATAGTTTGATGATTGGACAGAGGAAGTCAGAGACATAGATGGAGGTAGCCCTTAAGAGATATATAGTGTAAGACCCCTCCGTTTTACTCTTTGGATCAAACAGTGTCCTATTTGGTTATGCTATTTTTTTTGTTAGTGCTTGGACTTTGGTACTTGATTACTATTTGATCATTGTCGGTAAATGATGTGCTTGTTATATTTTGTCATAATGGTATTCTATTCGGATGTTATTATTGTGACATGCTTTGGAATTAGCATTGTGAATATTTGAATTAATGATGTTTTACATTTGGATTATATTATTGATGTTAGACTTATCAGTTGGTAATATTGTATTGGTGAAGGGGACAAGATTGCATCACTCGCTTGCAAGCGCCCTGCGATTCTGTGATTCCCTCTTCACGGTGTGTTTTATATGATGTAAATATACATGTGCGATATTCTATTGTTCGCAGGTTAACAGGTACAGGACATCGACTCCACCTGATTTCATGGGGTTGAGCGTGTCCATTGCCAACGACATTTGATTGGGAGATAGTAGCTAGGTTTCTTGTGTCAAGCCATCACCCTAGTCTTGTGTGTGTTGTCGGTTTTAGTCTGGTTTAGTGGTTTTAATATTGTCTTATTTGCTTGGATCTTATTAAATTGCAAGTTAGAAAAGTTAAATGAATGGCTTATGTAGTTAAGTTGTTGATTTAGTTAATCTGGTTATATTGTGAAAAATGTTATTTTATTTATGGATTAATTTAATGTAATTAATAAAATAATTAAATCTTGGATTAGATTTATTTTATTAATTAATGAAATTAATTATGTTGAAATGAAGTTAATTATGCATTTTGGAAATATAGATATTCTGGAATTAGAATTAAGTTGGAAAATTTGAAAAAGGTTTAAATTTCATTTTTGAAAATTTTAAACGTGAAAATTGGAAAAAAAGAGATAATTGAGATATTTTCAAAAGTTTGACTTTGGGGTGAGGAGATATTTTTTCTTTTTGGCTATTATTTGGATTTTGGGAAAAAAAATTGGGAGAGCATGAAAAATGAGAAAAATGGAGAAGGGAAGGAATTTCTGGCTTTGGGGGTTTTGGATTTGCATGGAGGAACTGGATTTTGAAGAGGAATCATGGCATCCTTTTTGGATCTGTTCAAACTTCTAGAAACTAGGTTCCTTGTTTAGTTTAATTTTTATTTTGAAGAAAAACTTAAAGTTTGTTATTCTGTTTGCAAAACCCATGTTGAACCTTTATCAAATTGTAATATATGTTTCATTTGGTTGTTCTTCAAATAGAAAAATTGTGTTCATGGTTGTAAATGTTCATTTTTATATATTGTTTGCCCAATTAGTTTTTCAAATCTCTCATGGAAATGTTGAAATATATATATATGTATACATATATGCATATATTGTTATATATTTCTTTTATAAGAAAAAAAATTGCTGTTGAAAAAAAATTGTGGAACCTTGCTCTATTAAAAACAATTTTTTGGATTTGAAAATCCGCAGGGTAACCCTCTATTTTTTTTGGTTTTGCAAAAAAATAAAATAAATAAATAAACAAATAAACAAATGAATAGCAGAGGGTTTGGGGGGAAGCTGTGGGAGGTGCTGCCCCCAACGCCACCCCCATATAGGGGAGGGTTGTGGAGGCAAAGACTCCATGCACCCCCCACCTCCCTCGCCTCATGCCAACCGCACTATTCCTACGGGCTCGGCTGTGTGTAACACAGTCGGCGCCCCTTTGGGGGGAGCCTACTGTGTTACCCATAGTTGGCCCATGGGTTGGGTTCGGCTGTGGGTTGAACGTGGTTGTCGCCCATGCATCAGAGAAAACGTGACCGTCGTCAGCGTAGAAAATGCATCTCCCGCCTCCCTTGCCCTAATTCGTGCACGCGGCCCGAGGAGGTAATGCTCCCTATTTTGGGTGGACTTTTTTTTATATATAATAAAATCTATTTCAATGGTTTTTTCTAATATTATATTTTTATAATATTAAATATTAATATATATAAAATGGTAAAATATATATATTAATATTTAATATTTTATTGTGTAACGACTCGCCACACAACCCTAGAGGAAGTTGCAATTAACTACACAAACGAACTAATTTTTTTTTTTAAAAGTATAATTAATATACAAGTTCACAACACATTGCAACAACCTCTAAGGGTTGCGTGACGGGTCGTTACAGATGGTATTAGAGCCTCAAGTTCATACACTGGGTTCTCTGGGAACATTTGTACCCACTATGTTGTCCCTATGAAGTGTTAGTGGAATTGTTATGTGATCACGTGTTCATGGCTTTTATGTTAGCATGATGTACTCTAGGAAAAGAGTAGTGTGAAAGTAACCTGATAAAGGTTATGGTTGGAAAGTTTTGTTATGTATCCCATGGGTTATGGAATTGGATGTTCCTATGGGATTGTGTATGTAGTTGTACCCTTGTAAATGTAAGAAACCAGTAATTGTATCTTGTTTAAGAGTTGTGAATACCTCGTACTTGCTTTGTGTATCCAGGCGATGGTGATACTTGGTACCCATCCTTGAGGAAAAGTGACACTTTGGTGTGGGATTTACCATACCATTAGGTGTGTGTGCATGTTTGTTACCTGATTGAGGGCCAACCCGTGTGTGGTTGAAACTTATATAAGAGTGACCAAGAGTATTTCTTCTCCTTTTGGTTCTCTAGATCCTCAATCCGTAAAGGGATAGTAGCCACCATAAGTTCCTTGGGTGGAGTGTGTAGCATACGCATATCGCGACACAGAGCGTCTTAGCTCAACCAATCCCGAGGAAACATAATCACTACTTTCTCTTATAATGGATCAGGATGATCCATAAGTGTTAACCTAATCCCCACAGATTTGAGTACAGCAGTATAGGTATGTTAGCTATGCCTAGATGTCTGTGGAGGCTTTGATCTGGCATAGCGAGTAAACCTCGTATGTATGAGAGGTGAGACTCGGAGCCCTATAGTGATGTTATCGTATTGCATCATGTATTTATACCATATCTTACTTGTGTTCTGACATGATGTATTGGATATGATGCCACACCCGACTGGTGTTCAGACACAGTGTTGGTGATGATGTCGTGTGATGACACGATTGCCACATGCATAGACAAGTGAAGGTGCATTAGGAGATTTTCTTTGTTAGCCTACTAGTGTGATGAGCATTATGGGGCCTCAACACTTGTAGAGGGATACTCATGGTTGCCTTGACCATGTTGGGCGAGTAGCATATGGGTAGATCGTAGCCATGTATACCTCTAGCTTCAGTGAGTACTTGCGTCTTCCTTCTCCATGAGGTATCACTATGCGAGGAGTGTTCTGCATGTGCCTACTTCCACGAAGCCACAAACATTCTGCCATGCGGCATATGACCAATACATGCCTTCTTCTGACTAGCGTGTGACTATGCTGTGTGTGGACACAATGCAGGGTGTAGCTGAGGAGTACCCCTATGCCATGTGGTTGCCGTTTTCACTCCGCACCACATGAGGGACTATCACAATAGTCAGATGTTGTTTCCTCCTTCCTCGTTGGTGGCTAGTATCTAGTCACGCAGTGTTGTACGGTGAAATTTTAAAGATTGCGAACTTTCTTTTGGTTATTGATAATTTTTCAATTGATTGTGAAGGTTTAGCCACAACTTGTGATCTTATTTTCTTATAACCCTAGTGGTTATATATTTGATTCAGTGTTTAAATTATGCGCATTATTGCCTTATTGTTGAAATTGAACTTTAATTCCTTTTCTTTATGAACTGGGTGGCTAAGCTTTTTATCATTGTTGTTTTCAATGTCAGCTATATGTTATGTTGTGATTCCTCTCCAAGGACATATGAGACGGACTTGGTGAGTGTGTACAAGGAAGTAGATGCAGGAAACTTAGAGGATGGTTAGTATGGGAGGCTGTTATGTAGCTAGGACCCACTACTCACCTTTGTGTGATGACTATCTCTTGGAGGCTAATCACCTTACACAACAAGAGACAGGTCATGGTGGTCTTGTTTGGATGGTTTCACTTTACGTATGACCTAACACCATCAAGCCACTGATTAAGAGATATTATTTGTGAGATGGATTTTGGCTCTCGGCTTTTGGTTTTGTGAGATGGAGATTGGTTCTTGGTTCATGGATTCTTCTATCATGGATTGTTATGTTGTTTCCGGTGTCCAGATGGACCCTTGTGTAGCCTTGTGGTAATTTCCAGTGATGTGTATTGGTGCATGTGTGTATTATGTGTGTTAATCCATGGTCTTGTGTTTATGGAGATTTGGTTGGTGGTTGCTTCACCATGTTGGTCTATATGGATTAGCAGTGTTCTTGGTTGAGTTGTTTTGGGCTCGGGTTGATGTTATGTTGAGGTTTGGAGTGGTTCAATTTGGAACCCTTGGCCTTGTGTGATTGTATGGAGTTTGCACTAGGGTTTCGTAGGCTTCTAGGAGTAAGCCTAACCCTAGAGGGGGAGGATGTAAGTCCCCTTCATTTTACTCTTTGGATCCAACAGTGTCCTATTTGGTTATGCTATTTTTTTGTTAGTGCTTGGACTTTGGTAATTGATTACTATTTGATCATTGTCGGTAAATGATGTGCTTGTTATATTTTGTCGTAATGGTATTCTATTTGGATGTTATTATTGTGACATGCTTTGGAATTAGCATTGTGAATATTTGAATTAATGATGTTTTACGTTTGGATTATATTATTGATGTTAGACTTGTCAGTTGGTAATACTGTATTGGTGAAGGGGATAGGATTGCATCACTCGCTTGTGAGCACCCTGCAATTCCATGATTCCCTCTTCACGGTGTGTTTTATATGATGCAAATATACATGTGTGATATTCTATTGTTCGTAGGTTAATAGGTACAGGGCATCAACTCCACCTGATTTCATGGGGTTGAGCATGTCCACTGCCAACGACATTTGATTGGGAGATAGTAGCTAGGTTTCTCGTGTCAAGCCATCACCCTAGTCTTGTGTGTGTTGTCAGTTTTAGTCTGGTTCAGTGGTTTTAATATTGTCTTATTTGCTTGGATCTTATTAAATTGCAAGTTAGAAAAGTTAAATGAATGGCTTATGTAGTTAAGTTGTTGATTTAGTTAATCTGGTTATATTGTGAAAAATGTTATTTTATTTATGGATTAATTTAATGTAATTAACAAAATAATTAAATCTTGGATTAGATTTATTTTATTAATTAATTAAATTAATTATGTTGAAATGAAGTTAATTTCCCCCTTGCTTGGCTATAGCTATACTTCCTGAATCTAGAGCTACTTGACCCTCCAATCCAGTTCCAACAATACACTTCTCAGGTTGAAGAAGTGGAACTGCTTGACGCTGCATATTAGAACCCATTAAAGCACGATTCGCATCATTATGTTCAATAAAAGGAATAAGCCAAACTCCAACGGAAAAATATTGGGAAGGAAAAATACTTCTGAAATGAATTTGGTCCCATGCAAAAAATAAAAATTCTTGTTGAAATCGAGCGAGAGTAAATTGTTCCTTTGGAACCCCTTGATTTAATGCCAAAAAATTTCCTGTAGCTATCCGACGACATTTGATTGGGAGATAGTAGCTAGGTTTCTCATGTCAAGCCATCACCCTAGTCTTGTGTGTGTTGTCGGTTTTAGTCTGGTTCAGTGGTTTTAATATTGTCTTATTTGCTTGGATCTTATTAAATTGCAAGTTAGAAAAGTTAAATGAATGGCTTATGTAGTTAAGTTGTTGATTTAGTTAATCTGGTTATATTGTGAAAAATGTTATTTTATTTATGGATTAATTTAATGTAATTAATAAAATAATTAAATCTTGGATTAGATTTATTTTATTAATTAATGAAATTAATTATGTTGAAATGAAGTTAATTATGCATTTTGGAAATATAGATATTCTGGAATTAGAATTAAGTTGGAAAATTTGAAAAAGGTTTAAATTTCATTTTTGAAAATTTTAAACGTGAAAATTGGAAAAAAAGAGATAATTGAGATATTTTCAAAAGTTTGACTTTGGGGTGAGGAGATATTTTTTCTTTTTGGCTATTATTTGGATTTTGGGAAAAAAAATTGGGAGAGCATGAAAAATGAGAAAAATGGAGAAGGGAAGGAATTTCTGGCTTTGGGGGTTTTGGATTTGCATGGAGGAACTGGATTTTGAAGAGGAATCATGGCATCCTTTTTGGATCTATTCAAACTTCTAGAAACCAGGTTCCTTGTTTAGTTTAATTTTTATTTTGAAGAAAAACTTAAAGTTTGTTATTCTGTTTGCAAAACCCATGTTGAACCTTTATCAAATTGTAATATATGTTTCATTTGGTTGTTCTTCAAATAGAAAAATTGTGTTCATGGTTGTAAATGTTCATTTTTATATATTGTTTGCCCAATTAGTTTTACAAATCTCTCATGGGAATGTTGAAATATATATATATATATATATATATATGCATATATATATATATATATATATATATATATATATATATATATATATATATATATATATATATATATATATATATATATATATATATATATATATATATATATATATATATATATATATATATATATATATATATATATATGCATACATATATATATAATATAATATTGCAGTGAAAAAAATTGTGGAACTTGTTCTATTAAAAACAATTTTTGGATTTTAAAATCATGGTAACCCTCTATTTTTTTTGGTTTTGCAAAAAAAAAATAAAAATAAACAAAAGCAAAAACAAATAAACAAATAAACAAATGAATGGCGGAGGGTTTGGGGGGAAGCTATGGGAGGCACTGCCCCCACCGCCACCCCCGTACAGGGCACAGTTGTGGAGGCAGAGCCTCCATGCAGCCCCCACCTCCCTCGCCCCACGTCGGCCACACTATTCCGACGGGCTCGGATGTGTGTAACACAGTTGGCCCAAGGGTTGGGTTTGGCTATGGGCTGAATGTGGTCACTGCCCATGCATCACAGAAAACGTAGCCACCGTCGGCATAGAAAACACGTCCGCCGCCTCCCCTGCCCTAATTCGTGCGCACGGCCTGAGGAGGTAATGCACCCTATTTTGGGTGTTGACTTTTTTTATATATATAATAGAATCTATTTCAATTTTTTTTTTTAATATAATATTTTTATAATATTAAATATGAATATATATAAAATGGTAAAATATATATATTAATATTTAATATTTTATAATATAAGATTATATATAAATTTACATCAAAATTAAATGATTAAATATGTATACTTATATACATATAGTTTAATTATAAAATGTATATTAAATGATGGTACAATTTAAATGCAATTGGAAAATTTTAAATTAATGTACTATAGTTAAATTGAGAGATTTATTTCAAAATAATATATTGGAAAGGACAATTATTGGAATTAAGAGTAATATATTTTTATATCGAGATTAAATGTTTTAAAATGATTTATTTCACAAAGGAGTTGTAGACACTTTAAAATGATATATTTTATATTGAAGGGGTAAAAGTTTATTTTACTATTATGATTTGCAATCAACTAAGGATTAAATATTAGAGTCTAAAATAATAGACGAATTAATGGATTTTAAGTAATATATATATATATTGGAAAAGAGGAAACGGTCATTCATTTTGAAACAACATGTTCTGAAGGATTGAAATAAATGTCTATTTTATAATTAAATTAGAAGCAAGTAGAAAATGAAATATTTGGTGTATGTTTCATCTTTTGTCTGATAGAGATGTTGTTCAGACCCAGTTTTATTAAATGCAATAAGGTATCAAAGGTTGACTAAGAAGTGGATTCAGGAAATCCGAAGTAGATTTAACTCTGATTAAATTGTTTGTTTAAATATGATTCCTTTTGTCATCGCTTGGGGGAAATTAACTAGAAGGGTGTTAAGTCTTCCAAATAGGGTTTCAAAGATGTGGGTTGTCGTATCATGTATCAACCTGTTTGGAATGATGAAGTAAATGTTTATTTCAGTATTATTTAAAAGTAATTAAGGAATTAAATACTTCGATTAAATTGTCTTCCTTTGCCTGAAAGAGGCCTTATTTAATTAGTTTCACTGCGACATTAAACTACTGAGTTATATTAAGTGGATTTAAGGTATCCAAAGTTAGTTTATTCCTCGCAAATGCTTGTGTGAGTGATTCCTCTGTGTTCATGTTTGAGGAAGTGGGTTAAGTGTTGTTAATTGTAAGTCTTCCAGTCGATCCTAGAGTTTGGGGGTTGTTGTTTTGTGAGGTCATCTGTTGATATTTTCTTGGTTAGTACTTGAGGTTGTGACAATGTTCTTACCCATTTTCCACAAACGGGTATGTTTGGTACCTCCTGTGAAAGGAGTGGTTTATGTGCTTGGTGGCTCCTGGTAAGGAGTGGCGTTGCTATCTTTGTTACCTCCAATGTTGGAGAGAGTTTTGACTTATGTTCCCTCCTAGTGTTGGAGTGATTGTCTTATCTGTTTGCTTGCACTTGGGCTTCCCTTAGTGTTAGTTTGTTTGATTGTGTGTTGTCAAGTAGAAGAGTGACTTCCATTAGGGGCCAGAGCTGTGATAGGTAAATTGGGTAACCTTTGGAAGGAGTTTATTCAAGTGATATCCAAATAAATGTGATCCATGCCAGTGATGTTATGGTGTACATGTAGTTGGTACTTGATTGTTTTGTGTGTATGGTTTTCTTAACATAACTGATCTATTATTTCTAGAAGCAATGTAACCATGTTAGAGTTGTACTTGAGTGTACTTGTGATGTATTTGAGTTGTACATATGTTGAACTTGATTTGTACTTGTGTGGTTCAAGTGATTGGATGTGTTAGTTTGGATTCAGTTTTGGTTTTGCCTGTGTCTAGAGGTAGTTGGTCTTGTCTAAGAATCCTTGTTACTATCTCCTAGCACGAGGGGTGGGCCTTTGGGTTCCACTTGGTTGGGTGTCATGCACCTTACTCCATTGGGCTTTCTCCTTGTTCGTGTTGATGAGGTTTCCAGTTGGAGAGCTCGTGGGATCCTGTTCTCTTTATCCTTACTTTCATTTCTGTAATCTTGTAATTTATTAGCCCTCTTTGTATTCAAGGTGGAAGATGTAATATGTAATCATGTTTTTGGATTTATCTCATTCAGGGAATGAGTGTTGTAATCTTATTGTTAAAAGGGATCTCATGGTATCTTTAATTTTCTTTGATGAATTTATCTTGTATGGAATGTATGTGTTATTCATTTCATAAGTAATTAAATGTTGTGGTTTCATTTCGTTAATGTTTTTCATGGGTTATTAAGTAATCTCAGTCTCGTAACCTTAGAGGTTGTTGCAATGTGTTGTGAACTTGCACACTAATTATACTTAAAAAAATAAAATTAGTTCATTTTTCTAGTTAATTGCAACTTCCTCTAGGGTTGTGTGGCAGGTCGTTACATATAGAGTTAGGGAGAGAGGGAGGAAGAGGAATAGAGAGATAGAGTGAGCTAAGTGGGAGGAAGAGAGAGTAAGAGAGTTAGGGAGAGAGATATAAAGAGAGGAAGTGACGAAGAGAGAAAAAGATAATTTATTTTGAATGTTGAATTTGATGATCCAAATATTCTAAATATAAACAATGTAAAATCTCCAAGTATTATTTTTTTGTCTTAAAGCATTAGCACTCTATAAAATTCAAACAATAATTATTTAGTTGATATGATGTGTTTTAATATATAAAATGAATGCAGATCTTATATGTATAAAAAGTAGGATGTAAAATATTCATGTATGGATATTACCTAAAAATTATTCACTAGTAAAATATTTTAATTTAATTCTATAGGTAATATGATAAAATTATGTTTGCAAGAGATAAGATAGTAAAAAAATATTACAAAGAAGATTGTAATGTTTTACTATTGCTAGTATATGCATTATGTAATGTTACTATAATGGAATTGTGATGGAAAAATGGAGATTTAGGTTTTAAATCGCACCTTAGCCCATTCAAAATTTAGGGACACAAATTATTATAAAAGACCAGTTGGCTATTATTCTTAATGGAAGAGCCAAAATGGTTGATTAGGGTTTTGGTCTATTTTTATGGTAGCAAGGTTGGGTCTAATTTATAAGTGGTGTGTGATGGAATAGTGATGTAGACTAATGATGTAACTATAGAGAATTGATGGAATTATAGAAAACTATAGAAATAAAACACATAAACAAATCACAAAGAAGGAAAGTGTAGATATAGAGGGACTTGGCATTCAAATCAAGACTAAAACTAACAGGATAGGTGTATGAGCGCCCAAGATTGTAAATTATTCATTTTAGTAGCTTTGAATTAATCTCAATAGGTTACCTTCTATATGTCTTTCCTTTCAGATTTCCGGTTTAGAATTATTTTTTTCAGTAAATAATTCACTTTTCCCTAATTTCTTTAAATATAAGGTTTGAATACTTAATCTTGCAACTAGGCCTTGCCTGAGTCAAACCTCATATAGGGGAGAAAGGGTTGTTTCATATAGGGTCTTTTCTAATTAAAACCTCATTTTTGGTGTTCTCACCTCCAAAATGGCTATGATGATAGGTCAAGTAGAGGCAAAATGGATAAAACAAGTGATAAATTGACCAGTGCTACAACTTACCACTTTAGATTTGAGTTCCTTGATGGAATAAAGTCATGGAACATCTCATGGAAGGAAAATTAGATTCTTTATTGAAGGTCCTACAAATGTTAGTACTCACAAAACAAATGAACATAAAAAATGAACAAACTCACATATAAACTCCATGCATTGATAACATGATGGTTGACTAAAATAATACTACAATAATTTTTATTTTTCTACTCTTTATTTTTTAGGATGCCCTCTTGCTCAAAATTCCATTAGGTATTAAAATGGTGAAAAATACTTGTATTTACATGCAATTATTCATTTCTCACAAAATTAATTTTAAAGAGCCGACAAATAAATTGAAATTTATAACATAAAAACCAACAATAAATTATCTAAATTTGGGCAAAAGTAGGCTAGTCAAGGGTGTGGGATCCCTAAAACATACCTACTTTGGGGATTTTTATGTTTTTAAATGAATGTAATATTAATTCTTAATTATATCTCGATTTTCTAGAAATGACCATAAAACGATAAAATTATAAGCACAATTAGGTCAAAGTGTGCATTAGGGGGAGCTATTTACCTAGTGTGAAATTATCAAGGGTAGACAAATTACAATGTTACATTTATCCCCCACTTTACTAAGAGTATGAAATTATTCTCATGCTCACACTAAATTAATGATAAGACAAAAAGGGTTCATCTATCAAAACATTGCAGTGTTAGAATAACATTGATCTAGAGGATGCACTACCCCCTAGGCTCAAGATCTTATAGAAAAAAAATGTAAATACAAAGGAACACACACACACACATGAGGTGCAATGCATCATGAAAAACATAAAGGATATACTATGAAGACATATATTAAAATGTAAAAAATAATGCAAAACACAATGAAAACACATGATTCAAACATGATGTAAAAATGATGTAAACATGATGCAAACATGATGGAAACATAATGAGAACACTCACAAAGGGGGGTATGACATCATAGACTAGCAAGATTTGTAGATTACTTACTGGGATCCATACCCAAGGCATTCATGAATCATAGGATAACAAAGTATGACATTTGATAGGTGGCCTATGAAAGGTATCACAAGCTAGTGATGTCCAATATTCAGTAGGTGATCTCAATAAGAAACAAATTAGGCTAGTGAAGTTTTATATTAATTAGGTGTTTTTTTTTAATATATAAAAAGAAAACACACAAGGACAAGTGAAGTCTAATATTCAATAGGTGAGTTCTCACATCAACCATACCAAGAATTATAAGAAAATCTCATTGTTTGTAGAATAACTCTAATAAGGTGCTACAAAATATGATCAATATAACATAAAAGCATCAATAAGTTTAACATGTGTGAACAACTTGTGAATCACATCATGCAATCTATGCCCCCACCTTAAAGTAATTTCTAACACTAATCGAGAGTAGTTTCCTTTAAGGCAGAATGAAATTATATGCTATAAGACATGAGATTTTGCTAGAAACCCCTATACCAAATGATATGTTCCCAACAAAGTTGACTCATGATAAGGGGTTGCACCCAAAAATAAAGGCATATAATTAACAAGATAAAGATAGCAGATGATGGATCCACAAACCTAGGGTCAATATAAATAGGAGATAGACTTTACATATAATTATCTTACTACTAGTTTTTCCTTTTTGTCTATGATTTGTTTTTCATAAACTTTACCAATATTATTTTCTATAGCGTCAAGATTTAGCTACAACTTCTTATCTCTTTTATATTTCCAACTAATTTTTTTACATTTGCATTCTATTGGAGGTTCATCTTTCTTTACATTCTTCTCTAGTTCAATGAATGGGTACTTTGACACCCAATAAATCTAAAAATTCCTTGTCATATCCCAGTCATGCCCCATTTTTTATTTGGATTTTCTTTTCCTTTTCCTTATAGCAACATCATCTACGATACCAAAATTTTCATCCAAGTCAACTAACTCATTTAGGCTAACTAGGGTATCCCTTGGAACATCTTCTTCGGCATTGTCATCCTCATTTGACTCAATTAACTCAATCCTATCGTCCAATGAGGTAATTCCAATGCCTTCATTAATATTTGGTGCAAGATTCAATGATGTAGCTCCATCTTGATTTGAGGGATTAGAAACATTACCAAAGTAAGACTTTATGGTATCTCTATGTTTTGGGCATTTTGATGGCCTCCTAGTCCCTTCACCACCATGAGGATTCTTACTCTTGTTTCACTTTTTTCTCACCATCTTGATCTCTCACTTCGAATAAAAGCTAGAAAAATGTCTTTTTTTTTAAGGACGTAGAATATAGATCCCATTCCCTAATGAATATCATCTTTAAGATTGAAGAAATAATGGAAAAAAGATAAAAAATCTTATAACACCATGAAGAAATCATCACTTATCTTTAGGTTTTCACTGACTTTCTATTTGTTAATGCAACAATTCTTATAGTTGTAAGTTTCTAACTTAACTATGATCAAGGTTCCAAGTCCAACTTTTGAATCGAGAGATCACAAGTTTAGCTCTAAAAAAATATGTAAGAATAAATCAAATTTTTGATTTTATTTATATCAATTCATATTTGGTAAATTCCATGGGAATTTTAAATGGTATTTATAGTAACAAAATTTTGAACCCCACGTGATTATACAATGATACATTTAAATTTTGGGAAAATCAAACCTCAATGGAACACATGCGTTGTAATTTTTAAGGTGATTATGGCCCTATTATTAGCATGGAAGTATTGGTGAAATGTGTCCTCAAATGTAATTATTTTTAATGTTATTAGTGAAATGGGTCCTTATAGGAAATTATTTGTAAATTTTATTGGTGAAATAAGTCCTCATGCACAGTGAACATTTAATGATGTTGGTGAAACATATCATAATATATAATGTTATTTTAATAGTATTGGAAATATGTAGGTGATTTAATCCATGCTTTTGAGATTCTAGAAAAAAATATTAATTAGTCCGTTTGAAACGCGTAATTTGTTATCGTAATAAAAAATATATATTTGCCTCATAAAATAAATCGATGGTGAATTGAAATGCATTAGACCAATAATTTGTAGAAAGTGGGTGATTTGACCACCCTATTGGTTGCAATATATTCACCAATTTTGACTTGGTGTATATGAACTATTCACCAATTGACGAAGATTCACCACTAAAACATTCTCTACCTAGAATATAATGTTCCTTCCATTACCCACTCTTCTAATACTCTTTTTGAGATTTTTTCTTACTTTCATTATGTTGTTCCAAATTATCGACCCTTTAGATCAATATTTAGAAAAAAACAAACAACCAAGATTAGCATTGCCCAAGTATTTCACTTTTAGAATTTTAACCCAATCATTTGAGCCTTCTAGGAAGTTTCAACCATTTTTAGAGAGAAGAGCGTTATTGAACAACTTTAACCTTCTTACCCCCATACCACCAACTTTCTTAGGAGAAAAAACTTTGTCCCAACCTAACGAGGAAATGCTAGCTTTTTCTTTTGTTCTTGTCCAAAGAAAGTTTCTTTTAATTTGCTGAATTTTTCTAATTATAAAAGCTGACATTTTTAAAAGAGAAAGGAACTAGACTAGGATTGTAGGGAGGATTTGAGGAGCTAGACCTTACCTTCCTATCTTAAGAGCTTACCTTTCCCACTAGCCAAATTTTTGATGCGGAAGCATCCGGATCCATGCACAATCGACATCATTAAAAAAAAAAAGAAAAAATTTTGAATAATTGGTAAGATTTCATGAAAAAAAAGCTTTTACAAATAGAATTTAGGCAACGAGTAATTGCTTTTTTTTTTGCTTTAGTGAATATTTCGTCGATGAACTTATAAGATCTCTAATTCGAATTAGTCCGAATTCGAAATTCCATTGTGGCAAATAAATGATTATATTTTGCAAAATCTGGTTTTAATCGAATCACTTGGAATATCAAAGGACAGAAAGCATTTTGAATAGAATTCCAAACAAAGAGGTAGCAGTACAGCCACATCCTTTGAATTAGAAAGGTAGATTTCAATATTTCCAGCTTTGAGGGAGAAAGTGAGGCGTTAGACAAAGCAGAGGAAGATTAAAATTTTGAATGGAAACCAAAAGGTCACGCGGTGGAAAGAGGAAGCGCAATGGGTGAGCAGGAACATGTATTGTTTTAAATTTGGTTGCTGATTGAAACCAAAAGAGAAGAGGCTCAATAAAGGAGATAAGGGGAGGTCGCAGAAGAAAGTAACATGTGTAGAAGTCCCCCAAAATTAACCATGCCATGGAAGGAAGGATAGAAAGGGTTGGAGTAGGGAGGAAGGTACAGTATAAAAAGGACAGATTGAAGCCGCTTGGAGGTATTGCTCCATGTCAATGTGGATTTAAGAAAAAACAGCCATGAAAGAGTCCGATTAGCTTGACTCAGATAGAGACAGTAATAGAATTGAGGTTGTAGTTAACGAATGCAACAAGAGAAGGAACTCATGGAGACATTCAGTGACTTGGAGGAGGAGAAAAAATTTAGAAGGCGTAGAGAATGTGAAGGTGCATATGAGTACATAAGGGATCAATCTAAAGAAGACGGGTTAAGGAGTTGATAAGAGTCGAAGGGAGGAATGGAGGAAAAGACGTGGTAGGAAATACTATGGAAATCGCGTACAAATTAATTTGATAAAGAGATCGATATAAAGCATGATGGAAGGGGTGTGTGAAAAAGGAGAAAAGGGAAGTGTTTGGAAGATTAATGACAAGAGGAAAGTCGCGATGGATGACGAAACCGGTTTGTTTCAAGTGAGCAGATTTAAAAATACCAAAGGTCGCAAGGTAATGAGGAGATTAGAGTTAAAATAAGAAGCAGAAACCTGGAAAGTGAGAAAGAAATCAGAGTAGATGAATCATATGGAGGCATGTATGGTTGTGAGGAAGAAGTTTGAAGTATATGAGCAAATGGAAAAGAGAGAGCTACGTGGGAAGTGGGCTACAAAATTCTAATATGAATATAGAAGTTAAAAGTGCTATGAAGGCGGTACGTAAGAGGACAAGTTCATCAAAAAGGGCAAGCCAGTGAGAGTTGATTGGCTATAGATTTGAACTAGACCAGAGCCTCGTGAGGGGGAATTGAAGTGTTGAAGTTGAAGAGTCACAGGGCTATGAAGTTTCCTGTGAATTGTAAAAAAAAATTCATGAAATTATAAATAAATTTGTCGATATGTTTCCAAGTTTGAGTAAATGGATGTGCAGTTGTAAATCGATTAAATTGACACAAGTTATTGTCAATTTTGGTTTAATTATTCTCTTAGTTATTGTAATTTGAGTTTTGTGGGGTTGAGATGAGAGTTGTGTTTTTTGTCTTCATCTATTTCTTTAGATCCTTTCAATAATACCATTCTAGTAGGTGATAGGAAGTTTCTTAGTGCTTAGGGGAAGGTCAAGATAAGCATCTGATAAAAAAGCCTTCCGACAACCCAAAACTCTCAACACCTTATCTTTTAGCTACTGATTAGAATTGAATACATACACCTTACTTTTAGAGTAGTTGATGTGTTGTCCAAAAGCCATATCATAGTACTGTAGAATTGATTTCCAATTAGCAGCTTCAACAATCGAAGCAACACCAAAAAGGATGGTATTATCAACAAACTACTAATGGGAAGCAAGAGGAAGTGAAGAAGCCGCTTTAATCCCTTTAAGGATTCCTTGGTCTAGGTTTCTCTAAAGGATTCTCTCTAGAACTTTAGCAACAATTATAAATAGGTAAGGAGAAATGGTATCTCCTTCCCTTAAACCTTTACCATAAGAGAAGAGCCCATTGGGAACACCATTCAATAAAACAAAGAATCTTGGTGTGCAAACACAAGCTATTATCAATTTTAAAATCCTTCCACTGAAGGAAAACTTCACCAAAATAGCCATGAGAAACAACCAAGAAACCCTATCATAGGCCTTCGAAATGTCTAACTTTAAAACCATTCCTAGTTTCTTACAAACTCTCATAGAGTGAATATACTCATGAGAAACAATGACAACATCAAGGATTTGTCTACCCTTAACAAAATATTTTTGATTCACAAAGATCACCTTATCAAGAACCCCTTTTAGCATGTTCACAATAATTTTAGATAAGATTTTGTACACAGTGTTGTGTAGACTTATGTGTTTATAGTTTCAAATGTAGAGAGGTAGTATTCTCTTTTTAGGAATTAAAAAAATAAAGGTCGCATTAAGCAAGCTTAGTAGTCTTCCAAATCTTAAGAAGTCTCTGGCTGCATTTAATAGACCAAAAGAAATGATATCCCAAAAATATTGAAATAATGTTGGGGGGAAACCATCAAGGCTAGGTGCTTTAAAAGATACAAAGGAGAATGTTGCATTCTTGACTTCCTACAATGTGACAGGTTTCCCCATCTCTTTTATCTCCATATCTAAAATCACCTTAAGAATGACAATGAGAAGAGTTCCAATCTCAGTAATAGAATGGACTTGGTCTCCACAATTATTTTTGAAAAAGGAAACAACCTCAACAGCTAATTCCTCATCACTTGTTAGAGTAACTCCATTAGAATTTACTAAAGAGTTCATGTTGTTACTTTTCCTATGCTTCTGAGTCAATTGGTGCAAGAACTTAGTGTTCATATCTACTTCTTGTAGCCACTATATTTGATATTTTTATTTCCAAAAAATATCTTCCTTCTTAGTAGCTTTGAACCATTCCCCCTAAGCTCTCTTTCTCTGCTTGAGGTATCATCATCAACAACTCCATTCTCCATCTTGAATTGAATATATTTTATACTAGAAACGATGGACCCTTTAGTTTGGAAGATATTACCAAATGAAATTTTATTCCATCCTTGCACATTATCTCAGATCCATTTTAGTTTTTGAGCTAGGTGGAAAATAGGCATATCTTGGTAGGGGAGATTCTATCACTGCTAAATAAGATCCTTTAAATCATGATGTAGGTTCCACATAATATTAAATATGAAGGTAAAGGAGACTCTAGGCCTCTACTCCTCTCACCCCAAAAGAAGAGCACTATAATTTGAAGTAGGTCTTAGAAGGGTCGAAAGATGAAACTTAGAGAGAATGTCCCAGTCACTCGAGATCGAAACCCTATCGAGCTTAACTTGAATATGGTTATATCCATAATGTCTATTAGACTAGGTAAACCTAGATCCTTTGAGATTCACATTTAGAACGCCTTGAGTTGAGATAAAATTACAAAAATATAGAATCTATCTGAAAAGTATTCCAAGCTCCTTTTTTATCAGAAGGATATAGAGGGGTGTTAAAATCCCCAGCCAAAGTCCAATGTATCTTTTGGTTATTTTACATGAGCATAGATAATGAGTTCCAAAGATGAACTCTAGCAGCTCTAGAGTTAGGGGCATAAATATTGAGAAGATTTCACTTAACTACATTCCTTCCATCTTCCATAATGGTTTCTAAGTAGTTTCTATTGCAGTATCCTTTGGGTCCTTTAATTCTTCCAAGGTTCTAGAGGGTAGCAAGGCCACTGGAGGCACCCTCCATATTGCTTATACAAAACTCTACCATCAGCCATATGTTCAAGTAAGAATATTTTCAAAACTTTCTTGTTGCATTTTGGTTTCTTAGATAAGGAAAACATCTACTTTCAAATCCATAATAGAACATTTAACAATATATTGTTTCAGTGGGCTATTCATCCCCCACACATTCCAAGACATAATCTTCATTGAGAAATAAAAAAGAAATTTAGTACCTGTTAGATACTAATTGGAAGAGGACTAACCTCCCCAAAACTAGTTTTTTATTTTTATTTTGGATTGAGAGACCCTCTAGGGTTCTCTTTTTTCCTAAAGCCACCTCTTGAGCAACCTCTCTAGATCTAGTATCGCTCTGTGAAGGTCTCCCTTACTTTTGTTCACTTCCCATGTTCACTTTCTTTTTCTTTTTTGATTTCCTATTTACTTGAGTCTATTCTTCTTCTATATCCTCCTTCAAAGAGAAATTGAAGGAAAGAGGAGATGACATATCCTCGAACCCTAGCAATGCAAGATAATTATGCATATTTATATTCTAGGTTAGCTATTTTTTGTAGGAGTTGCTAAGATGACCAAAATTCCAATATAGCTGATAGAAAATACTAGCATTTTCATACTCTATAGCTTGATTCCATATTCCAAACCTTGACTTCTGGGTTATCAAAGAGGACAATACTTTGTTAACTGCAACATTTACACATATTCTATCAAAAACTAGACTTGATTTTTGAACAAGGAATTTATCCATACCTACAAGTCTCCTAAAAGAGTTAGCAATTCATTGGTAAATGTTTTGGTTCTAGAACTCTAGAGGGAGCCCTAGAAGCTAGATCTAGGTAGGGGTAGTCAATCCTAGATCCATAGAGGAGTCAAAGCCAAGCTTCCATTTTCAAAGGGAGAGACAGTTCTTGAAGTTTTCATCCAAAGCCCAAAGGCTTCCAATTAGAGTCATTATCACATCTTCATGATTCAAAAGACTAAAGAGAACCAAACCATTGTACTTGGTGCTGACACTCACATCACCTTTAAATTTCCAATTTTGATCAATCCTTTTTTTACTTGATTAATATTTGGTATCAAGAACAAAAAATTACTTATAAGGGATAATTGAAGTCTCACAATAATATCATCCATGATTTCATTTGGAATTTTAACCTCGAGGTCGTCCACTATACAACACATGGTAGAGGCTCCAAAAGCCTTGGAGTTCTTTTTGGATAAAGGACAATAACTGACAATCTTATCCACTATAATTACATTCAAGCAAACCATAGAGATCTCAATCTAGGGATGGAATGAGAGAAATAAATCTGCTAAAGGGTGTTCTAGGGTATGATTAAGGACTAAAAGGGGGTTCACCACCAAGCTAGGGCTTGGAAAGACTAGTAATATGAAAGATCTAATTATGAAACCTAATGATATGTAAAATTATAAGAAATGACCTAGAAATGAATGCAAAAAAGAAGAAACTAGAGAAGTCAGAGAGGTGCACCTAGAAACCTATAGAAGCTTTAATGAAGATCTAAATTTCTGAAAATTCTAAATTTAATGCACATTGAGACTCATATGCTATGCTAGTTAATTTAGTCCCAGATTAGGGTTTTTGGGTAGGAATAAAAATCAGGTTCTAGAGACAAGTCTAAAATACCTAAAAACTGGAAAATCCACTATATTGGGACTCATATGCAAGAAGTGGCATATTAGTACTAATTGTCCTTCTTGAAAAGTCAAAGTCTGAATCTTCTCTTCAACCTCTGCTCTATCTTCTTAACCTGATTTTTGGATCTGAATTACTGAATTCTACTCTATAGGTGTCTTTTAATTATCTTCTAAACAAGGTGACAACTTCAAACACTTTACAACTTTGACAACTTCTTTCCAATCTTTCTCTTCAATATGTCTTCAACCTAGATCTAAAAATGACACACTAAAGAGAGGGGAAAATGTTATTTTGTTAGTAGAAAGGGGTTTGCCTTGATCAAACCCCATTTTGGTAATAAAAACTTGTAATGAAATGCAATGGAAAGGAGGAATGTTGAATGAACAAAATGGTATGTTGCAACTCACCAAATCCTAAGAATAAAGTGTTGAAAACATGTATGAAATGGCTAACTTGTATGTGGATCTTGACTCTTGCTTGAATGATATGGCTTTTGAATTGAATGATTTCTTGAATCATGAAAACCTACATCACAAATGCTAGCTCAAAAACAAACATGATGCATTATGACTTTGAAATAATGTTTGATACTTGAATAATGCTCCAAAACACTTGATAATGGGCTCTTGAAGACTCTTGAATACTCTTGTAAACACTCGAATGCTCTTGTGAACTCAAATTTTCTATAATCCATGAATACTTGAAAGATTAGGTCATTTCATTGCTTGTTAGGTGAAAAATGAGTGAAATAACCTTGTATTTATACTTCTTTATGCCAAATTTCTCTAAATGACAACACTACAAGTCAACATTAGATCTAGGAGAATAAAATCCTGCCAAGAATTTGAATTTTATTTATGTTTAATCCACACAAGACTTAAATGCCATAAATGGTGTATGAGTCCCATTAAGCTAGGCTACGGGACACATTTTTCAAGAAAGGCATTGATGTGAAATCCATATTGGGGCCCCAAAACTTAGGTGGGACCCATATGCCCAGGGTGGCATATGAGTCCCAGATCACTTAATCTAGGCCATACCATCTTAAAACACATGAATCATGATTGGATGTTGGTTTATGTCAGGATTAATCTCGAAAAGATGCATTAATTAAGGCTTGTGGATGCAAAATAAGGCCAAATCAGGAATAAAGAAGCCCCATAATTAATGAAACCCTATATTAGTGTGAATGTGTAATACAACACTTTACAACACCCTAAATAAGGTACAAATAGACTCATTTAGTTTACAAGGGCCCAAGACCTAATGTGTGTTGGTTTCCCAAATCAACAGGTTCAGTGAGTCCTATATAATAGCCAATTTCTAATGCTCAGACTCAAGGGTAGATTTGGCCAACTAACAAGATTCAGTCAAAGACTAAAATCTCGTACACTTTTGGCTTTGTAGGGCCAAGGTGGGTCTACCTTCGCAATGCCTAAAGACTTAATTCAATTATGCACAAACAGTGCATTTTATAACATATAATTCCCAATTAAAATATACCAAGGAAAGTAATGATACCTTCGAATTTGGCTATATTTTTGGTTTTTCAACACTCACTCATCAATTCAGAAGCAAAATTTAACACTAAAACTAAACCCAACTAAACCACCAAAAACATATTATTGTAGGGAAAGAGGATTCCCCAATTAGGCCCCTAGGGTTTTTCACCTAGGAGCTTGGATGGAAGAATGGCTCTCTTTCGCACTAAAGGTATTCTTGGTGAGTTCATTCAAAGATTGGGGGTTTTTGGAAATGGGTGTGGTGTGTGTGCCTAAACTTATGTAATGTAATGAAATAAACTAACGATGAAATGCAAACTAACGTAAATGTAAACTATATGCAATGTCCTAAGAATGACCTAATATGTATGCAAACCATAACAAAACTTAAAGTAGAAAAGTGGTGTACCTATAAATTGAAGGTTGATGAATAGGAGCTCTGAAATCTTTTGGAATTTGTTGAAAATGCTTACTAGGACACTTACTCCAAAATGGGCGACCTGGTCTTCTTCACAGGAAACTTTGTTAGAATATGTTTCTGGCAAAAGGGTGTCCAAATCTACAAAAACCTTCAAAAACCAGGTTCAGTGGGACTAGGTCGCCATTATTGGCAACTTAATCCACTTCTAAATCTCTCAAAAATACAAGAGTGAAAGTAGAGGCCCTCGGTTTGCACTTTAGTTCCTGATAGGTGTCTGGTTCAGATTCTGCAAAAAATGTGTTGACAGAGGTATCCAAGCTTCAACTAGGGATTTGTTGATTTGATTGACTTCAATGAGCTTACAACACCTTTTTAGCACCTTTCTCTTTGATAAACCTACATACAAAGACTTGCAAAGCACACATGCAAAGAGGAGAAAAGGGTTAGGGTTAGAGAATAGGGGCTTGCCTTAGTCAAACCCCATGTTGGTAATCAAACCCAAATGAAATATAAATGAAAAGGGAAAGGGAAAGGGAAGATGATTGAATAAAATGTAAATGTAAACACTCACCAAAACCTTGTTGAAGAAGTCTGAAGATATGCAAGAACCAGCTCCAATGGATGATGTCTGAAATGCTAAGTGCTTGAATGCTTGCTTGAGTGCTTGTGAAGATGCAAGAGTTGGGGAGATGTGGAAGAAGAGGGAGAATGAGGAGAAAATACATTATTTATACATGCTATGCCCTAGATTCCCTAAAAATAAGAAATTTACAGGCCAACCTTAGGGTTTTGGAGGTAAAATTTGGCTAGAAATTTTCTTTAATTTTGATTTTTATGTCAAAAGACACTAGGTCTCCCAAGGTGGCGACCTATTCCACTTGGAAAAATTCAAGTGGTGGTAAGGAATTGAGTGATGTTTACTGATGATTATTAGGATTGTCTCCTGAAACACACTTAAGTCGAGCCTAAAAGTACATTAAGGGACAAATTTAACATAAGGAAGGGTGAATTTGTTGATGAAAAGCCTAGGAAAGTGTGAAAATGTATTACAACGTCTTACAACACTTTGGCACAAGGCTTGGAAAGAGGTAAAAAGGGGTTGTTTTAGGTGAATTGTGTTGAAAGGGTCTTAGAAAATTGGGAAGATGTGTTACAACACTTCAGAACACCTTTGTAAAACACCATTAGGTTGTTGTTGATTTGCAAGTGTTCAAGGCCTAATGTGAATGTGTTGGCCACATTACAACATTAGATCAAAGAAAAACCAGTCCAAAATCCAAGCGAAAAGGGCCCAAATGAGTCAAAAAGTGTGAAGGCTATAATTTTTGGTGACACATTTAGCCCTTAGCACTTTAGTGAGAGGATGAACTTGCTTCAAACTCACACTAAAGTAGCTAAGACTAGCATATCGAGAGGGATATAACTACAATCATGCTAGTAAGATGAGATGACTATAATCAAGAGGGATGATCAAGCCCCCAAGATTGAGATCCCATGGAAAAAAAAACATAAGCACAAAAGATCACACAAGGAGTGATGTGAAAGAGTGAAGAGAGAGCGAAAGTCGGATCAAGATTTGACTGTTTGTCCAGCTAGTTGTGGATCAGATGTAGGCTATTTGTCTAAAAGGAAGTGTACTCACTTTGTTGCAACAAGAATTTTTGTTGTCTTTCGGGTGAGAAGGCCCAAAAGGGTGACAAACATACACTCAGTTGGTATGCACTCACACACACAAAGGTGGCTATGGGGAAAGTCATGCCGCTAGTTGGGCTTCCCCCTCAACCATACCAAATTTATACCTCCTGATAATTTTGATAAGGCACCACAAACACAAAGTTTTGCGAATCATGAGGCAAACAAAGTTGTGTATGCTTCGAACTAATGAACAAGTGCAAGATGGCACCACAAGCATGCAAGTTGTTTAATGCAAGGTGGCCATGTATGTAAGAATGCAAAAATGCAACATGTAAAATGCAAAAGGTAAAATGAAAAAGGGATGTTCAAAGGAGTCTTATTTATTTTATGTGAGGTCTTTGACTTAGGGAATGTTGTTATTTTTTCCCACATAGGATTTATAGTACTCTAAAAGGTAGCCAACATCTATACTAAAGAACCACAAAGTCTAGTGGCCAACTTAACAAGATTCAGTCAAAAACTGAGATCTGCTACACTTTTGGCTCTACAGGACCAAGGTGGGTAAACCTAAATGTGTTCATAAAAAATGTTCTATGATAGGTAAGAACACATCTTCATATAGATTGCAATCCCAACACACCCAATAAGATACTAATTATTCTAGGTATTGGCAGACCAAAGAATAATTATAGGTATCTTAGAGCAACAGGATTGAAGATTTCAATCTAAGATTTTCCTCTCATAGAGAGATAGGGTTTAATATTTTGTTGTGTTCAGATTTTAGAAAATCATGTTTCGAAATACAACCCCATAGTACTCTTGAAGAACAAGCCAGTGCCTTATTCATTGGGTAGGAGTCATACAAAGTGTAATTCAGATATTATGGACATATCATCATGATGCTTTACATCATATGAATTTTAATATTTGAAACAACACTCCTTAGCAATCCTAGATGTATAAACATATATTTGTAACCCATGTTCAAGCAATTTTATTAACTCATTGAGTTAAAGCAAGAAAATGAAGAACATATTCGAATATACCATTGACAGCAAATGAAAATATCATTAATAGGATCATTCACAACTTATCTTACACAGTTAGGAGAGCAATTGTTTCAAACCGATTATCATTTATTACTTGAATATCTGCCATTACAATAGCACAATGTGCTTGCTTTATAAGAAAACTAACCAGATACAACATTAACCAAAACCTTCAAGACCCCTATAGTAAAAGTAAAAGACTATACAAATATTCAAAACTTTCAGAATCCAAAATCCAACCATAACAATGAGCCAAGAAATCTCCTTTATAGGAAAGGAGAGCAACAAAGCATTGGGCTCATTGTTAATTTCAAAATTGAATTTCATGCAGAATGGATAACAAGGTGCGTGATCTGAGGAATCAAAAAATGGTTACATAGTAACCAGTTGGAGAAAAAACAAAAAAGCGTGCCAGGCACGTGCACGTCAATGCACACAAGATGAAACACCAAAAAAATCATCCATGAGCAACATACCCCACACCAACAATTATTTGGTTGACACACGACCCCGATACAAGTGACCGCTTCTGGTTCCCACCTCAATCAAAGGCGAAACCACCTTCTTCCCACCAACTACACTAGCACAACACCCAGGATCCCTACATGGTGCCACTACAGTAATTGGTTCTACTAAAAGGACCTCCTCATTCAATCCCATGAGCCTAGTTAAGGCTGCCAAGTAAGACTGGTAATCCAAGTCAGTTTCAAACTTGTTACCATTATAATCTGATGAAATTAGAATAGGGCATGCACAACGCACTGCCCCCTTGCCAGTTTCCTTAGCTGCAGCTTCAGATGTTTTGGGGGTAGGTTGCTCCTTCTTAACCAGTGACTTCTTGGCTCCTACCCTAGCACTCCTATGCTCCATAGATTTATCTATTGAAGAAAAGCTTCACAAAGTATAGGAAAATAACCACTACCTGCAGACAAAAAAACTCAAGAATAACGCCAAGTAACTTTAGCCAGCATTTATAAAGTGAATTGATGCGAGGGATATTAATTGCATTTTTGCAATATAGTATTTGAGCCATAAGTTGCTGATGCAGCCACCATAATTGTTTCTATCAGGAGGGCATCGTTTGCACGCTAGAGAAAATCAGGAGTAGATCCTCTGGAATAACCAATCCATTAAAAAAATAAGTTTCAGAGCATGAAACCTTTTCACATGGGTGATGAGTAATTCTTTGAAATTGCACAGTTGATGTAGAACATAATTGATAGGTCGAATGACTCAGATTAAGTCAATCAAGCATTGAAATCCCACATCATCACCTTGAAAAACCACAACCAATCACAACCCAAGAAAATAGGAGGTCACAATTAGAAAATAGGTCCCACATAGCCCTGTTGCCTCAAGAACGAGGCCACATTTCACCTCCTCATAGACCTCGTAGTACTTTAGAGACATTTACCTTACTCGTGTGAGGCCTGCGAGGGATAATCATTAATTTCATAATTAAAACCCCTCACTCGTGAAAATACAACTACTTGTCACCGCCAGTGCCCCAGTAAAAAACCCCACCCCATCGTTCATGCTAGATGGCGGCATCTCATAGACCTCACACTACCTTTTGACATCAGCAGGAAAACCTGCGAGGTTTGCGAGAAACGGTCCAAATCAAAACCTGTGATCGGACGGTTAGCCAAAACTACATGTATGGCATGGTAAATATTCTGGTGGGATTGGTTGGTACAACCCTCGGTAGTATAACATTTAAGCTTAGGTGGAAAAAAGAAAATCGACAGGCTGGCGAAAGGGGTCGGTTAGAGCACAAGGGAAAGGCTCAAACTGATCACTTAAGTGACTGGTTACCTTTAGTAGTAAGTCACCTCCAAAACATAACATGAGGGTTTCAAAATTTGATAATTCATACTACCATGGGTAACTTAAAACCCTAGCTTCCCTCCTTCGAATTTAAGAGTGCCACCAAGGAACATTGTGGCTAATGTCTCCAAGAGAGGACCAATAAAAGAATAGAAAATTCACAACTTAGGGGATTTAGTGTGTCACATCAGGCCACTAAGAGGAATGTAATATGGTAAGATAGGTCACTTTCATGAAGGACATTACACCCAATATCAAGAAAAATAAAAATGCAAAATAAATAATGCTAGTGCATGCCCCCACTTTAAAGGAATTGTGAAACACCGTATTGTGATAAATTACTTTAAAGAAGATAAAAATGAAATATGCAAGAAGAAAGGACATGAGAGCCAATCTGGAAAACCCTATGCCAAGTCATATGCTTCCAAGCATGGTTGCGTCATGGAAAGGATAGTATGTAATATGCGAGTCAACTTAAGACATGTCGTCCACATCCCAAGATTGCTCTTATTTGTTCCTGAAAGGTTAACGACCAGTCAAAAGAGACAATGAAAAGTGACATACAAGGACAAGGCTAACCAACTCCTTGCCCCCACTTAGTGTAGGGAAAAGATGAGATGAATAGGATGAATGTATGTATTAGTGAGAGGAAGTAGGTGCCTCAACACAAGGAAGAACACCACACTTCGTGAGGTGTTTGAAGTTTGAAGAAAATGAAGAGAAGGGAGGTAACCCTAAATCTCTCTTGAAAGAGTATGATATGCCAGGTTGCGTCATGTGTTCATTGCATCCATGGGAAGGAGGGAGTGTGTATTTGATACCATAACAATCTTCCAAAGCAGATTAAGGGGGTTTATGTTTTTGAGAAGGATTGGTTTCTATACAAGAACACAAATCCTTGTTAGTGTTATGTTTATACCTTCATGAGAGATGCGTGTTATATAGCCCCCATCACCACCATTGGGTAATGTTGGTGATGCAGAACCAAGTTGAGCATATAAAACATAGGGTTGTTTTGGTTTAGGTTGTGAGATTTCAAACTCTCCTTTAAAGGGAAGCATAAGACCCCAATCATTACTAGAACTTGTATCTGAAAAATGAATTGTTTGTATATGACTCTTTGGACCAAGAGGGTGAGATTTTGGAAATTTTATTGAAAGAAGGTGTAGAATCTAACAATCCCCAATTATCACAAAAGAGTATTGTTGTAGGTGAAGGATTAGAATCAACTTGTATAAGTTTTGATCTAGGAATGAAAGGATGAGTGGAGCTAGAAATGTTGTGATTAGTTGATGCATAGCTTCATTCATCTTCATCAACCATGTATATCTTGTTATTGTACTCAAATTTCATTGTACGGTGAAGGGTAGATGGGACTCCTTTCATAGTTTGAATCCATGGTCTCCCTAGGAGAAGGTTGTATGGAAGGGGTCCTTGCATGATATGGATAGAGGTAGGAAACACTATAGGTCCGACCTCGATAGGTAGTGTGATCATCCCTAGTGGTTTCCTATTAACATTGTCACATCCACAAATATGAACATCATTAAGTTGAATGAGATTTTTGTCCATGCCAAGTTTGTGGAGGAGGTCCATGCTACAAACATTAATTTATGCTCCATTGTCTATGAGAGTGTGTTTGACTAAAGTTTCATTAATGATCACCTTTATCATCAAGGGATCATTCTTGTTTTGAATCTCAAGTGAGGGTAGTTCATGTTTAGGGAACATGATTTCAGATTGGGTTACTTGCATGGGACAAGAGGAGGATGTGAAATTATTCAATTCTATGTAAGATTGGATCTCATCTATCTGTATTTTCAACATTTCTTGAAATAAAAACTTGAATGTAGGGGAAAGTTGGATAAGTTTCCATATAGATATATTAGCAGGAGCATTTTTAAGGTCCTCAACACTAGGGAATCTATGTTAAGAAAAGGGTAATGGTGTAGGAGTGATGTGTGATCCCCTGTATGTTTGAGACACTAAGTTACAATTTAGCGGCTACAAAACATTGTTATGATTAGATTGCATAATGGATTTCAAGACATCTCTTAGATTTTTGTGTGATTCACTAGTGGGAAGTGACTTAGGAGACTCACTAATTAAAGGAGATCCCACTTGTGTTGTGATAACCTCAAGAATCTTGTCTTTATTTGTATGATTTGTTAGTGAAGTGGAGTCGAATGTAAATTGATTATCTTCACCTAGGGAAGGTGTAGTTTTTGAAGGATAGGTTTCAAGGTTCACACGTTCTTGCACCATGATATTCTCCCTAGGAGGAGAGTTTTCAGGAGAAATACAACCCAAATGTTCTTCACATTCAAATGTTGGTTCTTCTTGTTAGAGAGGGGGACCACGCATTGCAAGGCCCCAGGTCACAAAAGGCCAAGAGCGAAAAGCCTGCCCTAGCTTACCTCCGTTCAAGGAAGGTTAGGATCACAAGGATTAGAATGATGAGGACTCTATGTCCTTCAACCACTCTATGATCCTAGGAGTTGTAGGAAGACCAGATGAGTCACTTTTCAGGAGTCAACCCTTCATCTCAAGTAGCTCTTTGTCTGAGGAAAGAAGCGCGGTTATGGGAGGACAGTGTGACACACTAACGTCTCACAGGCATGCTGGCGTCCGTACAACTAGAGAACCAAAAAGGTGAGGTTGGAATCCCAAGAAAGGATTGATGGTCGAGCCTAGTAGTTTTCTGAAACACAAAATGAGACTGATGACAGAGAAAAGTAAATACGGAAGTGATAAAAGAGGTATATTACCGAGAGGGTGATGAAGATGATCTTGCAGAATAATCTCCCCACCAGCTTGCTTCAATCCCTCTCCACTTGCACATAATGAAGGGGGAAATTGTTGGGGCTATATAGGGACCTACCTTAGTCAGACCCCCATCTTGGTGTTTCCAAGTCCACAGATAGCCAAGTATGGAATGATAGAAAGTGATGATAAAGAAAGAACTACAAGCTATGTATGCAAGAAATACTACAAAATAGTAAGTGCTTACCCAACCAAATACAATAGAAGATATGTGAGGAGGTTTACCACCTCTATCCAAAGTCCTCAAGGCTTCTGGAGGAGAGAACGAGAGGGATTCAAGCCTCTATTTTTATGGTGTTCATCCTATGCTCGCACTATCAGAGTGATGGAGTATTGAGTTTTTGCAATGGAGTGAAGAATACTGCTACACAACTTGAAAATGGATGCTGAAAAGCATGGAGAGAGTGTGCCAACTTTTTCAAAACTTGAGAATGGATGGAATGCTCAAGAATATGAAGGGGAATGTGAAATATGGCCATATTCAGGTCGGCCAACTGAAGAGGGATGTTACTCTTCGAATTCCAATCAAAAATGTAATGCCTCTGCAGTCTTCATCTGCAAGAATCTGCTAGGGATGTAAACGTGCCACACAGATGTCTACGTGTCACACAGGAATCCTCAATAGAAACGCCCCCACAAACACACAAATGAGGCACCAAGTGGAATGCAAGTAGAGGGATTAAGTGGAATTAAACCTCTGCTTTTGATTTTCTAAAGTGTAAGGGGTTAAAAGGAGAATTTGCACTAGGGGTGCAAATTCATGTTCATACATTTTTCCCCTACTTTAGCGAGCATGATTATTGATGATTGCTTTGGTAAATTAGAGTAGTAAGAAAGTAATAGAGTAAGAGATGTATACCTGAACCGATGAGGAAGAAGAGCACGGTCTGGAAAAATCGGTAGTGCAGGAGAGGGCTTCGTAGTTCCCTGAAACTACAAAGCTGAAGTATGAATGTGCCTTACAGAATCACAGACCTACAAGGGAAGTTATCCTTCAAGAACTCTCACATGAAGGAAACAAGGAAAAGCACCTTACAGACCCATAGACCTACAAGGAAGGTATCCCCCAAGAATTCTCACATGAGGGAGACCGAGTAGAGGGGACTCTGCGAAGTCAGAGGTGGTGACATGTTTACCTTTAGATAGAACACATCAGGAAGTGGTTGTCCAGGCCAGTAAACAAATAGTCACACAGACCATCAATAAGTTGTAAGACTTTCAAAGGGGTCCCTTGGGAACCCTTAAAAAATAAGGAGGGCCTACTCAAGAGAT
Source organism: Sequoiadendron giganteum (assembly GCA_007115665.2). Taxonomy (NCBI): domain Eukaryota; kingdom Viridiplantae; phylum Streptophyta; class Pinopsida; order Cupressales; family Cupressaceae; genus Sequoiadendron; species Sequoiadendron giganteum. The sequence continues at coordinate 866,182,639 of CM021100.1, read as the reverse complement.
GCATTGATTGAAAGGTAAAGTCTAGTCGGGTTGACCCTAAGCTAGACGTGAAGATGTGAAACCGGTCTAGTCGGGTTGCCCCCGAGCTAGAAACCATAGAACTTGTTAAGAGTTTTTGAAGGGGTCCCTTGGGAAACCAATTTGAAAAAGAGGGGGTCCACTCAAGGGACACACCATTCAAAATCTTAATGTCTTCCTTCTCGAATCGATTTGTCACCGAAGAATCCTTTTGAAAGATGTTCACTTCATCAATGAATTTGAAAGGAAGGGGATACACTCATGCGAGGGGAAGAATAAGATCATTCCCGCTTTGGAGAAAGGTTCCCAAGTCCTTTCCTTATGAACCTATGATGAAGGAAACACGTTTCATTAAGGTTTCAAGTTGAGAGTACAGATCAAAAGAAGTGTGTGGAAGCTCTTTGAGAAAAGATTTGTTTGGCAACGAATATGTTTTCTAAAGACCGTGTAATGTAGAAGTAGCATTTTATCACATGAAAGGGACAACTCAAGCAAATATGAGAGAAAGGTAAAGAGAAAAGTACAAGAAAAGAGATCACACACAAAGGGCATAGGGGGATCTGGTTTCACGGGGTCAGATCTGCCTTTATTTATAAATAGTACGTAACGACGATAAGAGGTGAAATATCATCAATCCCCAACTAGATCAAGAAGAATGCATGGACGACAAAGAAAAAATTAAAAATTGGGTCAAAATGGAGGGAGGCCTAAATGCTCCTGATGCTTTACATCATCCCCAATTTATTGAAAGTCAATCACAAACATGGAAGAATAGAGATACATATAGAGGAAGGTTTACAACACAAACACCATGCCTATGTCTAAGCACCAAAAAGGGTGACGAGGGTCATCTAGGCACATATAGCATGATTATAGGGGAACACATCACAAAACACAAACATCTAATCTAAAGATCTAAAAGAGGGTCTCCCCCTAACACTAGTTGACCAAGAGGTCATCAGCTTCCCACTCTAGATCATCATAGGAAGGGTGACGAGTTTGCAATGGTGTAATGTTAAGAGGAGCAACTTTTGATCCTCCTCCAACAAGGGCCAAGGAAAAGGGACTTGTGAGGTCTTCGTCACTCAGCTCTTGTGGGTATAGGGTCAATGACCTAGCAAAGATTGTTGACACGGTCGAAACTTCATCCACCGAGTTAAACATGCAATTAATGGGAGTCCCATGTTTTTCCTTGGCAGATGAAGGAGTTTGCACCTGAGGTTCACCACTAGGCTCACCGAGGGACTCAGGAGCGGTGAAAAACTCAAGGGAGGCCGGAGCTGGTTCTATCACTAGGATAGAACAAGCCAGCCTAGGGCCACCTTTCAGAGGAGGTGGACTCTTCTTATGTCCTCCATTGCTAGAGGGGCCATGCTCTACCTTCTTCTTCATCGGAGGAGGTAAACTCCCTACAGACAAAGCAAGGATCGAGGGAGAAGATGAAAGAACCATAGCCGATACGACTGAAGTTTTCACCATATCCACGGGATTTAGAAAAGGCAAGAAATCCGAAATGGAAGTCCGCAGGGGCAGCTTCGTAGAAGGAGAAATGAACACTTGTACCTTTTCGAGTACATGTTCTCTCACAGTGGGAGATGAAAGAGTTACAAAACTATGTTGAATAGGGACAAAAGAGGGGAGAGAGGAAGACATTGTAGGAGGTGTGATCTTCTCCTCCTCCTTCTTCTATAAGGAGGCTTGCTTGACTAGGGGAGCCTTTTTCTAGTGTTTACGCTCGCATGAAAGGCGGTTTCTACTGCTCTTTGAGCTAGAAGCAAAGACTTTCTAAGGAAAAAAAGGATCCTTCCCAATCATGGGAGTGTCCTCCACATTTGTTTTCAATGTAAACATAAAATCCTGAAGGGGACCAGAAGGGGTAGGTTTGGAAATGGCGGGAAGAGTTGACTCTACCACCTTAGGGGTGGCCCCTTTTCTATTCGAGGGAACAAGAATAGATCAAGGGGCAAACTCTCTTTGTGAGCCTTTCTTTCTACCATACAAGTAATACTAGGGTCTTGGAGACCCATTAGGAAGATCCGATACCCTAATCTTGGGCCTTCACCAAGGAGGCATCATGAAACTTAGTGGGTAGATCTCGGGTTTGTTCATCCAATACTCTTCCCAAGAGAGAGGAGTAGATGAGCCATTCTGAGAGGGAGTGAGATTCTCCTTCCACTTTCAAGAGGAGGTAGTTGGCAGCTCGGCTATAGGAAGGATCAACTTCGGCTATCCCTTGCCCCCAGTTTTGTACTTCACATAGTTCTTGTAAAGTAGGTCCGTTCTCTGCGAGAGTGGGCTGACTAGAGTGGGCCAAAAGTGATCCAATGAATATCCTCGATGGGATACCATAGGCTGATATCTAGTGTCATGTACTACATGCACGACACCTTTGTGAGAAAATTTAAGGCACTTATGAATCACGGAGGGGGTCCCATTCATGGAAGCTAGCCAAGGTATGCCTAGCTTCACTCTAAATAGGTCTAACTCAGGGATGTTGAAGACTGTGTCTACACTCCTAGGTCCAACTAGGACATTGTCAATCCATAAGCTTTAATAGAAATTCCATCATCAATGTAGATGATGGACATTGTTTTGTCATATTCCTCACTTTGTAGGGAGTGTATGAGTAACGTCTTCTCCATGATGACATTCACCCTACTCACGGGGTCAACTAAGATCCATGTCATAATGTTACCATTGAGGCAAGTAGGAATATAAAGAAGAGAAGGCTTGCTATTTGTTGGAACGTCTTGCAAGGTAAATGTAACATTCGGCAAACTGGTCACAAGAGGAGGAGGGGGAGTAACAGTAACCATGTTAACATACACCTCTGGGTGAGAAATAGAATTAGCGGGATCGATAATCATGTTAGCAGAGTGTGATAGAAATGGGTCCGTGTATATCTGCAAATCACTATTAACTTTCACCACTAATTTTTTCATGTTGTGTTTACTCCCATCAAGATGGATAGTATCTTCCTCGATGCGGTCCTGTATCTCAGGATCCAGGCATATGCAGTGTTCAGTTCATGTCCATTAACTTGATGGTACTAAAAATACATGTTTTTTTCATACCAGTTAGGATATGGTTCCCTAACTCATTTAGGGGTAGGAAAGGTAAGGATCTTATCCTTCACCAACTTCCACAAGATGGAATAATAAGATTCAAATAGTTTCATAAATTTTCAGTTGTGTCTAAGGTCATTGTTATCTATGGCGGCTACTACATTTGCAATAGCTTTACCTTTCCTGGAGATCGATATGATAGACCTCCCTTCTTACTGGGAACATGAGGGAGGACCCCTGAACTGAACCACCATTTGTTGATATTCTCGTAGAGCCACACACAAATGTGCGAAAGAGCGATACTCCATGAGGGCAAATTTCTCTTGCCAATGTCTCTGTAAATTCCCTATGAAGACCTTTTGTACATCCGAGTCAAGTAACAAATACGAGATTTGTGAGAAGAGTGCTTGGTAGCACGCTATAAATTATGTGACCTTTTCATTATCTCCTTGTTTGCACCGAACAAGGTCTAAGAAGGTCATCCTTGGTCCGATATTGGCTTGGAACTATTGCAAGAACTAGTTCACAAGCTAATCAAATGTGAAGATGGAATTTTTAGGCAAAGAACAATAACAATCCAGTGTTGTATCTTTGAGGGATCGAGGAAACAATTTAGCCATCAATGTATCATGATGGAAGAAATTTGTTCACAAGGCATTAAAGACAAACACGTGTTTTTGCAGATCCCCTTTAGCACCGCATTTCTCAAATTTGGGAATCCCCATACCTAGCGGGAATGCAGTGTTTAAAATTGCAACCGAAAATGGCTTGTGTTAGGAGAAAGGTTAAAAGATAGGTTGGGTCGAGGCTTGGGACAGGTTCACCAACTGATTTTGCATCTTCCCCTTATTCTGAAGGAGAGTATTTAGGATAGGTTCATTAGAAAACAAAGGGCCACTGAGACCACTACTAGAGCCACCGCTGTGACCACCACCAAAATTGCCACCAATATTGCCGCCACCGGTGTGACCTTCGCCAATGCCACCACCGCTAGTGTGACTTCCGCTGGAGCCACCACCAGAGCCGAAGCCACCACCATGACTTCCACCTGCACCGTGTCTGCCAATGCTACCCCCACTTCCAAAATTTTCACCGCCCAAGCATCCGCCCATCATTCCACAAAATCCTTCACCATTGGAGGCAACAAAAGGGGTGAAGTGGAAACCCAAAGGGTTTTCTATTACTTTGATGGTCTCTTAACTTTTGAAAGTAAAAGGTATATTGACCAAGGGGACCATGTCAGTCATGTACATAGATATAGGAGGCATCAACATCTCCAACTTCCTCTCACGTTCCTCAAAGAGGCCACCTCGTATCATGTCACCAAGGCTTGAGGGGACACATGCTTTGGCCAGACCAGTGAGACTAGCCAAGATTTCTATACCTATCCAGTCTTTTTCCACCATGTATCTTATTTCACTGATCACCTGAGCAGCCCTAGCCAACTTTGGGTTTCCTTCCAAGTAATTTTCCAATGCACTTGACCCTTTACCAAGACTAAAAACGTACTCGTAAGGGATACAAATGACCTCATTCTCATCTATGCATGAAGAGGTTGGTGATGTAGGAGGAGTAGGGACATAATCAATTTCATCAAGAAACGTAAGTTCGCCTCGTGATACATGCTCCTATGTGGACAACCCAACTATAGAACCAGAGAAAAGGCCGATAGTGAAGCTAGAGGAGAACTTCGTCTTGTCCATTGGAATGTCTCATAGACTTCTTCTAACAATATGTCCAGAGGTCATAGTCTAGGGCGTGAAGCTTATAAACTTTCACAACTCACAAGGGTATGACAACCAAGGGGTATGAGAGAAAAAGTTCAAAACATCGATAGAAGGATAGATGTTGGTTCACGTCGGGTTCACAAAAAAATTAAGAGAGGTGGACCACTCACTGCAAGGCCCTAGGTCACAAAAGGCCAAGAGTGGAAAGGCTTCCCTAACTTACCTCGATTCAAGGAAGGTTAGGATGAAAACGATGAGAATGATGAGGATTATATGTCCTTTGACCACTCTACAATCCCAGGAGTTGCAAGAAGACCAGACGAGTCACTTTTCTAGAGTCAACCCTTCATCTCAGGCAGCTCTCTATCTGAGGACAAAAGCATGGTTTTGGGATGATAGCACGTCGCGCTGACATCTTATAGGTGTGTTGGCATCCATACAGCCTGAGAAACAAAAAGATGAGGTTGGAATCTTGAGAAAGAACTGATGGTCGAGTCTAGCAATTTTGAGAAACACAAAATGAGACTAAGAACAGAGAAAAGTAAATATGAAAGTGATTAAAGAGGTATATTACCGAGAGGGTGACGAAGATGATCTCTTAGAATACTCTCCCCGCCAACTTGCTTCAAAACCTCTCCACCTGCACACAATGAAGGGAGAAATGTTGGGGTTGTATAGGGGCCTGCCTCAGTCAGACCCTTGTCTTGGTGTTTCCACCTCCATGGACAACCAAGTATGGAATGATAGAAAATGATGATAAAGAAAGAACTACAAGCTACGTATGCAAGAAACACTATAAAATAGTAAGTTCTTACCCAAACGAATATGATAGAAGATATATGAGGATCTTTACCACCTCTATCCAAAGCGCTCAAGGCTTGTGGAGGAGAGAACGAGAGGAAATCTAGCCTCTATTGCCATGGTGTCCATCCTCGCTCGCACTATCAGAGTGATGGAGTGTTGAGTTGTTACAATGGAGTGAAGAATGCTGCTATAAATATTGAAAATGAATGCCCAAAAGCATGGAGAGTGTGCCAACTTGTTCAAAACTTGAGAATGGATGGAATGGTGAATAATATGAAGGGGAATGTGTAAAATGTCCATATTTAGGTTAGCCAGCCAAAGAGGGATGTTACTCTTCGACTTCCAATCAAAAATGTAATGCCTCTGCAGTCTCCATCCACAGGAATCTGCCAGAGATGTAAGTGCACCACGTGGATGTTTGCAAACCATGTGTTCATCCTCGATAGGAACTCCCCCACCGACACACAAATAAGGCACCAAGTGGAATGCAAGCAGTGGGCTTAAGTGGAATTAAACCTTTGCTTTTGATTTCATAAAGTGTAAGGGGGTAAAAGGAGAATTTTCACTAGGGGTGTAAATTCACATTCATACACTTCTAAAAGGAATTCATTTCAAGTAGGGTAATGATCAATGATGGAATTTTCTTTTTTAATAAGGGGTTCCCTAGGAGAAGGGGGACAACTAAGATACTCATGACTTTCATCGATTATTTTTTCTAACAGCAAAGTATCTTCATCACAACTAGGAGAGATACTAGGAGAAGAACACACGTTATTGTCATGATCCCTTATGGTTGTGTTATCTTGTTCATTGAGAGAGGTCAGAGAAGAGAAAAAACTAGGATTCTGATTATTGAATGTCTACAAATCTGGAGATAATTTGATGACATTCATGCTTTGCCTGCACAAACTGACTAATATTTACTCATAAAATTGAAACATTGCAATTGCATATTCTATTCATGACTTAGACTCAACATTTCTCTATCTACCCAACCCTTACATAAAATTCATAACCCCTTACAATGAGAAAAGAAGAGAATATATAGAAGGTAAAAGAGCCCAAAAATTAATCGGATGATGACACTTGGCAGCCTCAATCTTTTGTTGATCAACAACAAGAAATTGGACAAAGCCTCTCTCTTCTCTCTTCCTTTGTAATAAAAAATTTTCCTCTGCATTTTTCCTTCATTCACTCTTTGTTCTTTCAACAAAAAAATTTCCCATTTCGTGAAGAAATCTTCATCTCATCTCTTCCATTTTACCCTGCAACACTTTACTTTCATTCTCTAGCAAATAAAACCTTTTACACAGTGAATATTTTATTCACTTTATAAAATATCTCTCATGCCATTTTTACTTTGCAACCAACTTTAAAATTCCCTTTACATTTAAAAGCATTGCTTTGAAATGGTAAATGCTTCTAAATATTTTATATGGACTTACCAAAAAATTTCTCATCCACTTTCACATATCCGCCCAACAATATTAAAAGCTTTTGCCCTCTTAAAAAAAAGGATGAAAGCCTTTTCATCAGGCCGATTTTTTACTTCACTCATTAAAGTATTTTATTTAAAATGAATTTATTTTAAATACAATACTATTGAGCAATTTCAAATCATTTATTCATGCCCCTTGGGTGATCCCACAATACTGGTTTACAATTTTTGGCCAAATTGGACATTGAGCTATTTTTTTCTAACTAAATCTTCACTTTCGAACACCTATAGCGGCTAAACCATAAGGAATTTAAAGATAGTGATTTGTGAAATTTTGTCTATAGATTCTAAATATATATTTTTTAAATTTTTTTGGAATCAAATTGCACTTCATTTTCCATCTCTTTCGAAAACTAATTTTTTCCGTAAAGATTATTTTTAAGGAGTGATGCTCACTGTATAACACATAACCTTTTTCCATGAAGGATAAAATTCTAATTTTTTCGAATTTAGATTTTTAACTATGATATCTAGTGCTTCCAATTAGTTTATAGTATTTTATTGAATATTCTTTATTAATCAAGTTTTGAAGTCAAACCAATTACAATTCAGACATAGGCAGACCGTATAACACATAACTTTTTTTGTATGTATCAAATTTTTTTTTTTTTTGGATCAAGGACTTCAATATCTGGTGCACTCATATTTTTCCAAAAAAAATTGATAATCTTCTATTTTTCCACATGTGTAGAACAAAGAGTTTGATTTTTAGTGAAAAACCTACATTCACAAGAAATTAAAAATAAATATAATAATTAAATTTATTTAAAATTATACTTTTTGGGAAGCTTATAATAAGGACTGCATACTTACAAAAAAATAAAATTTAAATTAATTAATTTGATCCTCCAAAAGGTAAATAAATAATGGTTTTTTATAAGCATTTTGATAGGTGTAAAGGAGACTCCATTATAGGTATGGTTTAAAACTAGCGGGGTTCTATCCAAGGGGGTTTGATCTAAGGTGGTTTCATCAAACCCTTTTCAATTGTAATCCTTAAAATGGAACTTTTAAAGGCTTAAATCATTACATTTTCTAAACATATGTGATTTCAGCAAAAATCAGAATCTCTCAGAAATTGTAAACCAACATTGTGGGATCACCCCCTTTCATATTTCACTTTCGTGTTATATTTTTAAAACTTTCTTTTAAATGTTTTAAAATCCTCAAAAATTATCGAGCAACCTTTCCTTTAATATTTAAATACCTTTGTGTATTTCCCTCAAAAATTTCCTCGGGCCCACTAAATTCCTTCCTTCTCAATATATCAAGCATCACCAGTCAATGGGTTATGGGAAGCACAAACCATCATTGATCTTTTTTTAGCGCCATCACCAATCTTGTGAGGCCTACGATCGATGGTGGGGATTTATTCACAAGGCCAACTTCATCTTGGTCGTTCATTCTTTGGCTTCTCTTGTTTACCCTAAATCTGCTCTTCAACTCTTGTTTGGAAATAGCAACAATAATTTCTTCAAACAATTTTGATACATTTTCACTGCTGGAGCAAGAAATCCTTCAACAAAGTAAACATGTGCTAGGTTTACCCACACCAATCATTAATACAAAGACATTTCTTGCATCAAAATCCATGGAGCTTGCGTGAGAAGGTCATGAGAATATGGATAGCTTGATTTGGTTCCTATGGATCATGCTTAAGAGAAGATCTGATTGTTGCCTCTTTTGAAATGTGTAGGGATTACTCACACAATGTTATAGAATATCATGAGGAATATCACTATAAAATCATGGCTTCACCCATTGTGGAGAAGGCACAAATCACAAATATTCCTAGTCACAGCTTCGAACAAACAATACTCATAGAGATCCTTGGCATGTAACAGATGCCTCAAATGTAATAAATCACCTTACAATTTGGGCTAGCAATGGACGACCTTAGGAATAACGTGACTCGGCCTTGGGAAAAAACATGTCCTTTGACAAAGAAATCATTTCTACAATGGGATAATCGAGCCTTCAAGCTTGTGATTCATGGGTCTCAATCCCTCCATGAAATATTTCACACACAAAAAATACAACTGCCGCTAAGTTGAGCCAAGCCCGAAGCTGCAAAAAAATTGTAGGGGTTGCAATGTCCAATCATTCCTCCCAAATTCCAACCTTCAAAAGACATGGGTCAAAACACCTTTTCAAACATGTAGGAAGAGGTCTCCGCTAACACTTTACCCAACAGTCCTCAAGCCTCTTCTAGCCGTGAGTTTACTTTTTTGTTTCCTCCCAATGGGAAGAGTTGTCAAATAATTCCAAATTCCATGTAAAAAGTACTCATAAAAATGCTCTCCAACTGATTCACTTATGCTACTTTAATTTACCTCTTCTACATTGATTCAATAACTTATTTATATTCCATTTTGTGTAGCATCTACAAAGAATTTGATGTATTTTCATCTACCATAAGTGCGTCCCACATCACTGGCATCCCTGAGGTACTTTTCAAAGCATGGAAAAACTATATTGGCTCTATCAAAGTTGGCAAACAGAGCACGGTGAATGTAGTCACATTGATTTGTTCACTGAGGGCAACATTACAATAGGCTTGACCTATTCATCAGTATTTCATTCCACATTGTCGAACATACATAAACCACTTGATAAGACTTATATCCACTTTGAAATTATGCCCCATTGATTCTAAAAATAATTGAATCCATTTTGAACCTCTACCCTGGTTGCAAAATGCAGATATGCATTCATATAACTAGGAAACTTGAATAAATATTAGCCTGCGTAACTGATATTCTCTTTCAGTACCATGTAGCTATTTAGAAACTTAGCAAGATGAATTTTTTTGTAACTTTATCCCTTTCCATAGTAACTTCAATGAAACATCACCTCTATTTAAGTCAATTGAAGAATTCCCATGCCATTATCATTTGAAATTTATTTATAATGTTCATGTTTTGGGTCATCCAAATCTCAAAAACACCATAAGAATAATGAGCATTCCACATTATATCAAATTTGGAGTAGAAAATTATGGTAAACCTAAGACAACTCTTGAAACAGCTTTTGAATGCTCCTAGGATGAAAAAATGAACTCGTTTATCATGAAAATCTACTTTCTAGCATATTTGCACAGTAATCAAAACTGGTCCAGTGGGATCAGGAATCACTCTAGAAAACTAGTCAAACGACCTCCTGGACCCATGAAAATCCATAGGCATGTAGACATTTGAACCAAAAAAAAAGTGAAACAAACGGTTAGACAAAATAGATTTCGAGGGGTAAGATATTCAATGTCAAAGTTGCTCAATCAAACTTTTTTGTAACTGCACCTGCTCAAAACCAATTACGGGTAGCCCAATCAACACTTCAAAAAAATATCAAATCACCACATAGGAAGCTACCATTGGAGACACAAGCTCATTTAGGTCCATTGAGCACATGTGCAAGAGGGTTTTCCTTCAATCATCATTCATCACGAGATATTAAGGGTTAAAGTTAACCTCGAAACCTGTCAAAAATGCAGATTTAAAAGCAGAACAAACTACATTTTCTTTTGATCTCAAAAAAATATCAAATCAGATCTCGAGGCTATGAAACTAGACCAGGGAGCACATGAATTTGGGGAGAATGTAGGGAAACAATCCATTTGTCATGAAAATCACCCAGTTGTGAAATATCAACTTGAACAAGAGGCCACTTCGAGGGACAAAGAGTTTGCAAACAACAAAACAGTCCTAGAATGCTCCACCTTTTCTTTTCAAAACCTTATCAAAATTCATCACAAGGGCTTGAAAAATAACACACATATACACATATGTCAACTAAATATGCACACCAAGGGATTTTGCATGAAAATGAACTAGCTCAAAATTATGACCCTCCAAAGTAGGTCACTTGGACGAGTTTTCTAGGTGCACTTCTGAGTGTGTAAAGGAAACGTCTTCAACATGGGCACTTCAAATTTTCAAAATTTGAAAGTTATAGCAATGGCTCCGACTAGGGATGTATGCCCCCTGTAGAAATTGCAAGAATCTAGATCTCTAGGGAGTAGACCAAATATTGAGTCCATTCGGCGATAGAGTCACAAGGTCATCTATGCTCCTCACTGCTCTGGTTTGACAAGTCAAACCATATCAGATGGCTCAAGGCCACCAAGAACTATAGGTCTCTTCTTACCTCTATATTCTCTATTGCCTACAGTGGACCAATAGTTTTACCAAGCACTTCCCAATAGTCAACTCCATTGTGATTAGAATCCTCAAGAATACATTCCATGTTTCCAAATCATCCCTTATTAGCATGAAATTTTGTTGACTGAAAAATGCAATCAAACCTCATTTGAAACCCATACATTCTATAATGTGCACTACCAATCTTCTCATTAACTTGATCCAATACAAGCTTATTTGATTAAATTGAAAAAATGAAGAATGTGTATTCCACTTGATCATTAGCATCACAAAGTTTGACATCATCTTTAGTTTGAAAATCAAACTAAAAACCCTCATAAACACTTGGTTCAATAGTTCCATTTAGAATAATATTCTCTAATTCATTTGACTTAAGTTTTAGCACAAATTTTGAAAAAATAGATTGAACAAAAGACTCATATAAGATCTTGGAGTCATCCTCTAATACTTGTCCCATATCTAGAACACATTCATTATGTGTGATGAGAAAAAAATGTTCAGATATAATCATATTCTCAAACTGATCCTCACACTCATCTGAGCACTGCAAGTCAATTATACTATCACATGCTCCACTACTTTAGATATAGGATTTATCAAAATCCATAGTATCCTTGCCCACATTCAGATCAAGGTATTCCAAAAGAACATTAACCTCCAATGTATAAACGATGATTTCCATCTCAGGTTCACACATGATGTCAAGTTCATTATTCATACCACTATGCAATTCCATATGGAATGTTTCAAATAGAGGCTCAAATAATTGAGAACCTAACCCTGAGCCAAAACTTTCACATTGAATTTTTATAACATGTTCAATATTACTCTCCACAATGTCAATATGAATACCTGAATCATTTTGAATGTTGTCACTTTCAGGATTAACAGGGTCAGGAAAAAGAGTTTTATGTGTAATAGCAACCTCATGTGCACTATCAGTTGATAGGCATATTGACCTATGTGTCAAAGACTCGTTATATAAAATTTTCTCATTGGAAATAGAGCTAGAACCTTCATTCTAATTCACATCAATGGATTCCTTATTCAAAACACACATGTCCATTTTCATATTGTGAAGATGAGAAAGATCAACAAAGAAGCATCCATTTTAAATTTCATACTGACTAACATCACACCCACTGTCATTTGCATCATTTGGATACTCTACACATTGATCCAAAGGTTTTGCAATGTCAACATAATCTGAAAATTCATCAAATTGGTTTACATTATCTATGGGTGATAATTCTGATCCAAGATCTATGTGTTTGTCATAATGCATAACTTGGTCATTCAATAATTAACCCCTTCCTTCATCAATGTACACCTCATCATCCTTTTCATATATAGCTGACATTTCCATCTCCGCTTCACACAAACAATCATGAGCATCAAGTACATAAGAACATTCATCAGTATCTTCATCATTTCTAGCACTATATTCAAGATCAACATACTGAACATACATATACTTATCTTCAAATTCTTCACCATTGATGGAAAACCCAGATTACATTCTAGGTATGCCTCAAGTGCAATTTGATCATTCACTTGTGGACAAGAGAATTCATCAATTTTCATATCATTACATTATTTAGGTGAAGAAAACACCTCTATATTGTCCTCACGAGAGAATTCATAATCCTGAGAAGGGCAATCATATTGGTTGTCACTATTATCCTCATCACAAGAAGACTCATCACTACATAAAACATGTTCAGATTTTTCAAGCTGAGTGCTTGAATGTCTATCTTCAATATCTTGATAACTGATTTGTGATGAGAAGTAAACCATACTTGCATTATTTTCACTGATAAAAACTTGACATGGGATGGCATCTTGCATTTCTTTGATTTCCTCATCACCCAAGGCATTATAAGAAAATATTTCATGCATATCTCTTTTGTCATCATACCATGTATTTTTGTCTTCATAATTGTTGTATTGATTTTTGGCATATGTGTTGATTGTGAATTGATTAAAATCAATATCCTCATCCATACAACAAGATGGATGTTCATCTTCTGATACACTCTTTTCAATTATTTACATTTTTTTCTATTTTTTTCTTAACAAGATAGTGACTATCTTCATTTTTAGACATCACATTTTGTGCATAATTACGTCGGGCTCCCTCAACAATATTTATGCAATAAATTACTTGATCCAAATTATGAGGCTTCAACACCTTTGGCAAAGTACTCAACCCAGACTCGTAGATTTCACAATACATATCAATGCACATTTAATTGTCAAGTTTGAAATTTTTCGGGACTTCCTATATTTAAGCATCCAAAAATCTCAAGAAAAAATCATAGGGTGATTCTCCCTTGTGTCTTTTCATTTAGACAATCCATGAACAAATTTTTTTTTATCAACATTGCTCAAATTTTATTGATCTTCAACTTGGAGTTCACTATGATTTGCATGTTTGGATGATGGAGAAATCAAAACAACAAAAGTATTATCGCCTTGACAAGAATTTATATTGTCTAATCCATGAATTATATTTGCACGAGGTCTTCTAGGATGAGCAACACTCATAGTCATATATCCTTTCATCATGGAATATTTCAAATTGTTCTCAATATTCATGGAAATTTGGTATGCTTATGCAATGTCGCGAGCCCTTTATCTCTTAGCGAATATCTCATTTTTTTATTAAATGCACCTAAGTACACAACCAAACATATTGCATCATTTGGTCTTAGAATTTCTAAAATATCCCTTATTTCCTTTGAAAATTTAAGATTGAACGCTAGGACTAACTCATCCTCTTCTTTCTTAATGCTTTTAATTTTTCCTCTCAATAAAATGGGATCAACCCTTTCAGCAAACTGTTCCATGAATGCCGCCTTAAACTCCTCCCAGGAATATATAGAGGATGATGGTAAATAAGAGAACCAATCTCTTGCATCTCCTATTAGAGACTAAAAAAATAGCCTCATGATTACATCCTCATGATCTACCTCATAGTCATCCATTAAATTATTGAATTCTTGCATATGTTTATTTGTTGATTCAAACTTATCACTGATGAATTTTGGTAATTTATCTCCGAGTTTAGGTGGAATGACATTTGGGTAACCTTTGATGCCAGCCACTGAAATTGATGGATCTATACCTTTCAGTGCTGAAATATCTTCGACAACCTAGCTAGGGCTGATCACAAACCATTGTTGCACTAGGAACCATACAAGGATGCATATATTGATGCATTTTGACATGTCTTTACAAAAACTTTCACAATAATGCAACTATTATCCCCATAGTTCCTAACATCCTCATACAACATATGGTTTCAATTATTCTTAAGGTCTATTCACCTTGATTAGTTCTAAACAAAACAAGCATACTTATACATAATGCTAACTACAACTTTTACCATAGAAGTATGCAAACTCAAAATGACTATCCTTTCCCTCTCATAGTGTTATTTCACTCAATAGGGAACCAAATTTACCCAAGACTCCCAAATATGGTTTTCACACACAAATTTCATGAAAACCAAGAAGTGAAGAATGCCCGAATATGCTACAACTACAACAAATTCTTCTTCTTGACTGCAAATATTGTAGATCTGAAACTTTATTCATATCTTCATCAGGTTCTTTTGATAGAGTTTCCACCTATCTTCACAGAGCACTAAAGTTCAAGCAATATGAAATTCTTTTGAATATATATCTCCTTCTAAGTTCCTTTCACCAACAGAGCACCACAGATCATCAAACTTTCAGGTTTACTACAACAATTTCTTTCTCCAGGTATGAATTCCTTCAATATTTGAACCAAATATTATGATTAACAAATAATTATGACTCTGTGAAATATCAATCTACAACTAGAGACTCAAGTTTTCCCTAGTAGATTCACTAATATGTTGGTTTCCCAAATCAATAGGTTCAATGAGTCCTATAGAATAGCCAATTTCTAATGCCCAGACTCAAGGGTGGATTTGGCCAACTAAAAAGATTCAGTCAAAGACTGAAATCTCTTACACTTCTGGCTCTACAGGACCAAGGTGGGTCTACCTTCACAATTCTTAAAGACTTACTTCAATTATGCACAAACATTTCATTTTATAACTGATAACTCCCAATCAAAATATACCAAGGAAAGTAATGACAACTTCAAATCTGGCTATATTTTTGTTATCTCAACACTCACTCAACAATTTGCAAGTAGAATTCAACACTAAAACTAAAACTAAAACCAACAACAAAAATTAAAATGATTTTGAATTGATAAATTGTTTATGAAAATGCACTAAGTTGAATGACAAATCAGTGCCTAACTCTAGGCCATAGAGTCAAATATGTAATCACAAAGAGAATCTCTTCAGAAAATAAGCTTCAACCAATGGATTCAAAACTGCTAATGCATTACACAAATAGATCCACTCTTGTTATCATCCAAATTCTTCTTATAGATCCACCTTGTACACATAAAATCACAATCATTTTCTCAAAGTAATTGAACTATTTCTTTGAAATACAACCATGAACAAACAACACAATCTCAGGGAAATTGAGATGACAAATCCAAATATACTTTGTATATTGAATTCATATGATTAAATGTATACAAATTTGGAGAAAATTTGATGGCATTCATGCTTTTCTTGAACAAACTGACTAGTATTTACTCATGAAATTGAAACATTGCAGTTGCATATTCTATTCATGACTCAAACTCAACATTTCTCTATCTACCCAACCCATATATAAAATTCATAACCCCTTACAATGAGAAAAGAAGAGAAGATATAGAAGGAAAAAGAGCCCAAAAATTATTCTAATGATGACACTTGGCAACCTCCATCTTCCATTAATCAACAACAAGAAATTGAACAAAGCCTCTCTCTTCCCTCTTCCTTTGCAATAAAAGACTTTGCCTCTACATTTTTCCTTCATTCACTCTTTGTTCTTTCAACAAAAATTTCCCCATTTCATGAAGAAATCTTCATCTCATCTCTTCCATTTTACCCTGCAACAGTTTACATTCACTCTCAAGCAAAGAAAACCTTTTACACAGTGAATATTTTATTCTATAATGCCCTGCCACGCAACCCTAGAGGAAGTTGCGAACAACTACTTAAACAGGCTAATTTTTTTTTTGCTTAAGTACAATTAACATGCAAGTTCATTAACTAATGCGAACAACCTCTAAGGTTATGAGACAGAGGTTATATAGAACCTCAACAAAAAACATGAACTTAATCCATGACATTCATTTACACAATTATATAAACACATACATTCCAATAAGATGAATTACATCAAAGCATAAAGATAACTTTCCATTTCATTAATCACAAGTAAACAATAAGATTATGACTCTCATTCCCCAAATGAGGTAAATCCCATAACATAATGAGATTACAATTTACAACTTCCACCTCGATAACAATTGAGGGGTAAATATAACAAGATCAACTGAAAGGAAATAAAGTAAGAACTGATACTGAAACCAACGAGCTCTCCAACTGGAAGTCTCACACACATGAACAAGGAAAAAGAACCCAATGGATTTAAGTGCACGCCACCCAACCAAGTGGAACCCAAAGGCTCACCCCCCATGCTAGGAGATAGTAACAAGGAATCCTAGCCAAGACCATCTACCTCTAGACACAAGCTAACACAAAACTGAATCAAACTGAAACAACTAATCACATGAACCTCCCAAGAACACAAGGCACAACTCGAGTACAAAATAAGTACAACTCAAGTACAACCCAACTACCATGCAAGTACAACACTAGTATAACATAAGTACAACTCTACATGGTCACATTGCTTCCAGGAATATACTAGAACAAGTATGTTATGAGAACCATACCACATAATCAAACACCAACCATGGTCACATTAGGTATGTTATGAAAACCATACCCACAAAACAAGTACCAACTATGGTCACACAAAGTGCCATCACACGGCTCATCATGAGTTACCCACTGCGGATCGTCAAGATGGTGGCCTCAACCGATCCTCGACCCTCATACATACTAATGCAAAATCAAAGGTCTACTGTTGTCCTAGACAGAGTGTCATCGCACAGCTTGTCATGATGGTGGCCACAAACCGATCCTCGGCCCTCACACTTACTAATGCAAAACCCAATACCTTTTGTACAGACAAGATAGATGACCTTGTCGTTACCGGCCTAACCGAGCACTTGGATCTATGAGTGAGGCATAATTATCTTTTTCGTGTGAAGTACTACCCAAACTCCAAGTGTATTGATTTAGTTATCACTTAATTATACCACTTCCGAAGGTTACCCAATCTTACCTCTTCTGGGCTCTGGCCCCTACAGAAGCCACTCTTCTACTTGACAACACACATATAACATCCAAACATCAAGGGTACAAAACAAACAAGGTATCACGACCACTCCTTTCTCAGGAGGTGACACAAACTGAAACACACTCCAACACTGGAGGCAACAAAATATATAACTAGGTCACTCCTTACAAGGAGACATAGATCCCATAATCCACTCCTTCCTCAGGAGACACAAAACATCCCCATTCATAGAAACCAGGTAAACACTGATAACTTCCCATGCACTACCCAAGGAATACAAGACAGGTTGACATAACAAACCGACAACCCACGAAATAGGAAACTCAATTGGAAGCCTTACTTAAACTCTAAACACCATTCCCAAAACGAGCACATGAAGGAAAATTTCACTGAAGGCATCTAAAAGAAGCTACCTTTGGATATTCTAAATCCATTTCCTTATTAAAATTTAGAGATTTATTGCAATATATAAACCGATACAAAATGCATATTTCCAAACATGGGAGAAAGTTAATACTTAATACTTAATCCCCTATTTGCATTTCAATAATAATGAAATAACCAATTGATTCTACTAATCAAAACACCATTATCTGAAGTAATTATGGTTTCCTCATTTCAATATAACCATATAAAAATAATTAACTTGACTTGAAGATTTATTATTTTAAATCAACACTATTCCCATTAAAGTATTGTTTAGAAACAAAATGATGATTTAACTAGAGTCAATATATTTTCCATTCCCCCAATTAAACTTAAGTCATGCCAATAGAAAAACAGTAATTTCCTATGCATATTAAATATACATCACAACTATACAAATATCCATTTAATTAAAGAAATAGAACATATATATAATATTAATAATTAATACATATTATTCTTAAAATAATACATATTAATATATTAATATCATAATATAATAATAATATTATATATTATTTAATAAAAATATATATATAAAAAAATATATATAAATATTAATATGTATATTAATATTATAATATAATAATATAAAAATTATATATATCATAATATTAAAATTTTTTTTTTTTTGATTAAAAAAAAGCGAAGTTTAAGCTTTGAACCGCGCGCCGATTTGGACCATGTGCCATTTGCTGGGCCTCGGGTGCCAAGGGTTTGGGCGGCGCTTTGCACAGGGGTCGCGCACCACACGGGTTAGCCAACTATGTTTACATACAGTCGACCCCCATTAATGGGGGCGACGACTATGTGTAAACATAGTCGTCCACTCGCGGGCGGCGACGATCAGTGGTAAGAGAAGGGGTGTGGGGAGTGGGGAGGGGTGCGTTGGGTGTGGCTCGCTCCGCCCGCCTCCCATGGGGGCGCGGTGGGCACTGAGCCCCCAGCGGCCTCCCAAATTTTTTTATTTAAAATTTTTAAACCCTAATAATAAACGCGACCTCCATTTTTTTAAAACGCGATTTTATTAAAATGAAATCTACCCATTTTAATTTGGATTTATCCAATAATAACCTTTTTTTAAACCACATTAATATATATGCATATATATGTATATATATACTTTTCAATGTATATATATATATATATATATATATATATATATATATATATATATATATATATATATGCATTTTTGGTCTATAAGACAAAATAAATTGAGAAAACCAAAATGATAAGTGTAAAAGAACAATGATTTACATTCAAAAACATCATTTTCTTGGAAGCAATTTAAATTTTAAAAGGGTCTTCTTGCTAATTTGAAGAACAAAATTCAAAACTCCTTCCACAAGATCTTAACCATTAATATTTAAATTTCAAAGATCTCAAAACCAAATAGTTAGAAGACATGAACCTGGTTTTTTTTTGAAATTGATAGCAGATCCTAATGGTGACTTGACTCCCTCTTCAGATCCACACGTTCTCCAAGCTTTTTCCAAAAACCCACCAAATTGAAGAATTCTTTCTCTATCTAATTCAAACTTTTTCAAAACTTCAAGATCCAAAATTTTGAAACAAAATTCAAACATAAGGATTCAACCCTAAAAATCCTACAACCACCCTCATAAGTTTCAGAAAATAGAAATTGCCAAAATATCTCATTTTTCAATTTTCAATTCAAATTTTCAAATTTGACTTCCTAAAACATTTTCTTTTAATTTTTGAATATTCAAGTTCTAAATTGACTTTTTAATCCTTTTCTTTATCTTCAATTTCAACAAATATAACAATAACTTCAACATAAATAAATTAACTTCTTTCAACCACTTAAATTTAATTAATTAATAAATACATTTAATCAATGATTAAATTATTTATTAATTAAATTAAATTAATAATAAGATAAATCACATTTCAACATAATTCTCAGATTAAATCCACCACAACCTAAATGCAGTACACCATTTAATTACCGAATTTAACTTGCAATCAAATTAAATCAATTCAAGGCCAGATTGAACAAAGTTAAAACAATCATAACCTGACAACACCAGATGACACATAAGACTAGGGTGACGACTTGGCACAAAATCCTAGCTACTATCTCCCAATCGAATATTGTTGGGCATTGAACATGCTCCAACTTGTGAAACCAGGTGGAGTCGATGTCCTGTACTTGTCAACCTATAAATCAAGTAAACAACAACATGAAATACTCACTGTGAAGAGGAAATCTTAGAATCGCAGGGTGCTTGCAAGCGAGTGATGCGGTACTATCCTCTTCACCAATACAGTAGTACTACTAACAAATCTAACATATTAATATAATCCAAAGCATAACATCATTAATTTGAATATCCCTTTATGTTAATCCAAAACATGGCATAAGATAACATCATATTAAAATACCATCACATCAAAATATTACATTAACGTCACTTTATAGATAGCGACCAAATAGAAGCCGAGTTCCATAGTCAAGGTACTAACAAAAGTACAACAAAAGGGAATAGAACATTGTTCAACCAAAATGCAAAACGGAGGGGTATTACATATTCACTTTATAAAATATCTCCTGTGCCATTTTTACTTTGCAACCAACTTTAAAATTCCTTTACATTTAAAAGCTTTTGAATATTTTATATGGACTTACCAAAAAAATTCCTGTGCACTTTCACATATCCACCCAACAATACTAAAATATTTTACGCTCTTAAAATAAATGGTGAAATCCTTTTCATCTGACCCAGTTTTTACTTCACTCATTAAATTATTTTATTTAAAATGAAGTCATTTTAAATACAATAATATCAGGCCATTGAAAATCATTTATTCGTGCCCCTTTCATATTTCACTTTGACGTTATATTTTAAAAAAATCTTTTAAATGTTTTAAAAGCCTCAAAACTTATCCAACAACCTTTCCTTTAATATTTAAATACTTTTGTGTATTACCCTCAAAAATTTCCTCAGTCCCACGAAATTCCTTCCTTCTCATAATATCGAGCATTGCCAATCCAAAGGGAGAATGGAAACAACATTCGTTGATGAGTGATGGGAAGCACACACTATCACCGATCTTCTGTTTGTATCATCACCAATCTTGTGAGGCCTACAATCAATGGTGGGGATGTATTCACAAGGCTAGCTTCATTTGGGTCGTTGGTTCTTTGGCTTCTTCTATTTACCCTAAATTTTCTCTGCAACTCTTGTTTGGAAATGGTGACAATAATTTCCTCAAACAATTTTGATACATTTGCAGTGTTGGCGCAAGAAATCCTTCAACAAAGTAAACATGTGCTAGGTTTACCCACACCAATCATTAAGACAAAGACGTTTCTTGTATCAGCCTCCATGGTTCCTACATGAGAAGGTCATGAGAATATGGATAGCCTAATTTGGTGCCTATGAATCATGCTTAAGAGAATATTTGATTGTTGCCTCTTTCAAAATGTGTAGGGATTACTCAAACAACATTGTAACTTGTCATGATGAATATCACTGCAAAATCATGGCTTCACCTGATGTGAAGAAGGCATAAATCACAAAGATTCCTAGTCACAACTTCGAACAAACAATACTCATAGAGATACTTGGCATGTAAATGATGCCTCAAATGTAAGAAATTTCCTTGCAATAGGGGCTAGCAATGCATGACCTTGGGGATATGTATGACCCGCCTTAGGAAAAAAGTGTCCTCTAGCAAAGAAATTGTGTCTACAATGGGCTAATCAAGCCTTCAAGCTAGTGATTCATGGGTCTGAATCCCTCCATGAAATATTTCACATACAAAAAATACAACCACCCCTAAGTCTTGCCAAGCCCGAAGATGCAAAGAAATTTCAGGGATTGCAATGTCCAATCATGCCTCCCAAATGGAAACCTTCAAAATACATGGGTCAAAATGCCTTTTCAAACATGTAGGAATTGGTCTCCGCTAACACTTTACCAACAATCCTCAAGCCTCTTCCAGCTACGAGTTTACTATGTGGTTTCCTCCAAATGGGCAGAGTTGTCAAATAATTCCAATTTCCATGTAAAAAGTTTGTTGGGTCTCAAAAATGCAGGTTTCAAGTCCTAAGAGGATGCCAAGTTCTATGATAAAAATTGTAACATTTTTGAACCAATGAACAAAATATAGTTAATGACCCCCTACACTTTAGGCTTTGCTAAACATAGGTCGATAGACCTTGATAGCTCACATAGATTTAGATTTCTATGACTTGATTGAATTTATGGATCTATCCATAATGGCATAAAGTGGGATAAATGGGTTTACTAATTACTCCTATTCCTAATGTTGAATCTGAAATGTGAATGTTTGAATAAGATATTATGGAATTCTAAATGGAATTTGTATGACCAGTGCCTACTTTTGTTGGGCTAATGGAGTCAAGAGGTGAAAGATATGTGACTTACTTACTGGCTATAATTCAAATTGTTTGACACTTTCAAAGGTGTATGACTGGCATAAACGTGTAAGGATGAATTTATCAAGCTCTTCTTATTGATCCAAATGACCTTTTCCATATTACTATGATTAATTAAAATAATTTAATCCTTCCTTGAAGGAGCCAGTTAACCACAACTCAAGAACAACAAATGTGCCTTGATAAATTGAATATATACTTGATACATTAATTTAAATAATAAGGAAATGTCAACCTTGGAGACAACCAGATAATATTTTCAATTAATTCAACAAAAAATTGACACCATAATTGGATCACCAAATTAATTCTTCTTGCCCATTATATTACTTCAAAATATTTTTGAAATACATAGCATAATGTTCTGTTTCGGCAACTGTTCAACCTATCCAACTACCTAATCTATTGATTCTAATTATCTTCCTAATCTCTCAATTTTATCTGGCATATATACATTACATATTTATATGTTGCAACTCTTCAGTATTCTTCGATGAAAATAAAATATTTAAGTAATTGCCTTTGGAAAATTAAATATTTTAATCTTCATTATTTCCATAAAATTTAATTCAATAGTAATCTTCCTTTCTTGGAACCTTTTCAATTTATTTTTTCATGTATGTATCTTTAATACATTCTTTAGGTAGAAGTAATTGTCCCCTTTTAACTCCCTTTGCATTTACCTCCTTGTGAAATTTATTATCAATACCTTGTTGGAGATTTTCACTTCACTTTTACCTGCATGTGTTTTCACCATTTAGAAAAGATTCTTTTGGAAAAATTAATTACCCGCTTATAACTCCCTCAGTGAAAGTATTTCACTTTGTAGAAAGTATTCTTTGGGAAAAATAATTACCCATTCCTCAATCTTCTTCCCAATTAATTCTCTAGGTAAAAAATTTTACCTCTTAATGGAAATATTTATAATTGCACCTATTTTATCATTTCATTCACATATCCACTTTAATTATTAAATAAATATTTTTTTAGCTCTCTTACCCACATCCAAATGTTTTATCAGAATCTTCACGGGGATATAATTTGTAGATTATTAAATCTCCACAAAGTACCTACCATTTTTTTGTGCAGGTAAAATTTAATTCACATTTTATCATTATCACAGGATCGAAGAGACAATAAAATGTATCATGTCAATGTATTCCACTCACCCCGATATTTTTAATTGTTGTCAGGCTATCGGTGGGAGCTCAAATTTTATTCTGTTGATGATTTTCATTTCTACTAATGAATTTGGTGCTTAAGTATTATCGAAGCATCAGAGGGACTAGGTTTTTGGTCCTGTCGATATTCATTCCTCCCTCTTGTATAATTTTCAATCATGTGCCCTTTACTATTTCAACATATCGGAGAGACCACACAATGACTCCCACCAATATTGGAGAGTTTCTTCGATGCTTCATTCATTTGATGCAAAAAAATTTAGGGTTTTATTCTCTGTTGATTCTAGACCAAGATGCTCTTCATGGAATCAATCCTCTATCATAATTTCCATCTTTATTCTTACAATTACTATCACCAAACCTTGTATTCCCACATTCATGTCTGAATCTTCTTTTGGTCCATAACGAACTTTTAGTTTTCTTGGACTTATAATCAATGCAATTGGAACAAGACACAAGCTCTCCATATGTCTTATAGCATATATGATATGATGCACATTGAGATGGAGAAAATAAAAATAACCAATTGATTTATCTTGAAAATATTCCAATTTCTTAATATTATCCTCCAAAGTTGGTCACTTTAACAGATTTCACTATGTAGACAACAAACCTCTACAGAACCCCTCAGCTTGACCTTTTGAAATCTTGTCAAAATTGATCGTCTGAAGCTGAAAATTGGTGTGCACACTCATATATGTCAGATAAACATTCTTGAAAGTTGATTTTGCGGTAAATTTCATTGGCTTGAAGTTGTGACTTTTCAAAGTGGGCTACTTGAACAAATTTTTCAACTAAACATCTGAATGCTTGAAATCAAATTTCACATATGGGACCCTAAAATTTGAATGAAATTTTAGGCTCCAACAGTGGATCCATCTAGGTATGTATTCCCCCTATGCGAATAGCAAGAATCTAGGTCTTTGGGGGATCATACCAAGTGTTTTATCCATTGAGCAACAGACTCAAACTCTTTCCTGTGATGAACTAATATGGTTTTGAAAAAACCACACCATAGCTAATGGCACAAGACCACGAAAAAAAAGAAGGAAAGGCCCCTATTTTTCCCTATCATTAGATTCCTCTTGAAAAAATTTATTCCATCTGCCCTGCTACATGTACTACCATTGGAAATTTTTAGAAAATCATTGTGTTCAGCTTGATTCATGTTTCTCTCACTATTCTGCAGTTCATTTTTTCCATTATCATGTGATTAAACTTTTACATCTTCATCATAAAAAGTATATTCACATTTAATGAAAAATTTCTCATTATTTCGTTCACCATCATGTATTTTTAAATTATCTCCTAGATGTACTGAATGTGCACCATCTGAATGCTTCTCTTGTAAGTCTGAAAATTCTATCATATCAACATTTTTTGGAATAATCAGATCTGAAACATTTTCTATTTCTTCTATATTACTAATTGGTGGTGATAAAAACTCATGATTCATACAATCATCATTTTTCACATTTGATCCAATTGATGCTTGGGATGAAATTTCTGAATTATTCTTATGTGTGTATTTTTGGTACTCCATTGCCAAAAAATCTAAAATTTGTTCACTATTGAGTGAACATGCCTCTTCGTCTATTTCACCATTGATGTACTCTTCACCTTTTTCATCATCATAATGAGGCTCAAGATCATCATAGAAAAAATTAGATGAATTATCAACACATTCATTTGTTCCACAAGTTGATATATTATCTTGGTTATCTGAAAATATTTCTTCCTCATTATAAAGTGGATTTGAAAACACATGAAATTCATTTTCTTGCACACCTTGGAAAATTTTCATTTGATATTCTTCTATCTTTTCATCATACAATGGATTTCAAAAATTTAGAAAACCATTTTCATGTGTACAAACCTCTTCCTCATCC
Source organism: Sequoiadendron giganteum (assembly GCA_007115665.2). NCBI lineage: Eukaryota > Viridiplantae > Streptophyta > Pinopsida > Cupressales > Cupressaceae > Sequoiadendron > Sequoiadendron giganteum. The sequence continues at coordinate 866,157,134 of CM021100.1, read as the reverse complement.
AACATGTCTTCCGTGTACTCAACTACAATTGGAGGTGTTATTTGTTCACTGTCAAATGAACTTGCATTTTCCATTACTTCTTCCTCCTGATCTCCATAAAGACTATGTAAGTATCCCTTTGTTATAGATCAAAATTCATAGGTTTGTCTTTACAATCAGAGTATTCAATGGATCCCTCATAACATGCACTATCACAATATTTTATGCAGGAAAGACCTTTTATATCTTCATCCTCCTCATGCAGGCTATCATAACAATCATTTTCACTTGCATATGTTTCTTCTCTTGGTCATGTCATTCGATCAGCTTCCCCACATTCATCAATGATATCACTATTGTCTTCATATTGGCTCAAGAATAGTGTTTTGAAATGTTCCCATGAAGATATACTTTGCATAGGTAAGCCTATACACCATTCACATACATTATCCCTAAAGGATCTTGAAAAAAACTTCATAATGATATCTTCAGAATAAATATGAAATTCCACAATGAATTCCCAAAATTGTTGTACATGCTTATGAGCTAACTCACATCCTTCTCCATGAAATTTAGGGACATGCCTCAACAGGTCTATCAGCTCGTAGGGATAAATATTTGGGTAGCCCTGAATTTTTCTAAAATCAAGTGATTTGTACATTTTAAGATCCAATGCCCTTATTTGGATAAGTTTCGATTTCTACTATACTTCTACTTCTTGTTGTAACCTTTGATTGACATTTTCAAGAGGGATGAAATTTATTTTCATATTTTGACATGAAGTGTGGTATTGATAATGCCCACCATACTGATTATATTGATGATCTTGATAGCTTACTAATCTCTGCCCAGGAGGGATAGGATGAGAATTTATTTGTTTTAATGATTGTGGTGAAGAAATTTTCGATTGTGCATGATATGCATTACCTCCATTGCCAAAATTCCTAGTTTCATTATGTGGCACTTGTGGTGTCCAAGGTCTGCTTGCATTTACATATTCATTCTTATTGTAGAATGGCCTATTTTGTTATGCATTTGGAACACATTCAACTCCCAATTGTAGCAGTTGTTTGTCCAATTCTTTACACTCTCTGATTAACTATGGTCTTCTCATTTCTTTTGACATCTTGACAAGAAATTTGTAGCAGCCTTTTATTCTTGAGAGTAAATAGTATTGTTGTTCAAAAATTTCTATGCATTAGCTATCATCTTTTAGTAGAGTTGCCACCTAATTTTTCCAAAAGTAGGAAAATGTAATGGATTTTGAAATTGTTCTTGGTTTAACCCAGTGGAATCCCTTTACTCAATTATGTGAGATGATAAGGATGCAATAAAATTTATGACTCTATAAGCCAAGACAGTTTTCTACTGGATTTCTTCAAGTTCTCCCAAATGGATTTTCCAAACTGTTGGGTCTCAAAAATGTAGGTTTCGATTCCTAAGAGGATACCAGGCTCTATGATTAGACTCACAATGTTTCTGAACTAATGAATGAAGTATAGTTAATGACCCCCTACACTTCAAGCTCTACTAAATCTAGGCAGGTAGACCTTGATAGTTGACACAAATTTAGAGTTGTATGACTTCACTGAATTTACCGATCTATCCATACTGGCATAAAGTTGGATAAATGAAGGTTTACTAATTACTCCTACTCCTAGTGTTGAATCTGAAATGTGAATGTTTGAATAAGATATTATGGAATTCTAAATGGAATTGGTATGACTAGTGCCTACTTTTGTTGGGCTAATGGAGTCAAGAGGTGAAAGATATGTGACATACTTACTGGATATAATTCAAATTGTTTGACACTTTCAAAGGTTTATGACTAACATAAATGTGCAAGGATACAATTATCAAGCTCTTCTTATTGATCCAAATGATCTTTTCTAGATTACTGTGATTAATTAAAAGAATTTAATCCTTCCTTGAAGGAGCTAGTTAACTAAACCACACAAGAAAAACAAATGTGCCTTGATAAATTGAATATATAATTGATACATTAATTTAAATAATAAGGAAATTTCAACCTTGGAGATAACGAGATAATATTTTCAATTAATTCAACAAATAATTGACACCATAATTGGATCACCAAATTAAGTCTTCTTGCCCATTATATTACTTCAAAATATTTTGCAATACATAGTGTAATGTTCTATTTTGACAACTATTCAACCTATCCAACTACCTAATCTACTGATTCTAATTCTCCCCATTATCTCTCAATTTCATCTGGCATATATACATTACATATTTTTGGGTTATGACCCTTCATATTTATATGTTGCAACTCTTCAGTATTCTTCGATGAAAATAAAATATTTAATTAATTGCCTTTGGCAAATTAAATATTTTAATCTTCATTATTTCCATCAAATCTAATTCAATAGTAATCTTCATTTTTTGGAACCTTTTCACTTTATTTTTTCATGTATGTATATTTAATACATTCTTCGGGTAGAGATAATTGTCCCCTTTTAACTCCCTTTGTATTTACCTCCCCGTGAAAATTAATTTTGATTTATTATCAGTACCTTGTTGGAGATTTTCACTTCACTTTTACCCACATGTATTTTCACCATTTAGAAAATATTCTTTTGGAAAATTTAATTTCCTGCTTATAACTCTCTCGGTGAAAGCATTGCACTTTGTAGAAAGTATTCTTTTGGAAAAATAATTACCCATTCCTCGATCTTCTTCCCAATTAATTCTCTTGGTAAAACATTTTACCTCTCAATGGAAATATTTATAATTGTGCCTATTTCATCATTTCATTCACATTTCCACTTTACTTATTAAATAAATCATTTTTTTAGCTCTCTTACCCACATCCAAATGTTCTATTAGAATCTTCATGGGGAAATAATTTGTAGATTATTAAATCTCCATAAAGTACCTACCATTTTTTTGTGCAGGTAAAATTTTATTCAATTTTATCATGATTGCGGGATCAAAGAGACAATGAAATGAATATTTTCGATGTATGCCACTCACCCTAATATGTTTAAGTTTTGTCGAGCTATCAGTGGGAGCTCAAATTTTATTCCACTGATGAATTTGGTGCTTAAGTATTATCAGTGCATCAGAGCAACTGGGTTATTGGTCCTGTTGATATTCATTCCTCCATCCAACATAATCTTCAATCATGTGCCCTTTTCTATTTCTCCATATTAGAGAGACTACACAATGACTCCCACTGATATTGGAGAGTTTCTTCGATGCTTCATTCATTTGATGCGAACATTTTAGGGTTTTCTTCTTTGTTAATTCTAGACCAAGATGATCTTCACGGAATTAGTCATCTATCATTCTCACCATATCTATTCTTGCAATGACTATCACCAAACCTTGTATTCCCACAGTTGTGTCTGAATCTTCTTCTAGTCCATAATGAACTTTTAGTTTTCCAAGACTGATAATCAATGTGATTGGAACAAGACACAAGCTCTCCATATGTCATACAAGATATTTGATATCATGCACATTGATATGGAGAGAATCAAAAGAACCAATTTATTTATCTTAACAATCTTCCAATTACTTAATATTATCCTCCAAAGTTGGTCACTTTAATATAGTTCACTGTGTAGACAACAAACCTCTGCAGAAACCCTAAACTTGGCCTTTTGAAATCTTGTCAAAATTGATCGTATAAAGCTAAAAATTGCCATGCAAACTCATATATGTTAGATAAACATTTCTTCAAGGTGATTTTGCATGAAATTGCATTGGCTTGAAGTTGTGACTTTTCAAAGTGGGCCACTTGAACAGATTTTCCAACTAAACATCTAAATGCTTGAAATCAAATTTCACATATGGGAACCTAAAATTCGCATGAAATTTTAGGCTCCAATAGTGGCTCCATTTGGGGATCTATGCCCCCTATGGGAATAGAAAGAATCATGGTCTTTGGGGGAGTAGACCAAGTGTTTTATCCATTGAGCAGCAAACTCAAACTCTTTCCTGTGATGAACTGATATGGTTTTGAAAAAACCACACCACAGCTAATGGCACACAAAAACACACAAAAACAAAGGAAAGGCCCTTATTTTCCCCTGTCATACACCTTGTTTTTTTTTTAATTCATTAGATTCCCCTTGAAAACATTTATTCCATCTACTCTACTACATGTACTACCATTGGAAACTATCAAAAAGTCATTATGTTCAGCTTGAGTCATGTTTCTCTCACTATTCTGTAGTTCATTTTTTCCATTATCATGTGATAAACCTTTTCCATCTTCATCATACAAAGTATATTCACATTTAATGCAACATTTCTCATTATTTTGTTCACCATCATGTATTGTTAAATGATCTCCCAGTTGTACTAAACGTGCACCATCTGAATGCTTCTCTTGTAAGTCTGAAAATTCTATCATATCACCCTTTTTTGGAATAATCAGATCTAAAAAAATATATTTTTCTTCTATATTACTAATTGGTGGTGATACAAACTCATTATTCATACAATCATTGTTTTTCACATTCAATCCAACTAATGTTGGGGATGAAATTTCTGAATTATTCTTATGCATGTATTTTGCGTACTCCATTGCCAACAAATCTGAAATTTGTTCACTATTGAGTGAACATGCCTCTTCGGCTATTTCACCATTGACATACTCTTCACCTTTTTCATCATCATAATGAGGCTAAACATCATCATAGAAAAAAATAGATGAATTATCAACATAGTTATTTGTTCCACAAGTTGATATATTATCTTGGTTATCTGAAAATGGTTCTTCCTCATTATAAACTGGATTTGAAAACACACGAAATTCATGTTCCAGCACACCTTGGAAAAATTTCATCTGATCTTCTTCTATCTTTTCATCATGCAATGGATTTGAAAAAAATTGAAAACCATTTTCAAGTGTACAAACCTCTTCCTCATCCAATATGTCTTCATGGTACTCAACTATAGCTGGAGGTGTTATTTGTTCACTATCAAATGAAATTGCATTTTCCATTGCTTCTTCCTCCTAATCTCCATAAAGGTTGCAAGTATCCCTTTGTTGTAGATCAAAATTCACAAGTTCATTTTCACAATCTAAATATTCACTGGACCCCTCATAACATGCATTGTCACAATCTTTTATGCAGGAGAGACCTTCTATGTCTTCATCCTCCTCACGCAAGTTGTCATAACAATCATTTTCACTTGCACATGTTTCTTCTCTTGGTTGTGTCATTCGATCAACTTCCCCACACTCATCAATGATATCACTATTGTCTTCATATTGGCTCAAGAATAGTTCTTTGAAATCTTCCCATGAAGATGGCGGGGCATTACTGATACTTTGCATAGGTAAGCCTATAGACCATTCCCATACATTATCCCTAAAGGATCTTGGAAAGCACTTCATAATGATATCTATAGAATAAATTTAAAAGTCCACAATTAAATCTCAAAATCGTTGTACAAGCTTATGAGCTGACTCACATCCTTCTCCATGAAATTTAGGGACATGCCTCGTCAGTTCTATCAACTCATAGGGATAAGGATTTGGGTAGCCCTAAATATTTCCGAAATCAAGTGGTTTGTACATTTTCAAATCCAATACCCTTATTCAGAGAATTATCGGCTATTGTTGTACTTCTACTTCTTGTTGTAACCTTTGATTGAAATTTCCAAGAGGGATGAAATTTCTTTTCAAATTTTGACATGATGTGTGATATTAATAATCTTGACCATACTGATTATATTGATGATCTTGATAGCTTACTAATCTCTGTCCAGGAGGGACATGATGAGCATTTATTTGTTTTAATGATTGTGGTGAAGAAATGTTCTGTTGTGCATGATATGCATTACCTCCATTGCCAAAATTCCCAGTTTTATTATGTGGTACTTGTGGTGTCCAAGCTCTGCTTGCATTTACATATTCATTCTTATTGTAGAATGGCCTATTTTTTTATGCATTTGGAACACATTCGACTCCCAATTGCAGGATTTTTTGGTCCACTTGTAGTAGTTGTTTGTCCAATTCTTTACACTCTCTTATTAACTGTTGAATTCTCATTTCTTCTTACATGTTGACAAGAAATTTGTAGCAGCCTTTTATTCTTGAGAGGAAATAGTATTGTTGTTCTAAAATGTCTATGCATTATCTTTCATCTTTTAATAGAGTTGCCACTAAATTTTTCCAAAAGTAGGAAAATATAATGTATTTTGAAATTGTTCTTGGTTTACCCCAACGGAATCCCCTTACTCAATTATGTGGCATGACAAGGATGCAAATAATTTTATGACTCTATAAGGAAAGATGGTTTTCTACTAGATTTCTTCAAGTTCTACCCAGCGGAATCGCCAAACTATTGGGTCTCAAAAATGCAAGTTTCAAGTCCTAAGAGGATGCCAGGATCTATGATCAGACTTGCAACATTTTTGAACCAATGATCGAAGTATAGTTAATGAGCCCCTACACTTCAAGCTTTGCTAAACCTAGGCGGGTAGACCTTGATAGCTGATGTAGATTTAGAGGTGTATGACTTGACTGAATTTATGGATCTATCCACAATGGCATAAACTTGGATAAATCAAGGTTGACTAATTACTCCTACTCCTAGTGTTGAATCTGAAATGTGAATGTTTGAATAAGATATTATGGAATTCTAAATGGAATTGGTATGACTAGTGCCTACTTTTGTTGGGCTAATGGAGTCAAGAGGTGAAAGATATGTGACTTACTTATTGGATATAATTCAAATTGTTTAACACTTTCAAAGGTTTATGACTGGCATAAATGTGCAAGGATGCAATTATCAAGCTCTTCTTATTGATCCAAATGACCTTTTCCAGATTACCTTGATTAATTAAAAAAATTTAATCCTTCCTTGAAGGAGCCAGCTAACTGAACCACACAAGAACAACAAATGTGCCTTGATAAATTGAATATATACTTGATACATTAATTTAAATAATAAGGAAATGTCAACCTTGGAGACAACCAGATAATATTTTCAACTAATTCAACAAACAATTGACACCATAATTGGATCACCAAATTAAGTCTTCTTGCCCATTATATTACTTCAAAATATTTTTCAATTGATACATAGCATAATGTTCTGTTTCAGAAACTTTTCAACCTATTCAACTACCTAATCTATTGATTCTAATTCTCCTCCTAATATCTCAATTTCGTCTAGCATATATACATTACATATTTTAGGGTTATGACCCTTCATATTTATATGTTACAACACTTCAGTATTCTTTGATGAAAATAAAATATATAACTAATTTCCTTTGGCATTTGAATTAAATATTTTAATTTGCATTATTTCTGTAAAATCTAATTCAGTAGTTATCTTCCTTTGCAGGAACCTTTTCACTTTATTTTTTCATGTATGTATCTTTAATACATTCTTCGGGTAGAAACAATTGTCTCCTTTTAACTCCCTTTGCATTTACCTCGTGAAATTTAATTTTGATTTATTATCAATACCTTGCTGGAGATTTCCACTTCACTTTTACCCACATGTATTTTCACCATTTAGAAAAGATTCTTTTGGAAAAATTAATTTCCTGATTATAACTCCCTCAGTGAAAGTATTTCACTTTGTAAAAAGTATTCTTTGGGAAAAATAATTACCCATTCCTCGATCTTCTTCCCAATTAATTCTCTTGGTAAAACATTTTACCTCCGAATGGAAATATTTATAATTGCACCTATTTTATCATTTCTTTCACATTTCCACTTTAATTATTAAATAAATCTTTTGTTTAGCTCTCTTAACCTCATCCAAATTTTTTATTAGAATCTTCATGGGGAAATAATTTGTAGATTTTTAAATATCCACAAAGTACCTACCATATTTTTGTGCAGGTAAAATTTTATTCACGTTTTATCATTATTGCGGGATGAGAGAAACAATGAAATGTATCCTGTCGTTGTATGCCACTCACCTCGATATGTTTAAGTGTTATCGTGCTATCGGTGGGAGATCAAATTTTATTCCGCCGATGATTTTCATTTCTACCAATGAATTTGGTGCTTAAATATTATCGAAGCATCGGAGGGACTAGGTTTTTGGTCCTGTCGATATTCATTCCTCCCTTTGATAGAATCTTCAATCATGTTCCCTTTTGTATTTTTCCATATCAGAGAGACCTCACAATGACTCCCACCGATATTGGAGATTTTCTTTGATGCTTCATTCATTTGATGCAAACATTTTAGGGTTTTATTCTCTATTGATTCTAGACCAATATGATCTTCACATAATCAGTCATCTATCATTCTTTCCATCTTTAATCTTGCAATGACTATAACCAAACCTTTTATTCCCATAGTCACGTCAGAATATTCTTTTGGTCCATAACAAACTTTTAGTTTTCCTAGACTAATAATCAATGTGATTGGAACAAGACACAAGCTCTCCATATGTCTTTTAGGATATCTGATATGATGCACATTGAGATGGGGAGAATCAAAAGAACCACTTGATTTATCTTGAAAATCTTCCAATTGCTTAATATTATCCTCCAAAGTTGATCACTTTAATAGATTTCACCGTGTAGACAACAAACCTCTGCAAAACCCCTCAACTTGGCCTTTTGAAATCTTGTCAAAATTTATTGTATGAAGCTGAAATTGTCGTGCACACTCATATATGTTAGATAAACATGCTTGCAAGGTGATTTTGCATGAAATTGCATCAGATTGAAGTTGTGACTTTTCAAAGTGGGCCACTTAAATAGATTTTCCAACTAAAGATCTGAACGCTTGAAATCAAATTTCACATATGGGACCCTAAAATTCACATGAAATTTTAGGCTCCAACAAAGTCCTCATAAGAATGCTCTCCAACTGATTCACTTATGCTTCTTTAATGTACCTCTTCTTCATTAATCTAATAACTACTTTAGATTCCATGTTGTGCAACATTTACAGAGCATTTGATGTATTTCATCTACCATAAGTGCGGGGTGATCCCACAATACTGGTTTACAAGTTTTGGCCAAACTGGACACTGAACTGATATTTTCTAGCTAAATTTTCACTTTTGGGCACCTATAGCGGCTAAACCGTGAGGAATTTGAAGATGATGCAAACTAGTGATTTGTGACATTTTGTCTATAGATTCTAAATATTTTTTTTTCAAAAAATTTGGAATCAAATCGCACTTCTTTTTCCATCTCCTTCAAAAACTAGTTATTTTTAGTAAACACCATTTTTAAGGAGTGATTCTCACCGTATACAACATAATTTTTTTTCCACGAAGGATAAAATTTTATATTTTTCAAATTTAGATTTTTAACTACGATATCTAGTGCTTTCATTTGGTTTCATAGTTTTTTATTGAATATTTTTTCCTTAATCAATTTTCGATGTCAAACCAATTACAATTCAAAAATAAGCGAACTGTATACAACATAACTTTTTTTGTATGTATCGAAATTCAAATTTTTTTTGTTGGATAAAGGATTTCAATATCCAGTGCACTGATATTTTACAAAAAAATAAATTGATAATCTGTTATTTTTCCACATTTACAAAATAGAGAGCTTGATTTTTTGTGAAAAACCTACATTCACAAGAAATAAATAATAAATATAATAATAAAATTAAATCTATTTAAAATTATTATTTTTGGGAAGCTTCTAATAAGAACTACATACAAAAAATAAATTTTAAATGAATTCATTTGATCCCCAAAAAGGTAAATCAAAGGTGGTTTTTATCAACATTTTGATAGGTGTAAAGGAGACTCTGTTATAGGTATGGTTTAAAACTAGCGAGGTTCTATCCAAGGGGGTTTGATCTAAGGTGGTTTGATCAAACCCTCTTCAATTGGAATCCTTAAAATGGAACTTTTGAAGGCTTAAATCAGTATATTTTCTAAAAATATGTGATTTCAGAAAAAATCAGAATCTCCCAGAAATTGTAAACTAGCATTGTGGGATCACCCTGCATCCCTCATCATTGGCATCCCTGAGTTACTTTTCAAAGCATGGAAAAAATATATTGTCTCTATCAAAGTTGTAAAATAGAGCATGATGAATGTAATCACATTGATTTGATCACTGAGGGCAACTTCACAAAATGCTTGAGCTATTCATCAGTCTTTCATTCCACATTGCCAAACATACATAAAACACTTGATAAGCCTTATATCCACTTTGAAAGTCTCCCCCATTGATTCTAAAAATAATTGAATCCATTTTGAACCTTTTCCTTGGCTACAAAATGCAGATATGCATTCACATAATCAAGAAACTTGAACAGATATTAGCTTGCATAATCTATCTGCTCTTTAAGTACCATATAGCGATTCAGAAACCTAGCAAGATGAAAAGTGATGTGACTTTATCCCTTTCCATAGTAAATTTAGTGAAACATAACCTCTATTCAATTCAACGGAAGAATTCCCATGCCATTAGCATTTGAAATTTATTTATAATGTTCATGTTTTGGGTCATCCAAATCTCAACAATAGCATAAGAATAATGAGCATCTCCACATTGCATCAAATTTGTCGCAAAAAAGTATGGTAGACCTAAGACAACTCTTGAAACAACTTTTGAATGCTCCTAGGGTAAAAATTAAACTAGGCGATCATGAAAATATATTTTCTATCATATTTGCATAGTAATCAAAATTGGTCCAGTGGGATCAGGAATCGCCTTGGAAAACCAGTCAAACGACCTCCTAGACCCATGAAAATCCATAGGCATGTATAAATTTGAACCAAAAACACAGTGCAATAAAGAGTTTGGAAAAAGAGTATTTGAGGTGTAAGATATTCAATGTCAAAGTTTCTCAGTTAGACTTTTCTGCAACTGCACTTGTTCAAAACCAACTAGGGGTCGCCCAGTCACCACTTAGAAAAAATATCAAATCACCACCTGGGAAGCTATCACTAGAGACACAAGATAATTTAGGTCCATTAAGCACATGTGCAAGAGGGATTTCCTTCAATCATCATTCATCACGAGATATTAGGGGTCAAATTTGACCTCCTTAAAACATGTCAAAAATGCAAATGTAAAAGAAGAACAAATTGCATTCTCTTTTGATCTTGAAAAAATATCAAATTAGATCTTGAGGCTCTAAAATAAGACCAGGGAGCATACAAGTGTGGGGAGAATGTAGGGCAACAATCCATTTCTCATGACAATCATCTAGCTGTGAAATATTAACTTGAACAGGAGGGCACTTCGAGGGACAAAGAGTTTGCAAACAACAAAATAGTCCCAGAACCCTCCAGCTTTGATTTTTAAAAACTTATCAAAACTCATCACAGGGGCTGAAAAATGGACACACATGTACACATATGTCAACTAAATATTCTCACCAAGGGGTTTGGCATGAAAATCAACTGTCTCTAAATTATGACCTTCCAAAGTAGGTCACTTGGGCAGGTTTTTCAGGTGCACTTCTAAGTGTGCAAAGGAAAAAATTTCAATGTGGGCACTTCAAATTTACAAAATTTTTAAGTGCCACCAATGTGAATGTGTTAAACACATTACAACACTAAATCAAGGTATCATTAAGCTCAATTTGATAAGGAGGGCCTAAACAAATGTGAAAAATGTAGAGGGATACATTTTTCGTTGTTACATCTAGTCCCCACTTTAGTGAGAGGAACTTGCTTCAAACTCACTAAAGTAGACAAAATCGCATCAAGAGGGCTCCTAGTGTACTAATGCTAGTAAGATAGGATGATGACGATCAAGAGGGGTGTTCAAGCCCCTAGGATCAAGATCCTATGGTGAACCAACATAAGCACACAAGAACACACATGTAAAATAATATATGGAGCATCAACAAGGAAAAAGCATACACTACCAAAGTTATAAATAAAAGAAAGAATAAAATGAAAAGGGGTGCATCAAGCTTCGATCATTTTTCTTGCACATTGTGGATCAGATCTAAGTTTTTTTTTCAAAAATGTACACTCACTCTGAGGCAGCGAAACTTCAGACTATCCACTGGGTGAGTATCCAAAAGGTGATACAAATACACATGTGGACGGTATGTGCTCACAAAAATAAGTAAGTGGCTATGGGAAATACAATCCTCGGTTTGGCTTCATGTTCAACCAAACCAAAGTTATACCTCTTGATAACTTTGATAAGGCACCACACAACAATGAACTTCAAGATTCATAAGGCAAGAAAATCTTTGTATGCTTGAAACTCATGAACAAACAAGATGGCTCCACAAGCAAGCAAACTGTGTTATGCAAGGTGGCCATATAACCAAAATTGCAAACGAAAATATAATGTAAAGAACTTTCAAAGGAGTCTGGCTTATTTCATGTGAGTTAATGGAGTTGGGATCCCAAATACGATCTACATGGATCTTTGCTGCAAACTTAGGAATATATTTAATAATGTACACCATGGTCTGGTATACCATATATCCCTCCACCATAGAACCCTCAGGATGTGCTCTTTGTCTAACCAAAGCCTTCAAAAATTTCAAGTGCCTCTCAACCATCCACATTGACCTTGTGTGTACAGGTCCACACAATTCAAACTCCTCAACTTGGTGTATGAGGTAGTGTTGTTGTGCATTGAAAAATTTCAAAGGTAGAAACTTTTGCATTTCACACATTAGATGATGATTTTTTCTCTTCCAATAATATATATCCTCTTTATGGATTAATTTAGATGACAACCATCTACAAGCGATTCAAGGCACAAATATATTAACAAGATTTAACAAAAATATACAACGAATTAAACAAATATCGCTACTTGTGTCATGTATTTTCCAAGATCATATATAACCTGGTTGACATTGTTGTTGAAGTTGTCTGGGAGAGATAGAGCTAGAATGTACTGCAACAATTGTAAAATGATTTTTTCATTATTTTTCCAAAAGTAGTAAACATAATACACTGAAAAGTACATGTAGTATACAAATATATATATATATATATATATATATAATATACCAGAATAATTACTTTAATGAAGGTATGTCAATCATGCATTTTCATCCCTAACCCACATTCACCTTTCTTTGTTATGATATTGTTTATGCTTGTGGCAAATCCTATGGGAAATCAAATTTTTCATATGAATTATTTTATAGCATTGCTCTGCTGCTCCATTAATAACAAAGGAAGGGAACTTATATTAATTTGGTTTCCATCGCTATTTAATTGAAGGAAATTTTTTATTGCATGATTGGCTTCCTTAATGTCACTAAAAATTTTGACAATTTTTTCTTTATCATGCCTTCCATCCAATATTTTCCATAATATTTCTATCATATTCTTTTTGATATGCATTGTATCAAACAAATGCACAATTTGTAGCTGCTCATAGTAAGGCAACCTACTAAATTTTCAGGGATAACTTTTCAGTCCCTATGGAAGCCCACCATTAATGCCTTGATGATCTTCATGAAGCATATAAGTTAAACAAATTAACAATGACAATCATTTTCAATTACAACATGAGTAAACACAACACAATATAAAAAATATTAATTCAAAACATATACTATATGATAGATAAAAAATTTGATCCGATGTATAACCTTGACAATTAATTATATTATATTCCAACTTCCATAGGCGAGGTGTCATTATTGGTGGTTTTGATGTAGTCTCTTCTTTCCCATTGAAAAGATGTTTTTCAGTTGTTCGATACTTATGATTTATGTGGAGGAAGTTCCTATACTCATCAAACACCTACTTTCCTAAACTTGTTGAATGATGAGATTTCATCTTTGGACCACAAATTGGACTTGCAAATTTTCCCTTTGTTTGAAGACCTGTAAATCATATATAATTGGATTAAATATATCATTTTTTATAATTATATATAATGAATAGATTATTTCAAAAACATGCATGATATCTACTTCATAAAATTAAATATTGTTAAAGTCATGCAATTGAACGTTATAACATACCAGAAAAATGTGTTAGCCCTAGGGCATCAGGAATTGTCCATACAAGCATTGCATGGAATTGAAATTTTCTTTGTCCTATTGGTCCAGATACATCATACATAGTGACCCCAATCCATAACTTTAGTAACTCATCGATAAGATGCTCGATATATACATTCATATCTTTAACTTGTACTTACCTAGTTGAATGAACATAAACATTACATAATTATTATAACCATTTTACTGCAATATATATAAATTAATGTGCATGACTATTAAATGAAAAAAATATAAGTCATTACGCAACAATTAAGACAAATGAGATGCTACTACATTAAATAAAATTGATGTAAACAAATACCTGGAACAATCATTGCCACCATTATGTGCTCCCTCTTTATTGACATCCATGGAGGAATGTTATTGTTGATAACAAAAAAAGGCCACACTGAGTAAATAGATCTCAGCTCTCCAAATAGATTGACACTATCAACTTCCAATGAAAGCCTGAGATTACGAGGTTCTTCTTTAAAGTGTGGCAATTTTTCCTCCATGTCCCTAAATGCAGAACAATCTATAGGCATTCGAAGAATGTCATCTCCACTTCTATTTTGTGCATGGTAATTCATAAATTGCTCTAAGCTTTCACACCTAAATAATTGTTGCATACATGGAATAATGGGAATATAACGAAGAACCTTGCGAGGTAACTTTTTTGTTAGTTGATCTATTCGATATCTACTGATATGACATTCCAAGAATTTTGCTGCAAATTCATGTTGTTTATGATATATAATATGATCATTGGGACATGCATCTATTGCTTGATACTCCATTCCAATATCTTTCATAATGCCAGATAAATCTTGATATGAGCGAGGTAAAATATTTGATGGTGGTAACAAAAATTCACCAATCAATCTACAACAAAAAATAATTTGTTAATATAAAGAATATTAATGGTACATATTTCATCCTTTATTTAGTAGTGATGAACTAACAACAATTATAATAGATGAAGAAAGATGACATATATGACATACCTTAACATCCATGAGATTACTATGTTGGATAAACCATTCATAACCTTCAAGTTCACCAACAACAATATAGTAGAGAGAAGAGTTTATTGGGAGGCTTCATAAAGGGGCTCGTATGCCTTCTAAAGTACAGGTAAATCATGAACATCATCAAATTCATCTCGATCAACATGATCAGCTGTGCCACTAAATGTGTCATGGATCAATGTAGTTGTAGCATCATCTTCAACTGTGTTTTCTAGCATATGATCATCTTCTTCCATAGATCATTAACTTCATCTTCGATATTCACAGCTCCACATTCCTCTGCTTGCAAAACCACATTCTCTGGGCCGTGATAATCCATATCATGTGCCCCAGGGCACCCCACCTTTATAATAATGACAGACACAAATAAACCATGATCATGATCAAGTGATTATATATATATATATATATATAAAATGTTAAAACAATATAAATATTTACAAATTCAATCAATATAAACACATATAATGAACAAATTATGAATGGATGATAACCATACCCCCCTTCAACATGACCATGTTTCCTACAATGTTTCTCAGCTATTGTGATTAAAATTCTTCTCGTCTTTAAGCCCTTGCAATTATTGCAAGGACAATAACATTTCCCATCACCCTTTCTTTTCAATCTATCCCACAATCTATCAAGTGACTCTTCATTTTGTTGTAGACTAATATTATCTGACATGATTTTTATTTACCAGGCTTGAATATTTAGATCTTCAAAATATATCAAACTCGCACTCCAATAATTTTTAATCATAGACAGGTAACAAAATCTAATAATTATGATATTTTACACAAAAAAAATTTGGCATGCAACCACCCCTGCAAAAGAGAAGATAGTCTAAAGTTAATGACCCCAAAAAACACTTTAAAATGATAATTCCAGAGATTATTAAATTCATATTTTACTATGATTTCCAATTGTTAGACTCTTAAAATCAGAATATTGAACTTGCACAACAAAATCTGGAAATGAAATTCTGAAAATGCACAAGTCTAAAAATGAAATCTGATGAGATGTTGCTTTAATATATGATTTTCAAACCTGGAAGTACAAATATGACTTCACAAATGAATTCTGGAAATAAAATAGTATGGCATAATAAAGAGTTTCATTTGAAGTGGACCACCCTATTATATGCCTTGATAAAGTTAAAATATCTATGAATTTTATCTACAATATAGCCTGCATAGTCATCAGTCTTCTTCACATCCCTGCTTTGGATATCAATAGGCAACACCATTAGATGGCCTCCTTGAAAGTTCAATCCATTAAGGGAATAATGAAAGGGTCTTCCTTAATGATTACATCCATCTAACAAAAAATAGTGTATGGCTGAATAAGGATGATATAATTTTGAAAGACTAAAATGATTGCTGAGACCAATCCTAACATATTTATGTTGAATCCAATACATACAAATAGTCTTCTGTAGACCTTCACTTCCACACTCTCGACAAAATTGTATTGTAAGGAAAACACTTCATTTGCCTAGTTTTGTAGGTTAAGCTAAATCTTGTTCTCACAAGAAACTTCAAATGTCTTGTACACTTCCATCTACTTATGAAGAAAAGCTCTATCTAAATTGACTTCACCATTACAATAGTGCTTCAAAATATCATAGGGCCATCCTCTGATTTTATATGTCAAATCTATTTCCATTTGTATTGAATTTTCTTCCATCCATGTAGTTCATGTATTTGGTTACAATGTTTATTCTAGAATCCATATGTACCTTCCTCCCTCCTATTGACATAGAATCAGTATGGAATACTATCTTGACTTTTAAGCTAAATATTAAAAATTGGTTAGAGCTTATACTATGCAAAGGAGAATAAGAATAAACCATAACCTTATTAGAAATTGAAATAGATAAGGGGTCACTCTATTCCACACATATTCACATAGACAATGAACATGGTATTTGGGGTTCCTACTCTTACTATTTTTCTATTTATTTATATAATAATAAGGTTACACTACAATATTTTTGTTCTCTTTTTATCTACTCTAACTCTTATTTCCTCTGATACATTCAATCATACTAGTATTGTGCTTCCTGTAAGAACATAATATCATGGTTGAATGAAAACAATATTCAATGCCATGAGGCCCAAATGATATTCATGCATTGGTCTTGATATGTCATCAAACTAAGACTAGTCATTGTTATATAGTATCAAAGTTTCATTGATACTATTTGTCAGTATGATTTCTCATGTCAATTAATTAAAGATTGATAACCTATATATTCATAAGGTCCAATCATTATGTTTGACATTGTATTGGCTAGTTTACTGTCCATTGCTATTTGCAAAATAAAATATAGTAAAATCTAAAACAGTGATATTTTCTATCTACTCCACTATAAATAATAAAGACTGTAGAAATTTCCTTCCAATTTGAGTGTTGGAAGTCTTTATTATTTACAGTGGAGTAGATAGAAAATATCAATGTTTTATATTTTAATATATTTTATTTTTCATTGTATTTGATCAACAAATATAGTTTGATGATGATTCTTTTACTAGTGCTACAATATTAGTATCTCGGTGTATTATATATGTAGATATAAACTACATTTCTATGATGCTTGATGTTATACCCATGTCCACTAGTTATCACAATAATTTTTATTATTATGTATATGCAATATAGGGATACTATAGAGGTAAGGAGCAACGAGCAAAGAGAAAACATTTAAGGAAATGGACTTCAAAGAAAGGCATGAAACTTTACTATAGATTCCCAAAAGGAGATCACAGTCATGACTATTTAAATAAACAATGATTAGTCCATGTCATAACCATGAAGGGGGCATTGAAATTAATAATAACAGTGATAGGGTATTATGATGAACTTTAAAAGATACATAAATAAAAGTAATTGAGTAGTCAAGAGGGCCTTTAAAACATCATAAATCTTGTCAAGGGTTCATTTTCTTCATAGCAGTATGGTAAACTAATAAATATTTCCATCTCAAAAAGAGGACAACCTACAAGTGTATTAAGGAGTGCATGGACAATATCTCAAGTAGCTACAACAATTAATTTCTTCAAGTGTTATGCAAGGCCATTGAAATCAAATGAATAAACTCATGCATAACCTAAAAGACAAAGGATAGTCAAGTTGCTAGAGGGAAAGTATCACAAAGGATATGGGATCACTTTCAATAGAGATGTGATGCACTTTTATGTTTTTTTCTTTATTTTTCCTAATAAGGTCAAATACTTTCTTTTAGTGTCTGAATATACCACATAGAGATGAAATATGCTTACTCTCAAATAAATTTGAATTATATAAACAATAGTCAGATGCCTCCCTTAACATAAAGGACAATCTAAATTACTAAGGAATTTTGTATCCTTTATAAGAGATTGCTTTTAACTAGTTAAAAACTTGAGAGGGTAATACACATGTTGCAAGGAAACTTAAAATTTTATCATAAGTAGCTCAATCCAAAAGGAAAAAAATTGAGCATGGAAAAGCATGAGTAGGTTGACCAGCTTCACTAAAAGCACAAGTTATTTTTTATAGAATCTTACTTGGATATTACTTGATAAGGTAAGGAGTGCTCTTTTCCACTCAGTTTCATATGGTGGCATATCTACACACAAATCATCAAATTTTCAAATAACTAAATAAATTTTATTACTTAATAAAGTTGTTACAACGTGCCATTCATGTCAAAATCAACTCTTCTTACCACAAAAATTTTGGTTTCCAATTTTACAGGTTCATCTTTTGATTCCTGTACCAACTTCTGAAGGAATTTGGTAGCTTATACTTCTACATGAGGAGAAAATTTCATCTTGTAAACTGTTCCAAAGTACAAAAAAAATAGAAATTATATAATCTGCATGATAGTGATAGCTTGCTAGATGTTTGGCAGCATCTAAAAAGTTTAAGTGAACTGAGAAAAATAAAGAGGCCTTGACCTTCATTTTTTAACTTTTTAGTTTGTTGCTCTAAATATCTCACAATATTTACAAATTGATTGCTTTCTTTCTTTCTTGTTCAAATAAAAAATAGATATGTTTGTATAGAGTCAAGATGAATTCAAGAACTTCAGGTAACAGATATACCATAACTGCTTTTATAAGACACTAGCATCTAAGGTCTAAAATCTATTTTTGAAACTTGGCAAAGGGAAAAATACATCTTTATAAAGTAGTCTTCAAAAATATCATAGCCAAATGGCTCAAACTATCCACTATCAAACATTCCCAATTCTTTGTTCAATCTTCTAGGCCTGAATCTTGACATCTATTTCTCTCTGCAGCTATCCCTATGGCTTTGATATTATCTAGTTATGGCTCCCAAATCTATTGAAAATTCATCATTAGGGTTAAAATTGAAACCTTGCAAATATAATCTTTGTCCAAATCCATCAAGAATTTTCCATCAGTTATAAACAATTCCCTTATAAAGAATTTGTGAAGTTAGGTCTAAAATCTAGAAATGAAATTCTGAAAATGCACAAGACTAAAAATGAAATCTGATGATATGTTGCTTTAAAATATGATTTTCAAACCTGGAAGTAAAAATCTGACTTCACAAATGAATTCTGAAAAAAGACAATGACTACCCTCAACCACCCGATATCTTCTTGAGTTTTTTCTGATTTTTGACCCAAGAAAATTCTTGAGCAAAACACTATCGCAATAAATAGTTGAGCTCATTTTTATTTATGCCGACCACAATCTAACTTTGCAAGTTTGTCAAAATTTCAGCGAAAATAAGGTTCGTCGAAATTCCGATGAACGTCAAGGATAAAATTTTAAAAAGATGAAAATTTTGCACAAGTGCCCGATGATACATCTAATTATATAGCTATCGTCGGACATTTTAGTTGGATTTTGCAATCAAATGAGTTAGTGAACCAAAATTTTAAATGAAAAATAGTATAAGGTATGCCCAAAGGATTTTTTCTTAGTTCATGTAAGGTCTTAGCTTAGAGAACATTGTGCCTAATGTCTCCAAGAGAGGACTAATCGAAGAATAGAAGATTCACAACTTAGGGGATGCATTGTGTCGAATCAAGCCACTAAGGGGAATATAATATGCTAAGAGAGATCACACTCTTGAAGGAAATCACACCCAATGCCATCCACAAAGATAAAGACGCATCTCATGAAGTAAAAATACTACACAATGAAACATGAAATGCAAAAGAATAATGCCAATGTATGCCCTCACTTTAAAGAAATTGATAAACATTGTTTTGTGAGCAATTACTTTAAAGTAGAAAATGATAAATGCTAAAAATAAAGAAGACATGAGAGCTAACATTGAAAGCCCTATTCCAAGTCATATGTTTCCAAATAAAGCTACGTCATGAAAAGGGAAGAGGGGTTTCCTCCAAAATGAAACTCCAAACACATGAGGGATCCATAGATTTGGGGTTAGTATTTTCTTGCTACAATATTTTGAGAGAGCTAGGAACTACCATCATTCACCAAATACTCATAGAACTAGAAGAATGACACAAAGAGAGAAAAACAAATAAAAATTATTTTGATTCAACATGGAAGAGACATGAATGTATTGACACCTTGTCACATCCCCAAAAGGAAAACACAAGATAAATGAAAAGATAAAGGAAAATATTTTGGGTCAACATGGAAGAGACATGAATATCTCAATGCCTTGCATCATCCCCAAAAGGAAAAAACAAGACAAGTATAAAAGGAAAAGGTAAAATATTTACAACATAGAAAAGAATGTAGATAAAAATAGAGGAATGACACAAAGAGATAAGTACATCAAACAAAATGTTACAAGGGATCACATTAGACGTGCAATCACACAAAAGAAAAAGAAACAATGCATAAGACTAGTAAGGCACCTAAGAGTCAACCTATTAGCAGGTCATCTACATCCCAATTGTGCTCATCATATACAGAAGGTAGAAAACTAGCCAAAGGGACAATAGCAAGTGTTGAACTAAGGTTGTTATCAAGTTCAACTCTCTTCTTAGGAGAATTGTCGTTTAAGCTCATAGAAGAGGAAAATAATGTGTTCAATTAATTATGCACTCCTTCATCAATTTTATCAACATCATCATCGTCATTTAAGTTAATCACAATCTGAGGTTGAATGATAATGTCCAAAGAAGGGTTTGGCTCTTACTGCGGTTGCGAAATAGGATCTTTTTGTTGTGGAAAGAAAGACTCATCACGTATTGCTTCAGTCAATTTTGGATTTTTTTATTTTATTTTTATATCTCTGTTTAATTTTTGAGCAAGGGCACATCGTCTATGCCTACACTCTCTAGAATTTCTATTTCATTTGGTTCAATTTTCAAGTTGTGCTTGTGTAGGAGCAGGTTTATCAACCATAGGTTTCTTTTGTTCCCTAAGGGGAGGAATAGAAGGAACCATGGAAGGTTGTTCAACCACTTTCTCTTTAGGTTTGTAAAAAAAAATATTTTATGAGGTGTGATGGAATTTTTTTAGTTATCTCTTGGTCTTTTATAGGAGATAGGTAAAGGGCCTATCTTAGGTTGTGTAAAGAACAAAAATCTTTAATTCCAAATAAACTATAATTCCTTTAATAAGTTCATTTCCATTCCATAAAATAACATAACTCCATTCAATTAAATTTTTTAAATCCAAAAGATTCCAAAACATCAACTTAAAGTCTACAAAAATATTCATAATACTTCCAATTGATTTGAAATACGTGACATATTTCACGACATCAATAATACAAAAAAATTGTAAAAGAAATTTACAACTAAAGACTTAGGCATTCTATTATCTTAAGTTCTACAATAATCATACATGAATAAATTATAATAGATATATGAAGAAATATTCATTTGATCTTCAATCCAATTGAAAATCTTCAAACATGAAGACGAGAACAAGGTTCGGGTGCTTTTTCCACCCAACCTCGAAGCTTATGCTTCCTTGGAATTCCTTAGTCATTCAAAGAATACTCGACCCTGCACGAATCGCTTAGAAAAAAGAAGTCGACAAGCAAGATGGAATCTGATGCCTGCCTAGTATAACTAGTAAATCCACAAGAATTTTCATTTTTCTAACTCATTTAAGAAACAAGCAAGTTCGATACTAGGATATGGTAGAGATTTATTTTCATTCCATCTATTTCAATGGTCCTTAAGTTACTTGGCCAAGTAAAATTTCATGCACGACAAATAATAGTAGTTTTGGAAAAGAAAAAATACGCTCTCTAAAAACCTATATTCGGCATGCATCCCAAAAGGTAACTTTCCAACACATGACATGCACATTCATTTATCAAGCATGCATGGTTCCATTCCAAAAATTAAGATTATCTTTCCTAACACATAAACTGCACTTTTATTTTCAAGCAATCATGGTTTTAATACAATAATCTCATAGATTTAAAATCGTAAATAACATTACATTCATACTCGAAATAAATAAAAGAACACACCTTCTTTTGGTTCATTTACTCATAAAATTCATCTATACTTCGAAATAATCCTTTTCTAATTCGTTTCATTTCAAAGTAATTTATATTTTTAAATTTTACTTTCTTTCTTTTCTATTTTTTCATATGTCCTTTTAAATATTATCTTTTGTAAGAACGTAAACACCTCACGTTTACTTATATTTCGTAAAAAAAATTAGAATCATTCCTTGAGAATTATCAAAATCCACTTTTTCTTTTCAAGCATATTTAAATACATAGAATTATTTTTATCCTATCATTCTCGAAAAAATTCTATAATTTTAATCTGTGATATTTTAATAACTTCATATTCTTTTCTTGCAATTTCCATTTTTTTGTCTATACAGTTAACAAATCTAGTTTTCTTTCGGGGGTTTTCTGAATCTAAAACATGTTGTTTTTGGTGACAATCTTTACTAAATGTTTATATTTGAAATATATCTAAATCATATTGTTTTCTAAGCAAATCTTTAAATATGCTAAAACATAATTCTCAAAATAAGAAATCTACTATCTCTTAATTATTTTTTGTTCAAGTTCGTTCTTCTCTTAATAAATCTGGTGGTTGATCTTTCTTCTAAATTTGATAAAAACAACAATATGTTCTCAATTTTACTATTTTTGCGAAATAAAGAAATAAATAACACAAATATTCATTGTTTCTAAGACTGGTAAATGTTTTATTTCCAACAATCTTACCTGTTAATCTCCTCCAGCCATGTATTTTCCTAAATCTAGTGATGAGTATTTGTTTTTCGGTTACTTCTTGTGCCTGTGCATGTATAATGAACAACTGAATCTTCTCCCTCCTCCTAGTCTCCTGTTGTTCTTTCCTATTTGTCCCTCCTCTCTGCCCACACACTTCTCTCTTCTCCTGTCAATCTTCTATTCTCTCCTCTCCCTCTCTTCCTACTTTCTTTCTTTTAGTATTTTCTCCTGTTGTTGGCTTCGCCTCTCTTCCTTCACTTCATTTATGTACCTCCTTTCTTCCTTGCTCATGTATCCTAGAAGTAGCTATATGTTCTCCCTTCACATGTGTACCTCCCTCCTCCTAGTCGCGCCTCTCCTCTGTTTACTAGCCACGCACCTCTCTTCCTTTCTCATATGCGCTTCCTGGAGATATGCAATTTTTTGTTCTCCTTTCACTCCTAACTTATGGCCGACTGCTCCTTCCTTTTGCGCATGAGATCAGCTGAATCCCAAAACAAAACAACTCCCTTCCTTACTAAAAACGGATTTTCTTGCTTCCCATATGTGCATGTCTTTTCCCCCAAAGATATTTTCTTCCTTTTTATATTCTCCTTTAACATGCATAAGGTGGAGTCTTCAATAAAGTTTGATCCACAAGATGTACCACATTCCCAGTAATGATGGCCATAACTCAGAGTTCCATCTCTTCATTTGAGTGCAAAATTTTTGATTGAGATGTAATTGTTTCCAAAAACATTTCTACTATTTTCAATTCATTTCAAATTTAAAACGTATTTCATTTTTTTCTAATTTCCATTTAAATAACCAAATTTAATATATATTCTTATTTTAAACATATATTTCAATATATGGATATTCTAATAATTTAGAATTAAAAAGAACTATTACTTTCAAGTAATAATAAAAGATTTACTATTTTAGTTTTCAAAAGGATTTAAAATTTTCTTTCCACACAATAACATAATATACTCAATTTGTCTAAATTTTTGCAAATAAATCAATATTTCCATTTAAAACAAACATATTCATTTTCACATATATTTGAGCAATCAGAGAAACTTGTTAAAAAATTTCAAACAATAATCATAACGAAAACACATTAATAATAACTAAGTGGTGTGTGAGATTCCATCATCCTCATTAACATATAATGGCTAAAATGACTCTAACTGATCAATGTTATCACCTTCGTTCTTGTTCACTTGTACCTGCATTCACTTGCACTCAAATTTTCATCAGCAATGACAATCCCTGAATTTCATAATAATAAATTTCAAATCATTTCATTTGCATTTAAATTTAAATTTCAATTTCAATTTAAATAATCATCAATTTCAATTTCAATTTTTATAATCATCTAACATAAACATGCAAATCTTATGATTAATAATTGCAATTAAATACATGATAAAATCAATACATGATAGGTTAGTCTTCATTTTTTGTAATGTCTTTAGGTTCAATCATGGTTTCGTCAAGGATGGTAGGCTCGATCATAGGTTGAGACATGTTTGTAAGGGATAGTTTTTCTATTCATTTCACCTTAAAGTTTTGGTAGGATTTGAAAGAAAAGTCTTCTCAAGGTTTAATAGGCTCCATAGGCTTGGGCCAAAAGAAATCTAATGAAAAGTTTCCACAAGAAGACAAAGGGTTAAAACCATTATGGTGTATAGTGAAAATTTCATTGTCAAAGGGAAACTTTAAGCATTTATGCAGAACCAATGAGATGACTTCCATAGAGCGTAGCCATGGGTAACCAAGCTTCACATAGCATTGGTCTGACATTGAGATGATTGAGAATGGGACATCTAATTTTTTGGTCATTTGTAAAGGAAGGGTTATCAATCCCATCGTAGGGCAAGCAAAACCATAATGTGTCTTTATCCATGATTTTGGTTTATCATATGTTTCTTGATAGATTTCATGTACAAGTAAGAATTCTTCATTGATCACATTCTCTCCACATATGAGATCAATTAATACCCCACTAGTGGGATTCTCATTGATTCGGCTAGCTATGTAAAGAGGACCATTGGGTGAATTTCTAATAATGTCTTTAGATGAGAAATAAATTTCTAAAGGATTTTTAGTTCGGCCCTTTCAAGGTTGAGTTTTGATCAATGCAATCAAACCTTTTTGAATAGTATCCATAGGACCTTTTTCAATGGTATCCATAGGCCATTATTGAATTGTATCCATGTTCTCATCATTCATGTCAAAATTCATCACATAATTCTGTGTAGTTTCATTGGCTTTGAAAAATGAAATATTATGTTTTGGCATAGGGTTCGTAAAGTTTAACAAGTTTTGGTTAGCAGGGGCAATAGGCTTCTCACCTTGATCATTAACACCTTCAATTGAAACTTGACCAGATTCAATGAGGTCTTGCACAAGATGCTTATGATGCTTACAATGTTTTGCATTGTGTCCATTTTCTCAGTGATAATGGTAGTAAGAATTTGATCTAAAATTTGGCGGTAAAGGCTTATTAGGATCGGGAGTTTTAACAAGAGGCAAGGTGATCATTTTCTATTCTAAAAGTTGTGACATTATGTTATGAAGGATATCGGGTAAGGGAGTGAATTGCCTAGCCAGATCCCCAAATGCAAAATTAGTTGTTTTCCTTATAGAAACCACTTGGGTATCGACATGTTAAGTTTTTTGTTAAGGGGGATTTAGTTGAAGGAAGTCTTTATTCTATTTTCTAAAAGGTTGGTAAGTTTTTGGGTTTACAGACTCGGACTTCTCAGGTTAGCTAGAGGTGGATTTTGTGTCATGACTACTAGCCAAGTTTTGATAATCACAAAGGTTAATGCATAATTATAGGAAGGAAGGAAATTTCATCATGGTAAAATTATCTTGTATCTTATTTTGGAAGTTATCAATGAATTCCCGTTGAAGGTGAGGATTAGGAATATTTGTGTTTATTTGGGAATAAAGCGATTGGTAGCATGAAATGAAGTTAGTAACTTTTTCATCATCTTTTTCCTTACATCTCATCAAATCAGCTAAGGTTATCTTGGGAGTCATGTGCACATGGAAATGGTTTATAAAGGCCTTAACAAGTTCATTGAATGAACCAATTGAGTTTTTTGGTAACAAGGAAAACCATTCTAGAGTGGTATCTTTCAAGGACCTAGGGAAAAGGTTAATGGTAGCTTATCCTCAAGGAAACATTCACTACACAATAGCAAGTTTACCAAAAATTTGAGCTAGGTTACACACAAGTTCAACTCCTTGTTTAGTTTCTATCATGTGGTGTATGTTATTTGCAGTAGGGATAGCAATAGTTGAAATGTTTTCAGTACTTACTTGATTTTGTAGGTTTGCTAAGTCTTCGTGAATTTGGATTTTTTTTTCTTGTGGAATACTAGCAACCATTGTCTTAAAATTTGTGACACTACATGAAGGTAAAGAGGTTTTAAGGGTATGGTCCATACGTAGTGAACTAGTGTCAACACTAGTAGTGAAAGAGCTAGACAATCCAAGATCCAGGATGATTGTGCTATCACGGGATGACATGAGTCTCAAAATTTTCCTCACCATAGTATTACTAATAGGAAACCAAGTAGAAAATATCATGCAAGGGACACCATAGAAATAATATTCTATAGTGAGGTTAAACTAAATGTAATGAAATGAATGAAAAAAAAAATTGGAACTAAAACAAAAAACTAATAATAGAAAACTGAAACATAGGAATAGAGTTTTTAATGTTGTAAAATGCAGGTTCAAATATGGAATAGGACTAGATCATCCATAGGGGATTATGAGTCCCAACCAAGGTTTTTCAAAGGTTTGAATGTTGAATAATAGTCAACAAAAAATACCCATAAATCAGGAAAAAACAACTATATTGGGACTAAATTTCCTAGAGGGGCATATGAGTCCCAAATTAGGGTTTTTTCTCAAATTTTACAAAATTCAAAGTGAAATTTATTCTTTCTAGTTTGTATGATGTCTAGACTAAGTGAAAATGTATATTTTAGATGAAATTCAATGATGCAAGATGGAAAAATGCAACCTATATGCACTTTCACTAATGCAATATTTAGAAACCCTAGATGCAAATTAACTAATAGAAAATATAATGCAAAGTTAATGCAAGCTAGATCTAGGATGATGATGCACTCCAAATCAGAATTAAGATGTTCTAAATGTAGGTTCACCAAAATTTTATGGTGGAAATAGGGTTCCCCAACTTTTAGGAGATGGAGCACAAGGGGTAAGGTCCTATTTCACTATTATTACATTAAAGGAAACCCTAAAAATCTCAATCTAGGGATGGGATGAGAGAAAGAGATCTACTAAAGGGTTTCTTGGGGTATGATTAAGGAAAAAAAGGGGTTTCAACACAAATCTAGGCTTCAAAAGACTAGTAATATAAAAGATCTAATTATGAAACCTAATCAAATACAAAACTATAAGAAATGACCTAGAAATGAATGAAAAAAAGAACAAAAAACTAGAGAAGCCAGAGAGGTGAACTTGGAAATCTATAGAAGCTTGAATAGAATTTGAAGTGCTAAAAAAACCAAATTTTATGCATAATAGGACTCATACACCAAGCTGGGTGATTTAGTCCCAGATTAGGGTTTTCAAGCAGGAACAAAAATCTGGTAGAGATAAGTTTGGAACACCTAAAAACTGGAAAAT
Organism: Sequoiadendron giganteum; assembly: GCA_007115665.2. NCBI lineage: Eukaryota > Viridiplantae > Streptophyta > Pinopsida > Cupressales > Cupressaceae > Sequoiadendron > Sequoiadendron giganteum. The sequence continues at coordinate 866,129,405 of CM021100.1, read as the reverse complement.
CCACTATAATGGGACTCATATGCCAGAAGTGGCATATCAGTCTTTCTTGGCCTTTTGAGAAATTAAAAGTCTCAATTTTCTCTTCAGCCTCAGCTTAGTCTTCTCAACCTGATTTCTTGATCTGAATTATTAAATTCTACTTTGTAGGTGTCTTTTAATGATCTTCTAAAAAAGGTGACAACTTGGACAACTTTTCTACTTTTACAAATTCTTTCCAATATTGCTCTTCAATATGTCTTCAACCGAGATCTATAAATCACACACTAAAGAGAGGGGAAAATGTTTTTTTGTTAGTAGAAAGGGGTTTTCCTTAGTCAAACCCTATTTTGGTAATCAAAACCTATAATGAAATGCAATGGAAAGGAGGAATGATGAATGAAAAAAATGGCATGTTGCAACACACCAAACCCTAGGAATAAAGTGCTACAAACATGTAGGAAATGGCTAACTTGAATGTGGATCTTGACTCTTGCTTGAATAATATGGATCTTAAATTGAATGCTTGCTTGAATCATGAAAATCCACATCACAAATATTATCTCAAAAACAAGCATGATGCATGATGACTTTGACATGATGTTTGATACTTGAATAATGCTCCAAAAGACTTGATAATCATGTCTTGAAGAATCTTGAATACTCTTGTAAACACTTGAATGCTCTTGTGAACTCAAATTTTCTATAATGCATGAATACTTGAACACTTAGGTCACTTGATTGCTTGTTAGGTAAAAAATGAGTGAAGTAACCTTGTATTTGTACTTGTTTATGCCAAATTTCCAAAAATTACAACACTGCAAGATGACATTAGATCTAGGAGAATAAAATCCTGCTAAGAATTTTAATTTAATTTAGGTTTAAGTCACATGGGACTCATATGCCAGAAGTGGTGTATGAGTCCCATTAGGCTAGTCTATGGGACACATTTTTCAAGAAATGTTTAGATTGATGTGAAATACAGATTGGGGCCTCGAAACTTAGGTGGGGCCCATACGCCCAAGGTGGCGTATGAGTCCCAAATTACTAAATTTTGGCCATAAAATTCAAAGACACATGAATCATGATTGGATTTTGGTTTATACGAGGATTAATCTTGGAAAGATACTTTAATTAAGGCTTGTGAATGCAAAATAAGGCCAAATAAGGCATAAAGAAGCCGCATAATTAATGAAACCCTAGATTAGTGTGAAAGTGTAATACAACACTTTACAACACCCTAAATAAGTCACAACTAGGTTCATCTAGTTTACAAGGGCCCAAGACCTAATGTGAATGTGTTAAACACATTACAACACTAAATCAAGGCAACATTAAGCTCAATTTGACAAGGAGGGCCCAAACAAATACGAAAATGTAGAGGGATACATTTTCTATCATTACATCCATAAAGGATATGGGATGTTCCTCTACAAAAAAAGAATCAAGCCCCAATCGGAGGCCAGTAGAGCTTTTCTAGCAACCCAAGAAGAGGCACTAGAAGACGACTAGGTAGTTTTGACTTTCAACGCTAAGAAAAATTCTATTGGGTTGGGATTCCCACCATCAACCATTAGCACAAAAGAATTATTTTTTGGAAGGGGACATCAGCTAGGGCCCCCACCAAGCAGCACCATGGTGGACAAGGTAGGAACAGGGGAAATTTGAAATTATAGAGGGCATGCAGAGAAGGAGCAAGGAGCAAGGAGCAAGATTGTTACTTTAGGTGAATGTGCAAGGTTAATATTATTTGCAAATATGTTGTGAGTCTATATCAAACCTATAATTCCTCCTCTTTATTTGATTTTTAATTTTATAGAACCTGGTTATGCTCAAGTTCTAGTGTGGGCTTTCTATTTTTGATGTTAAATGCCTCCCTTTGTTGGTATGAATTCATAGTTTTGTTTAGACACTTATAAAGAATGTAAAAATGTTATTATTCCTAAGATTTCATTATTTTTTCCCCTTATGAACCTATAAATTTCAAGATTAAAAGTTTTATCTCACCATTACTAACTAGAGTACCTTTGAGTGAGGATTCAAGGATTAGAACTAGATCTAGAGAGGAAGTGACGGAAGGAAGTGATAGATAATTTTCTAGGTCCTAAAGAATATATTTAATAAGGGAAAGAACATAGTAATTATTTTTTAATTTGGGAATATTCTAGTTCAAATATTAGATAACAATCCCAATTTAGTCCTTCATAGAAACTCTTTTAATCAATTTCACATGTAGAAAATTGTATAGATAATTAATATGCAAAATTTTAGGAAAAGATAGTCATTCAATGAAATTTGTAATGCATAAAATTTATTTAGATTAAGTTTGAAGGTCCTTTTATTTTTATTTCTAATATTATTTCTTGGTGTAGTTTTCGTCAAAATAATATTATGACTTTGTGGTTTATAGTTAATGTTTGTTTAGAAATATTGGATTGTATATATTACCCACAAAAAATTTCCTTCAACTTGATTTTTTCTTATTTATCACTAAAAGTAGTTCATAAGGACCAATATATAAGGTTGATTTTCTTGTCATAAAATAATATTAAAGTTTATTAAAAAAAAATAGAATATTAAAATTTATTAAAAAAAATTTAAAACAACAAATTTAAAAAGATAAAACATTTTTTTGTGGTCATCTCCCCCCTCAATGGTGGGGGGGGTCCAGTAAAACTCGGAATGAAGTGTTGATGCAATTCTAGGCCAATATTTCATTTGTGTTGGAACTAGAGATAAAAATTGAGGTAAACAATGGAGAAAATATTAAAGAACAAGAACCACCAGCATACACTAAGGAGTCATCTCTATAGGCCCAACATAATGAAGTGAATTCAGAGGGAACCCATAATTGTATTTTGGACCCCCCCCCTAAATCCCCTACAACCTCTAAGATGGACATAGGGAAGGGTCTATGTGTTTCTTTTGGAAAGCAAGAAGTCTTTCATTAGGATAATCTCAACAAGAGTATGCATGATTCCCTTGCCTTATTAGGTATTGACGATTTGGACTCCCCTTTATCCTTAAAATTCTCTATGAAGAATGGTCTAGATGAAGTGTGGACTTGGTTATATGAAAAATAAAAATAAAAATAAAGTGGATGTGGGGAGCAAACGGAAGCAAGGAAGACCTTCTCAGAGGGATACTATATCTAGAGGGGCTTCCCAAGAGGCAGCTTCAAGAAAGTAGAGGACCCTGAAGGGCCTTTCGAACCAAAAATTAAACTAAAATTTAGCTTTGGGGAGGCCATTCCTCTCCTAGTTAGTATCAGGAGGATACTGACTCTCTTTCCTTTTTCCTTAATAGCCCATCAAAACAACATATTGTTAAATAGTCTATGATGGATCTGAAAGTGGATGTCTTCCTTACCAAAGAAACCAAAATGCAATAGGGAACATTCAAAAAATTGTTAAAAAAATATGGCCAATGATGGAGTATTGTATATGCAATATGGAAAGTGCCTCTCATGTCCTTGCTACTCTTTTGGAACCCTGCAATAATTGAAGGTATCATAGGCTACTATAGCAAAAATTGCTTAGATGCCATCATAGAAGATGGAAAAAATTCTTCTAAGTGGAATCTTCTAAATATTTATGCCCCTAACTCAAGGGCTACTAGGATTCAACTCTAAAATGCCTTATTAGTACTCATGTAAATTTATGAAAAGGTGCATTGGATTTTGGTTAGGAACTTTAACACCCCTCTTTATCCTTTTGAAAAACTAGGGGGTTTGGAGGATTACTCAGATAGTATGTTGGATTTTGCTAATTTCATTTCTGCCCATTGATTTTTGGACACTGATCTCAAGGGATCTAGTTTTACCAGGTCTAATAGAAACCATGGTTAAAACCACATTAAATTGGACAGGGTGTTGATCTTGGGTGATTGGGATATTTTTTGGGTGGGAGAATCAAAGGCCCAAAGGCCCCATTCCCTTAAGCTACAAGATAATTTGGAACCTGCATCTTGATTTTAAGGATCTGATTTAGCATCGATCAAAAATACCTTCCCAGGGCATGACTATGTTTTAAATAGCTCAAAAACTTAAAAGGATTAGATATCATGTGTAAGGATGAAGACTATAGTTATTGATGAGGGCACTTCAAGGATATAAAGGGACCTCATAGAGGAATGGTTCCAAGTTATGAAGAAGGAGGAATTTTTCTTGAAATATAAATCACAAATACAATGGCTACAAGAAGGGTAAAGAAACACTAAGTTCTTTCACCAATCGACTCTTAAGCATAGGAAAAGAAATAACATCCACTCTCTAGTTAATGCTAATGGTGATACTCTAACAAATGATGATGATCTAGCTAATGAGGTTATTTCCTTTTTCAAATATAATTGTGGAGTCAAGGGTCAAAATGATATAGAGACTAAACCTCTTCTTGATTTCATTTCTAAGGTGTTTTTTGAGATGGAGATAACGGATATCGGGAAACTTGTTATTGAAACAAAGAAAATAGGTGTTCCAAATATTTTAGGGGATATGAAACTAGGAGGACCTTTTTCACTAAAGTTTCAATCAAGGATACCTTCAAGATCTCAATCCAATGATAGAATGAGGGAAATAGATCTGTAATAGGATGTCCTAGGGTATGATCAAAGACTAAAAGGAGGTTCACCATCAAGCTAGGGCTCGGAAAGACAAGTAACATGAAAAAACCTAATAATGTGCAAAACATAAGTAAATGACCTATAAATGAATGCAAATCAGAACAGTAAATTGAGAAAACATAGAGGTGTACTTGGAAACCTGTAGAAGCTTAGAACAATGTTTGAAATGCTAAAATTTTGATCTTATTTCTCACTAGTAATCATACACCAGTTTGGGAAATTTAGTCCTAGATTAGGGTTTTTGGGTAAGAACATAAATTTGACAATGACAAGTTTGGAACTCCTTAAATCTAGAAAAATCGTTGTACTAGAATTCATATACCAAAAGTGGCATATCAGTCCTACTTATCTTTTTCTAGGGTCAAATTATAAATTTACTCTTCTATCTCTGCTCTTCCTTCAAATCCTGATTTCTAGATCTGAAATGCTATTTTTTTCTCTATAGGTATCTTTTGGTGATCTTGTAAACAAGGTGAAAACTTTGACAACTTTGCAAACTTGAAAAATTCTTCCAATCTTTCTCTTGAATGTATCTTCAACCTAAATCTACAAATCACACACTAAAGAGAGGGAAAAATGTTGTTTTTTTAGTAGAAAGGGGTTTTCCTTTGTCAAACCCTGGTTTAGTAGTCAAACCTTGAAATGAAATGAAATATAAAGGAGGAATGATGAGTGAAAAAATATTTAATGTTGTAACTCACCAAACCCTTGAATAAGATGCTAAAAACATGTGAGAAATGGCTAGCATGAATTTGGATCCTGACTCTTTCTTGAATGATATGGATATTGACTTGAGTGCTTGCTTGAATCATGAAACCTTACATCATAAATGTTAGCTCAAAAACAAATATGATGCATGATGACTTTGACATGATGCTTGATACTTGAATAATTCTCCAAAATTCTTGATAATCACTCTTGAATGCTCTTGTAAATTCTCTTATGATAACTTGATGACTTGTAAGTTTGCTAGGTGAAAAATGAGTGAAATGACCTTGTATTTATACTTGTTTATGCCAAATTTCTTGAAATTACAACACTACAAGTCGACATCAAATCTAGGAGAATAAAATATCACCAAGAATTTGAGTTTAATTTAGGTCTAAGATAAACAAGACTCATACACCAGTTGTGGCGTATGAGTCCAATTAGTCTAAACTTTGGGACACATTTTTCAAGAAATACTTAGTTTAAAGTGAAATTCATATTTAGGCCCTGGAACTTAGGTGGGACCCATACACTCATGGTGGCGTATGAGTCCTAGATCACTAAATATGAGCCATACAATCCAAAATCATTAAATTTTGATTGGTCACTTTATATATGTCAAGATTACCCTTCAAAAGATGCATTAATTAAGGCTTGTGGATGCAAAATAAGGCCAATTAAAGCATAAAGAATCCCAATTAATTAATAAAACCCTAGATTAGTGTGAAAGTTTAAAGGTACACATTACAACACCCTAAATAAGGCACAACAAGGTCCACTTAGTTTACAAGGGCCCAATACCTAATGTGAATGTGCTAAACACATTACAACACTAAATCAAGGCAATGTTAAGCATGATTTAATAAGGAGGGCCAAAACAAGTGTGAAAATGTAGAGGGATACATTTTCCATCATTTCATTTATGTTGCAAGAAGTCAAGTCTTCAGTATTTTCTTTTGGAGCTTGCAAAGATCCCAGCCTTGATGGCTTCCCACTAGCATTTTTTCAAGATTCCTGGGAGGTCATATCTCCTGATCTGCTAAATGTTGGAAAATATTTCTTTAGATCGAGAAGAATTCTAAGTCAACTTAATTCAACCTTTATTTTTTAATTCTTAAGAAAGGGGATGAAATATCCCTAGAAGAATATAGACCCATAAGCCTATGTAACACAATATACAAAATATTGTCTAAAATTATTGTTAATAGGCTAAAAGGGATGCTTGATAAGCTAATATCTATGAACCAAAAAGGTTTCATTAAGGGTGGAAAAATTCTTGATGCTTCCATTGTCTCTCATGATTATACTCACTCTATGAATCTTTACAAGAAACCAGGAATGGTTTTAAAATTAGACATTTCGATGGCCTATGATAGGGTTTCTTGGAGGTTCCTCATTCCTGTTTTAGAGAAGTTTGGTTTTTGTGGGAGGATTTTAAAACTAATCAAATCTTGAGTCACTACTCCAAGTTTCCTTGTTTTATTAAATGGATTCCCCAAAGGGTTTTTCTCTTGTGGTAAGGGTTTAAGACAATGTGACCCTCTTTCCCTCTACTTGTTCATAATCATTGTTAAAGTCCTTGGGAAAAACCTTTAGAGAAGCCTTTATCAAGGTGTCCTCAAAGGGATCAGAGTGGCCTCGTCTCTTCCACATACTTCCTATAAGTAGTTTATTGATGATATAACTCTTTTTGGTATTGCTTCATTTGTTGAGCTACTAATTGGATAGTACATTAAATACTATAAAAGCAAGTTGTACTTCTTTAATACTAATTGGCAACTAGAGGACAAGGTGTTGAGAATTATCTCTTGATGGGAAGCTTATCTTGACCTCCCCCTAAGAACTAAAATACCTCCTACTACCTACTGGAATGGTATTATTGAAATGATGTAGAAAAATATAGCTTATTGGAAAGGCAAGCTTTTGAACCAAGCAGGTAAGATCTAGATTCTCAAATTCTCTATACAAAATATCCTAGTCTACTTCCTTCCTCTCTTCAAAATGCCAACATATATAATCAAGGAAATTGAGAAAATACAAAGGAACATTCTTTAGATAGGAACAAAGAAAAAAGATAGGATAGCCTTACTAATATAGGACAAGGTTTTCTCTCTAAATAAAGTTGGGGGTCTAGGGATAAGAAGGTTAAATTTGTTCAATGCAGATCTCTCAAAAGTGGTTGGCACTTTATTGAAGGTACTAAGGATTGGGTTAACATCGTAAAAGCTAAATACCCAAGAAATTTTGATCCAAGTTGTTTTCTCTTTTCTCAAGACTAACCTAAGGGGTCAACAATCTGGAACAATTTAATGAAAACAGTAAATACTCTCAGATAAATTATCAGAAGGAGGGAGGGTAATGGTATAAAGGTTACATTCTGGGATGATGGTTGGGGAAAGGGCCTTGCATTGTCCTCTATCATTCAACTGAACCAAATCAAACATGATGTTATAAGACTTACTTTGGGATTTCCTTGTTTGATTATGTGGGTTGGGGAGGTGATTCCCCAAACTGGAAATATTTTAGCGATCACTTATCTTGGTTGAGGGCCTTAAGAGGGGATAACCAGCTTAATCAGTTGGTCCCCTCCCCTCTCTTGAACTCTCTAATTGGTGACCGTCTTCTCTTCTATCACAATGGTGAAGATGATTGGATTTGGATTGATAACCCTTTAGGTGTTTTGTCAGTCAAATTTTCCTATACCAAATTATCGGGGCAACCTTCTCTCCCTCCTTAGACTTTTTATTGGAAGAGATTATGGAATACCAAAATTATCCCAATGATAAACTATTTTTTGTGGGTTGTGGAACATGGTAGTATATTCACAATTCATGTCCTTAATAGAAGAGGATTTTAGTTTTTTAATGAACCAAAGTAAAAGGAGTTGTAGCACATGCAAAGAGGGGGGAGGTCCTCTTCCTATTTCACTCTAGTTCATTAAAGGAAACCCTGGAGATCTCAATCAAATGGTTCAATTGAGAAGAGGGGTTGATATAAGGTATTGTTGGGCGTGATTAAAGAAAAGGGGTTCACAACTAAGAAAAGGCTTAGAAAGAAGGAAATGAAACCAATATGCAAAAACTAACTATATGACCTAGAAAGTGGAATTTAAAAGAATTTAATCAAATTGATAAATAGAATAAAATAAAGAAATACCTAGAGAAATGAAGATGACTGAGTAAGGCATGAAAACCCTAAAAATTGATGCTTTTGATGTGTACTGGGACTCATACACTAGACTAGGTGATTTATTCCTAGTTTAGGGTTTCGGGCTAAATCTAGAATTTGCAACTGGTAAACCAAGATCTATAGGAAATGACTGAAAATTTTTATATTGGGACTCATACACCCAATGTGGCGATTTAGTCCCAATATTATGGTTTAGCTAAAACTCTGGTATCCTATAGTGATCTTCTATAGCTTCTCTCCCTTTCGATGTTTGAGTCTGGAACTTAGAGTTCAAACCTGTAGGTGACTTTCTGTGAAGATGGCAACTTTATGACAACCTTGAAATCTTTCTTCAATCTTTCAACTTTCTCTTCAAAGGATCTGCAAGATCAAAACACCTAGATTTACAATCACACATGTAGAGTGACAAAAATGTTGTTTTGTTAGTGGATAGGGTTTTCCTTGGTCAATCCTTGTTTTTGTAATCAAACATTGAAATGAAATTAAATAGAATGAAGGAATGATGAGTGAACAATATGTAAATTTTCAACTCACCAAACCCTTGAGATAAAAGCTACAATATTATGTGAAATGGATAGCATGAATGAAGATTTTGACTTTTGATTGAATGATATGGATCTTTAAATGAATACTTATTTGAATTTGGAAAACCTACATCACAAATGTTAGCTCAAAGAACACACATGATGCATGATGACTTTGACATGATACTTGAATCTTGAATGTGTTAGTTTTTATGATCAGATATCTAAAACTGAAAGCAATCAGAAAATGCAGCACTTAAGACAAAGAACACAACAAGATACCTTGAGAAAACCCTCCAACTTGAGGGAGAAAAACCCAACAAATATGTCTCTTATATATTGATGTAATAAGAGCATAAATCTTCTTACAACTCAAGCACAACACAATGCTGATTTTGATACAAAGAATAATCACACCTCTCCTAGATGTGAATACAAATGAATATGTTTCTCCTTGAGATCGATCTGCTACTACATAATGATGACCTACTGCTAGGCACTAACTTCTTAAGAAGATAGGAATTATGATGAATGGAATTGATTATAAAATGAGTGATCATCACTCATACATATACCCGCTGGAAGGAAAGGATGCGTCTCTCCAAGGCAAGAGGTTGGCCTCGAAGAAGAAACATGTCTCTTAAGATCAACAAGTCGGCCTCCTTAGAAAATCATGATTCTTCAAGATGGCCACTTAATTAATTATAAACAATAATTAATATTTATTTATTGCTTTCATGTGAAGCACCTCTTCACATGGTATATTGACCATATAAATTAAATAGCCATAAGGATACATTTAATTTATTGCTTCTAGAGAAAATCATGCTTGGAAGTAAATCTACTGAAGTTGTAAATATCAACACTCCCTCTCAGCTAGGGAGGAATACTTCCATCTATACAAGACATATCACCTCATTGTGATGTCAATCACCATGGCTACTCCCATGTGTGGAACTAAGCATATCATCTCATCATGATATTAGCCATCATTGCTACTCCCATGTCTGGTACATGTGCATAATTTCCCATCACTCAACGTGATGGCATCACCTCATCGGGACGTTCACCATGGCTACTCCCAGAGGGTTAATAAACACAAGTACAAGAAAATCATCATGGACTCTCTCATGTGATGTTTTCATGGAGTCACACACATGACATCGACCATGGCTACTCCCAGAGGGTGGAAAACAAGGCCTTGCACCTCAAATCTCTCTCATAGAGAAGTGCATTAAAGAAAATCATAGAAGATCACTGATACTGAGACTCCTTCTCTGCTAGGGCTTCATTCTCCACAATATCAAGATTTTCTTGAAAGTACACAAACTTTAATCTAGCAAGAGGCTTGGTGATAATGTCTGCTATCTACTCATCAGTACTAATATAGTTCAACTAGATTGCTTTCCTCAATAGCATATCTCTAATATAGTGGTATTTGATCTCAATATGTTTAGTTTTGTCATGAAACAGTGGATTGATAGAAAGCTTCACAACTTTGATTATCACAATGAATGATAATTGGCTCCAATGATTGTCAAAACAATCCTACAAGGAGCTTCCCAAGCCACACTACTTCTCAAGCTTCCACACATGCTCCAATATACTCTACCTCTGTAGTGCTCAATGCCACTGAAGATTTCTTCCTGCTACACTAGGAGATCATCACAAACCCAAAACTGAAACAACATTCAGAGGTGCTTTTTCGATCAGTGACACACCCTACCCAATTAGAATTAGTATATCCATGTAGCTTCAAGTCCACACCAGAAGAATATCTCAAGCCATACCAAATTGTGCCACACAAGTATCTCAGGATATGCTTCACTGCAACTAGATGTATTTTCCCTAGTTCACACATGAACTAACTAAGTGCACTCATTTCATAGAAAATATCTAGTCTAGTATTGACTAGATACATCAACGATCTAATCAACTGCCTACACATAATAGGATCTACCATATCTGAACTAGCTACAGCCTCCTTAAGCTTCTAAAAGTTGGTCCCCATAGGTGTGGACATGGATTTTCAATCCATCATACCAAATCTCTTCAAAATGTCAATAGTATACTTCCCTTGACTCAAAATGATCTCACCCAGCTTCTGCCATGCTTCTAAGCCAAGGAAGTAGTGCATGAGATCAAGATCCTTCATTTGAAAAAAATTAAGCTAGCTCCTTCTTGTATTTGATAATGAGGTGATCTTCTCCAATAAGAATTATATCATCAACATACAGAACCAAGATCAATGCTTCACCATCAATTACCTTGAAGTATAGTTTTGAATCATCATCATTCTTAGAGAAACCCAAGCTCATCAAGTATTGATCAATTCTTTTGTACCAAGCACGAGGAGCCTGCTTAAGGCCATACAACGCCTTCTTTAGCCTACAAACATGAGACTCCTTCCCATGAACTTCAAAGCCATTAGGTTGCTCAATATATACATCTTCCTTAATTACACCATTTAGAAATTTTGTCTTCACATCCATCCAGTGTATCTTCCATCCCTTAGATGTTGCAATAGCAATTATGGTCCTAATGGATGTATAAAGAGAAATTGGAGAAAAGGTTTCCTCATAGTCTACTCCCTCTTTCTGAGAGAATCCTCTAGCCATGAACCTAGCCTTTTACTTCTCAATGCTCCCATCAGTTGCATGCTTGATCTTGAAGAGCCACTTAGAAGATACCATAGATTTTCCTTCAAGTCTAGGTACGATGTTACAAACATCATTCTTGAGGATGGAGTGATATTCTTTAGCCATAGCATCTTTCCATACTTGCGGACTTGAAGCTTCCTCAACACTGGAAGGCTTAGATTCAATCATTTGACTCATCAATGCAACATAGCCTGAGAACTTCTGAGGTCTTTTACTTTCTCTGAATGTTCATCTTGGGGCTACAAAGCTTTCTGCCTCCTCCATTGTTTTCCTTTCCCAAAGAGGTCTCTTTCGACCAATCACAATGTCGGTAGGCCCATCAGTAGGTTCCAAAGGCTCAACTGGATCTTAATAGTCTTTAGGATCAGTAGCCTCCCTTTGAATCTTGGGAGTATGGTCAACTTCCATGTCCTGAGGAGACTCTTGGTCTTCATTTTATAACTCCATGTCAGAGCCCTTAGATCTCTTGAATGCAACATCTTCAAATGTAACATCATGGCTGATCTCTATCAGTTTTTGACCTGGAATGTAAATCTTGTAGGCTTTTGAAGATTCATTGTAGCCCACAAATATTCCCTTCTTGCTAGATGGTTCCAACTTTGTCCTTTTATCTTTAGGGACATGAATATACAAAGGACAACCAAATATTCTCAAATGGCTAACTTAAGGCTTCACTCCTATGAAAGCTTCTTCAGGAGTGATGTTCTCCAAAATATGATGAGTGCTTTGATTCAGAACATACACAACTGTCCTAGAAGCTTCGGCCCAAAGAAAGGTTTGCAAATCTTGATCATGAATCATGGCTTTAGGTGCTTCTACAATAGATCTGTTCTTTCTTTCTGCTACACCATTTTGTTGTGTATTGTATGTAACACAAAAATCCCTCTAATCCTACTTCAACACAAAAGATACGAAAGCTTCCAGAGATGTATCCTCCTCCATTTCCAAATCTCAAAAATTTAATCCTCTTCCCCAAAAATTTCTCTACTTGAGCTTTAAATTCCTTGAATCTCTCAAGTACTTCCTCAAATTATTTAGTCTTTAAGAAATAAATCCAAGTCTCTCTAGAGTAGTCATCAATAAAAATTACATAATACAAGAAACCACTCAAAGAAGAAACACACATTGGATCACATAAATCAAAATGAATCAATTCTAGAATACATTTAGATCTACTTTCACTACTATGAAAAGGTCTTTTAGTATTCTTACCCAAAGCACATCCTCGACAAGTACCTTCATGTTCCTGGTTGAGTTTAGGAATGTTGGTGACCATCTTCTCCATGGTTGGAACTACTCAGAAGTGAATTTGAGCAAGTATTATATGCCAAAGCTCACATGAACTTGATGTATCATGCAAAAATTCCTATAGAGGATGAGTGTAAAGTATGTAGGGGCATTCTTGCTGAAAACTAATCACTCGGGCTGTCTTGAAATTAGTGTTCTTTGGCCATGTAAGAAATTTCCCTTCAGAGAATGGGACCTGATATCCCTTGTCCTCCAAGGCTGAAATAGAGACAAGGTTCCTCTTGATGTCAAAATCTAAGTGAACGGTGGAGGTCCCAACACCTTTCATAGAATAACATGCATCATCTCCAATTATGACCTAGACACTTGTATCTCTCATCACCAAATCTGAAATATGGTCTTTGAATCCAATGATGTGATGAGAGGTGCCACTATCAATCAACCAAGTGTTGCTATTTGTTGGAACATTGCTTGATAAGGCAGAATAGAATAGATATTCACTTGAATCCTTTTGAGGGGAGATCTCATCCACATCCACAAATGAAGCATGCTGCTTAGGCCTGGTTGGGAAATCCATTACATAGTGATCAAATTTCTCACATCTAAAACATTGAACATGAGATAGGTCCTTCTTCTTCTTAAATGCAATGGCACCATCTGACCCTTTATCTCTATTCCTCTTAGAGTACCTTTTCTTTCCTCCTTTTCATTTCTTCTTTGAGGATTGAGTGGAAAGAAAATGAATTTCTTCGTTTGTAGAGCTTTGACCAATGCCTCTTGCAGCCAACCTAGATTGTTCTTGAATACAATCTGATCTTAATCAATCAAACTTAGGAAGTTTTGATCTCACACTGATTCCTTGAATGTATGACTCCCAAGATGTATGAAGACCATTGAGAGCCAACATAGTCAATTCCTTGCTAGCAACAATATGCCCAATAGTAGAGATTTGATCTCTCAACTCGGTAATCTTCATGAAATATGAGATGACGGATTCTCCTTTCACCATCTTGATATGATGAATTTTTTGCTTGAATGCAAAAGGTCAACTTGTGTTATTGATCTCATACATCTCCAAAGTCTTGAACACATCCCTTGCTATCTTCAACTTGGAGATGATTGGCACAATGTGATCTTTCACGGAATCAACCAACATCTTTTTCGCCTTAGTGCCATTTCTCTTCCATTGAGGATTTGCATTCTCTTTGGTTGGTTCGGGAACTTTTCCCTCCACGAACTCAGCTAACTTATTTTCCTCCAAAGCGAGCATCACTCTAAACTTCCAAGATGTGAATTTTGATGTGCCCTCAAGTCTATCTTCGATCTTGAGCCCGTTTACCATCTTGACAATAGGATAGATGCAATCTAAGGTGAGAAAAATAATGGAGGATAATGCTGCTAGAAGAAATCTGATAAGATATTTCTTATACCTGCTCTGATACCAAGTTAGTTTTTATGATCAGATATTTAAAACTGAAAGCAATTAGAAAATGAAACACTTAAGAAAAATAACATAACAAGATACCCTTGGAAAACCCTTCAACTAGAGGGAGAAAAACCCAACAAATATGTATCTTATATATTGATGTAATATCTTGAGCAGAAATCTTCTTACAACTCAGGCATAACACAATACCAACTTTTATACAAAGAATAATCACACCTCTCCTAGATGCAAATATAAATGAATATGTTTCTCCTTGAGATCAATCTATTGCTACAAAATGATGACATGCTGCTAGGTCCGAACTTCTTTAGGAGATACAAATTATGATGAATGAACTTGATTATAAAATGAGTGATCATCACTCATACATATACCTGCTAGAAGGCAAGGATGTGTCTCTCCAAGGCAAGAGGTCAGCCTCCAATAAGAGACGTATCTCTTAAGATCAACAAGTTGGCCTCCTTAGAAAATTGCAATTCTTCAAGATGGCCATTTAATTAATTTTAAACAATAATTAATATTTATTTATCGCTTGCATGTGAAGTGCCTCTTCAAATGGTATATCGACCATATAAATTAAATAGCCATAATGATACATTTAATTTATTGCTTCTAGAGAAAATTGTACTTGGAAGTAAATCAACTGAATTTTTAAACATCAACAAATGTAGCTCCAAATGCCTGATAATCAGCTCTTGAATGCTCTTGATCTCATAAAATTGTAATGGGAATGCTCTCTTAAAAATATTAGGTGAAAATATGTGAATCAACCTTTTATTTATACTTGTTTATGCAAAATTTCCCAAAATTACAACACTATAAGCTAGCATTTGATCTAGGAGAAGAAAATCTCACCAAGAATTGAATTCAAAATAGGTCCAAGCTAATTAGGATTCATATGAAAATTGGGGCATATGAGTCCTAGTAGCCTAGGGTTAGGATACAAATTTCAAGAAATGATATGTTCTATGTCATATTTAGGATGAAACCCCAAGACTTGGGTGGGACCCATACACCCAAAGTGGCATATGAGTGCCAAATCACTAAATCTAGAACACACAACCCAAAATCATGAATTATGGTAGTTCATTAGATAAATTTTTGGATTATCCTCATAAGGATGCATTAAATAATTCTTGTGGATGCAAAATAGGACCAAATAAGGAATAAAGAAGCCCAATTTATTAGGGGAGCCCAAAAAAGTGTGAAAATGTAAAGGGATACATTTTTCTACACTACATTTAGTCCCTACTTTAGTGAGAGGAGGAACTTTCTTCAAACTCACACTAAAGTAAAAAAACTCACATCAAGAGGGGTTCAAATGTACCAAAGCTAGTAAGATAATAAAACAATGATCAAGAGGGATGATCAAGCCCCCAAGATCGAGATCCTATGGAAAACCAACATGAGCACAAAAGAACACAAATGTGTTCATGATGTAAGGAGAAACAACAAGGAACATGCATACACTTCCAAAGATGAGAAGAAAGAAAAACAAAAACAAAAAGGGTAGATCAAGCCTCGATCATTTGTCCAACATGATGTGGATCATATCTAAGATGTTTGTCCAAGAAATGTTTACAACTAAAACATGATGTCAGCTATGCAAACCAAACACATGCTCACAAGGGCTTGTGGAACCTCAGGCTGTCCACTAGGTGAGGCCCCAAAGACACATACACACATGACATATATGCACTCACATAGACAAGCAAGTGGCTATGGGAAATTCATGCCTAAGTTAGGCTCCCATATGCTAACCATACCAAAGCTATACCTCTTGATAACTTAGATAAGGCACCACACAACATGAACATCAAGATTCATGAGGCAAGGAAAAATTTGTATGCTTGACACCCATGAATAAACATGATGGCTCCATAGGCAAGCAAAGAAGGCCATATGACAGATATCATAAATGTGAAATAGTGTAAGGTACATTCAAAGGAGTTCATGTAAGGTATTAACTTAGGGGAAATCATTCCTAATGTCTCCAAGAGAGGACCAATCAAAGAATAGAAGATTCAAAACTTAAGGGATGTAGTGTCACATCAAGCCACTAAGAGGAATATAATATGCTAAGAGAGATCACACTCTTGAGGGAAATCACACCCAATTTCACCACAAAGAGAATAATGCATCTCATGAAATAAGAAGACTACACAATGAAACATGAATTGTAATTGAAATGTAAAAGAATAATGCCAATGCATATCCCCACTTTAAGGAAATTTCTAAACACCATGATGTGATCAATTATGTTAAAGTAGAAAATGATAAACGCTAGCAATAAGGACATGAAAGCTTATTTGGAAAGCCATATGCCAAGTCATATGTTTCCAAATAAAGCCACATCATGAAAATGGGGGTTATCCCCATAATGAATTCCCAAAAATAACATAAGGGATCCACGGATTCGGGGTCAATATTTCTTTACTACAATTTTATTAGAGAGCTTGAAAACATCATCATTACCTAACTACTTATGGAATAGGAAGAATGAAAAAAAGAGAGTGAAAAAAAATAAAAACCTTTTGGCTCAACATGGAAGAGACCTAAATTTCTCGATTCCTTGCATCATCCCCAAAACGAAAACACAAGAAAAAGAAAAGATAAAGGAAAATATTTTGGGCCAACTTGGAAGAGACCTAAATTAATTGATGCCTTATGTCATCCCCAAATGGAAAACACAAGACAAATGAAAATTTTTACAAAATAGAGAAGAATGTAGATACAAATAGAGAAATGTCACAAAGAGAGTTACATCAAATAAAATAGTATTGTGGATCACATTATGCACATGAAATCACATAAAAGAAACATGAAAAGGAATGTAAATTCAAGGCTAGTAAGGCACATGTGAGTCAACCTATTACCAGGTTGTATGCATATTGATATTTTTCATCATATACATAAGGTAGGAAACTAGCCAAAGGGACAACAAGTGTCGAACTATGGGTATCACTAAGTTCAACATTGTTTCTAGGAGAGATATCATAGAATCTCATGGAAGAGGAAAAAATCTATTTAATTCATTATGCACTTCCTCATCAATCTTAGGAATCTCATCATCATTGTCCAAGTTAATCACAATGGGAGGTCAAATGATAATGTCTAAAGAAGGATTTAGCTCTTGTTGCAATTGTGATATAGGATCTTTTTCTTGTGGAGAAGAGGGAGACTCCTCCTGTATTGCTTTAGTTGAGTTTGGATGTTGATTTTCTTTGTTGTTCTCTTTGTTTAACATTTGAGAAATAGCATGACATCTACGCCTATGCTCTCTAGCATTTCTATTTCTCTTTGTACTATTTTCAATTTGTGTTTATGTAGGAGCGGTTTTATTAACCATAGGTTTCTTTTCTTCCCTAAGGGGAGGAACGAAAGGAACCATAAGAGGATGTTCAACCACTTTCTCTTTAGCTTTGTAAACTTGTTTTGTATTAGGAGGCATGATGATATTATTTTTGTTGTCTCTTGGTCATTTGTAGGAGATAGGAAAAAGATATCTCTTAGGTTGGTCTTGGTTATTTGGAAGGCATTTTGGTTCAATCATAGTTTCATCAAGGATAGGAGGCTCAATCATGGGGTTGAGGAATGTTTATAAGGGAAAATATCTCTATGCATTTCACCTTAAAATTTTGATAGGATTTGAAAAATAAGTCCTCACGAGGTTTAATAGGTTCCATAGGTTTGGGCCAAAAGAAATCCAATGAAAAATTCCCATTGGAAGAAAAAAATTTAAAGCCACTATGGTGCACAAAAAATATTTCATTATCAAAGGGGAACTTTAAACATTTATTCACAACCGATGGGACAATGGAGTGTAGCCATGGATAACCAATTTTTACATATAATTTATTTGATGTTGAGATGATCGAGAATGAGATGTCGAGAAGGGTGATCGATCCCATCACATTGCAAGTGAAACCATTATTCATTTTTATCCATTCTTTTGGTTTATCATATGTTTATTGACAAAGTTCATGCACAAGTAATAATTCTTCAATGATCACATTCTCTCCATAGATAGGATCAATTAACATCCCATTAGTTGGCTTGTTACTAGTTTGGCCAACTATGTAAAGAGGACCATCAGGTGCATGCTTAAGTATATCTGTAGTTGAGAAAGAAAATTCAAGAGGATTTGTAGTTCAGCCCTTATGAGGTTGTGTTTTGATCAATGCAACCATATCATCCATAAGACCTTGTTTATCAATATTCACAAGACCTTGTTCAATAGTATCCATATGACCTTGTATAATAATATCCATGTTATCATCGTGTCAACATTCATCACATCATTCTTTTTAGTTTCAATAGCTCTGACAAATGAAATATTATGATTTGGCATGGGGTTGGTAAATATTTGCAGGTTTTGGTTAGGATGGGCAACAAAATTATTTCCTTGATCACTAACACTTCCAATTTGTAGTCGACTAGAATCAATGAGGTCTTGCACAAGATGTTTAAGACACTTACAATGTTCTATATTGTGTCCATTTTTCAGTGATAATGACAATATGAATTTGATCTAAAGTTAGAAGGTAAAGAATTATTAGGATCGGGTGTTTTAACCAGAGGTAAGGAGATCATTTTTTTTCTAGAAGTTGTAACATTATGTTAAGGCTTGGGTATCGGGTAAGGGAGTAAATTATCCAGCCAGGTCCCCAAATGTACAAGGACTTGTCTTCTTTATAAAAGCCACTTCAAAATCAACCTATTGATTTGGTTCAGGGTGATTTAGTTGAAGGAAGCCTCTATTATATTTCCTTAAAGATTGGTAATTGTTTTGATTTGTGGATTCAAACTTCTTAGGACAGCTAAAGGTGGGTTTTGTTTCATGACTACTGGCCGATTTTCGATAATCATGAAGGGAAGTACACAAGTGTATAAAGGAAGGAAACTTAATCATGCCAAGATTATCTTGTATCTCAGTTTGTAAGTTTTCAATGAACATTTGTTGAAGGTGAGGATCGGGAATATTTATGCTAATTTGGGAATAAAGCCATTGGTAGTGTGAAATGAAGTTAGTAACTTTTTCATTTTCATTTTTCTTACATATCATGAAATAGGATAAGGTCATCCTAGGAGTCATATGCACTTGGAAATGGTTAATAAAGGCTTCAAAGAGTTCATTGAATGAACGAATTGAATTATTCAGTAATGAGGAAAATCATTCTAGAGTGTTATCTTTCAGGGACCTAGGGAAAATATTAGCCATGAGCTTATCCTCAAGGATGAAATCACTACATAAGGCAGTTTAAGCACAAACATGGTTAGAAGGGTCTCCTTTTCCTCCATATTTCTCAAACCTAGGAATATTTATACCTTATCATATTAGTGTTCTCAATATCTCCAAGGATAAGGGATTGCTTTTGACATAGTGTGATGTTTGGCCATTTTGATTTTGGTTTATGGTGGAAATTTTCTTTTGAAGGGATGATTTTTTTTGCAAGATTTGGTTAAGGATGGCATCATTGGTTTTATTTTGAGGTGGTAGTGAATATGGCGGAGGTGTATATGTGTTTGAGGGGGAAGTGAATGGAATACTTATGGGAGGTAAAATGGTAGGAGATATGACATGAGATGCCACAAAGGTATAGAGATTGCTAGTGAAAAATACCCAAGGTAGGAATAACATTACTAGTACGTTGCATCGTTGTTGTAACTTGAGGGTTGGTATAGGTAGGAATAGAGGCAATGGTTGTAGGAGGAGGAATTTGAGTTCCTCCTTGACTTTGGACATTGTTCGAAGGTTGAGCACAACTAGTAATTTTTCCAAAAATCGAAGCTAGGTTATGTACAAGTTTTATTCCTTATTCACTTTCAATCATGTAGTGCATGTTATCTATGGTAGGGATGGTAGTGGTGAACATTTTTTAGTACTCACTTGATGTTGTAGGTTTTCTAATTGTTCACGGATTTTGATTATGTTTTCCTCAGGTATACTAGCAACCATTGTTTCAACACTTGTCTTGCTACTTGAAGGTAAAGATTTGTTAAGGGTATGGTCCATACCTAGTGAACTAGTGTCAACACTATGAGTGAAAGAGCTAGATAACCCAAGATCCATGAAAAGTGTGCTATCATGGGATGGCATGAGTCTCAAACTATGTCTCATTATAGTATTAGCAATAGGACACCAAATTGTAAAGCTCATGCAAGGGACAATCAATGAATGCAAGATAAATGCAATGACCACAAGATAACTGATATGCTTTAATTCGGATTATTATGTTTAAAAATGCACTTGAAATGAAACAAATTAAGCTAAATTCAATGAATTGAATTAAACAAAAACTCAATAATCTAAAACAGAGATCTAACAACAGTAAATAGAAGCATAGAAACAAGGTTTTTAATGTTATAAAATACAATTTTAGGTCTAACATGGGACTAAATATCCCATAGGGGCATATGAGTCCCAGTTAGGGTTTTTGAAGGGTTCAAATGCTGAAAAACACAACACAAAATTCCCAAAAATTAGGTAAAACAACCTATACTGGGACTAAATCACCTAGAGGGGCATATGAGTCCCAAATAAGAGTTTGGACACTAAATTCAACAAATTAAGTGAATGTTAAGGTTTTTAGTTTGTATGTTGTCTAGACTGTGTGCAATTATATATTTTAAATGAAATTCAATGATGCAAGATGCAAAAATTCAACCTAGATGCACTTTCACTAATGCAATATTTAGAAGCCCTAAATGCAAATTAACTAATGTAAGAACTAATGCAAAGTTAATGCAAGGTAGATCCAAGACTGAAATGCACTCCAAATCAAAAATAAAGGGTTTGAAGGTCAAGTTCACCAAAATGAACCCAAAGGAAATAGGTTGCCCCACCTTTTAGGAGATGGAGCACATGCAAAGAGGGGGGAGGTCCTATACCTATTTCTCTCTAGTTCATTCAAGGAAACCCTAGAGATCTCAATCTGATGGTTCAATTGAGAAGAGGGGTTGTTATAAGGTCTCCTTGGGTGTGATTAAAGAAAGGGGGTTCACCACTAAGCAAAGGCTTAGAAAGAAGGAAATGAAAGCAATATGAAAAACCTAACTATATGACCTAGAAAGTAGAATTTAAAAGAATGTAATCAAATTGATAAATAGAATAAAACTAAGAAATACTTTGAGAGATGAAGATGACTGAGTAAGGCCTGAAAACATTGAAAAATTGATGCTTTTGATGTGTACTAGGACTCATGCACTAGGCTGGACGATTTAGTCCCAATTTAGGGTTTTAGGCTAAATCTAAAATTTGCAACTGGTAAACCAAGATCTAAAGGAAATGACTAAAAAGTGGTATACTAGGACTCATATGCCCAAGGTGGTGATTTAGTCCCAGTATTATAGTTTTGCTAAAACTCTGCTATCCTCTAGTGATCTTTTGTAGCGTCTCTCCCTTACAATCTTCAAGTGTGAAATATTTTTTTTTTTCTTGTAGGTGACTTTCCATGAAGATGAGAACTTTATGATAACCTAGAAAACTTTATTCAATCTCGCAACTCTATCTTCAAACTATTTGCAAGCTCAAAACACCTTGATCTAAAAGCACACATGTAGAGAGATAAAAATGTTGTTTTGTTAGGGGATAGGGGTTTTCCTTGGTCAAATCTTGTTTTGGTAATCAAACCTTGAAATGAAATGAAACAAAATTTAGGAATGATGAATGAACAATATGCAATATTGCAACTCACAAAACCATTGAGGTAAAGGCTATAATCTTATGTGAAATGGATAGAATGAATTTAGATCTTGACTTTTGATTGAATGCACTATAGATCTTGACCTGAATTCTTGTTTGAATCATGAAAACCTACATCACAAATGTTAGTTCAAAGAACACACATCATGCATGATGACTTTTACATGATTCTTGAATCTTGAATTTAGCTCCAAATGATTGATAATCAGCTCTTGAATTCTCTTGATCTCATAAAATTTATATGGGAATTCTCTCTTGAAAAATCTTAGGTGAAAATATGTGAATTAACCTTGTATTTATACTTGTTTATGCAAAATTTCCCAAAATTACAACACTACAAGCCAACATCAAATCTAGGAGAATAATACCACCAAGAATTAAATTCAAAATAGGTCTAAGCTATTTGGGACTCATATGCCAATTGGGGTGTATGAATCCTACTAGCCTAGGCTTGGGACACAAATTTCAAGAAATGTTAAGTTCTACATGTCATATTCAGGATCCGGCCTTGAGACTTAGGTGGGACCCATAAACCCAAGGTGGCGTATGAGTCCCAGATCACTAAATCTAGAATGCACAATCCAAAATCATGGATTATGATAGGTCATTAAATAAATCAAGATTATCCTCAGAAAAATGCATTAAGGCTTTTGGATGCAAAATAGAACCAAATAAGGCATAAAGAAGCCCAATTTTAGTAGGGAGGGCCCAAATAAGTGTGAAAATGTGAAGGCATACATTTTTATAAACTATAGTTAATAGATGCTCTCTCGATTTTGAAGATTTAGAAAGAATCATTCACCTGTTGTCTCATTGCCCTTTTTCTAGAGAGGTTTGGACTCATGTATTTTACATTCTATTGATTGATTGGGTGTTTCCCTTGTTGGCCTTGTCGTTGAACCAAAATATCGACCTGTCAATGCCCGATACAAGCGTAAGTTAAGATCTACGGGAGGCAGTTAAACCATGTCATGAACCCAAAGGGAGATGCTAGCGGTTAGTCCAACAATCCCCCCTCAGCATCACTCGAGGGGTTCAAACCCGTGACCGGCTCTAATACCAATTGTTGGCCTTGTCGTTGCACCAAAAGATCAACTTATCAATGCCCGATACAAGCATCAGTTAAGATC
Source organism: Sequoiadendron giganteum (assembly GCA_007115665.2). Lineage (NCBI taxonomy): Eukaryota > Viridiplantae > Streptophyta > Pinopsida > Cupressales > Cupressaceae > Sequoiadendron > Sequoiadendron giganteum. Next base: position 866,106,198 of record CM021100.1, on the reverse strand, counting down.
CATGGGAGGTGGTTAAACCATGTTGTGAACCCAAAGGGAGATGCTGGCAATTAGTCCAACATCCTTTTGTCCTTAAGGAACTTATTTATTAATGGATTAACTACCCTTTTAACTATCCAATTATTGTGGAACTATGAAAGGAAAACTCCCCCATTTGTTTCATGGGGCCTATGGAAGGAACAAAATTATAGGATTTTTAGTGATTAGTGGAGAAGTAGCATGGAGGTTTTCTTGAGCACAAAAAAATAAATTCAAGATAATATAAACTCCAAAAAAATTGGTTTTTCTAAACAAATTCTTGACTATAAGGACCTAAGAATCAAATAGAACTGGGGAATTAAAAAATATCTAACAAGAATTGATTGGGCCAATATTTTGAATAGAAGAATGACTATCCAGACCCCTCCTACTAATGGATGGATCAGGCTTTATTTTGATGGTTGTTCATAGGGTAACTTGGGTGTTGCTATTGTAGGTGGTCTAATAAGAGACCATAGGGGCATTTTCATTTTAGGATTGCCAAATTCTTGGGAATTAGTACTAGTAATGAGGTAGAAGCAACTACTATTTGGTGGGGTCTAAAGAGGGTTAAGGAAAGAGGATTTAACAAAGTATCAATAGAAAGTGACTCTAGATTGATTATCAATATTCTTAATGGTGCAACTGAATCCTTGTGCAGGATCAAAAATTTGTTAGATGACTCAAAAACGATGATTGAAAGCATTAATTAGTATAAACTATTACACATATACATGGAAGGGAACAAAGCAATATATGTTGCAAGTCCAATGTGGGGCTTTCCAGTTTATAGTGGTAGAGATGGAACTATGAGGATTCCCCTCAAATAATTAAATAAATTATCTCTAAAGAACACCTCATCATAGATAAATCAAAGATTAATGAGAATAATGCTCAGTCGGGTCCCAATAGTTATGGTTATTAATGTTGATGTTTGGGATTTGGCTCTTGTTATTGGTGCTTTATCAAGAAATATTTATTTAAATGCTAAGGAAATGATGCAAAGGGACAAGGTATGATGCCTACATGGTCAAATTTTCCCTCGATAATCATGGGGAAATTTTGCATCTCATGTTTTATATTATTATAAGTTGTTGCTTACAAAACAACTCTAGAGTTTGAGGGGGTTATTTTAGTGTGATGAAGGATAAAAGGCATATCACCAATTTAAATGATAAGCACATTAAAGCTTACATCTTCAAAGCTTTATGGAGTAATAATGGGAGGCCTATCTAATGATTAATATGATTTTCTTAAGTTGTTTCCTTATTGCTCCTTGCTCCAACAATATTTTTATGATTTTGCATGGAAAGCTTAAGGCTCACACGAGCCTCAAGTCTTATACATGGATTATATCGATATTACATAAGATTCAACTCATTTGGATTACTGAGAGATTTATCATTAAAGAAAAGTGGAGAGACTTTTAGAATGTTGGTTAAGGGTCTAACTCATTCCCTGATAGACATTTTATCTCACCATTTTTACAAAAAAAATAAATTAAGTTGTAGTTGCATTCCTTTTCTGTCAAATATTTGTTGTTGTTGTTATGTGGTTTCCATGTCTCAAAAATCCCTATGAAGGAGGTGGAAGGGTTGTGTACTTAATATGCGTGGACCAAGGAAGTTATTTGAGGAAGCCAAAATGGCGCCCTTCTTTCAAGACATGAAAGGCTTCAATGATGATCTTACATAAAAAAAAAATTAACTCATGAAGGGAGGGTAAGGTTTTGATTGGTAGTGTTAGCTTCAAGGTAACCCCAAAACTTATTGTTGAGGCAACAGGTTTAGAATGCAAGGGAATAAGATTTATGAAGCTGAGAAATAATAACTACCAATGTTTCATTGACAATTTCCTTGAAGAGGATGAGAAGCTTAAGCGATTCCAAAATGGTCATGACAGAGAGAAATTTTTGGCACCCTATGGTCTAGTGAATGTTCATATCATGAAATACTTCACTATAGAAGGTAGATATACTATTGTTCATGGTTATTACTTTCCTTTCCCTAATCATATTAGGTGGAATGAAAAAAATTAATATCCACTTCTTTTTTCTTTCCTCTCTGCATTAATGTAGGGCTATAGGGGCCTCTGCTTTGTTGCATTAGGGCCTAATTCAAAGACTATAATTATGTTTTTTCCCTAACCCATCTAATGTGTTTAATGAACAATGTTAATCCTCAACAAATTAAGCCCTTAAAGGAAAATCTTGGCGTTTTCTTCAATTTAACCCTAACCCCCACAAGAAACCAAAATTTTCTACGTAACCTAGTGTTGTTTCTCAAAACCCTATCACAAAGGAAAAACAACCTATCCCTCCCTCTCAAAAAAGGAAATGTAAGGAAAAACCCACTTGCTCAAAACAAAATTGTCTAGACCCTGATGAAAATATGATGAATAAGGTCATGGCTGAAATCCCTGATGAGGGTGAGGAGATCCAATTGGATGATTCAAGCAATGGTAAAAGTGAGGGAAGGTCAACTAGATTTGCCAATGTGGTGAAGCAGAACAAAAAATAAAACATTAAGGTGGAGAAGCTAGATTTCAAAGAGGAGGAGGATGGGTCTTCGAATGAAGATTATTCCCTATAATTGAGGAGGAGTACCTTGAAACTAGCCAAAAAAAACTAAAAGTGGTGATTGGAAATGAATCTAATGTTGAGAATACAAGTGTGGAAGAGGAGGCAGAGGATGAAAAAAGTGAGAAAGAAGAGGAAAAGTATAATGAAATGAATGAAAAGAATATTTTAATGGAGGAAGAAGAGGAAGGTTCGAACCCAAAATAGGAGGAAAATAATGTTAAGGCTATGGTGAGCTCGAAGGAGGAGGTGGATCTGGGAAGAAGTACTCTTCATTATTATAAGAATTAGACTAATAACCTACAAGGGAGGGTTTGCCGACTCGAGAGTGCATTGAGTTGCATGATATCTATCACTCATGGTATCATGAATAGGGATTTTTTGAAATGGTTACCAAGTAATCTAAAGTTAGAAAAATGAAACACAAGAAGGAGAATAAATAAGATGTTGAAACCCAAAGGAGGATATTATGGGTGAAGCTAAAGATACTTGGAAGAACAAATTGGATCTTTTCAAGAAAGAATAGAACCTAATTAATAGTCATAAGGAGTAGTTTCATTTTCTAGTAGGTGTCTTTTGTTGTTTTTGGTTCTCTAAGGCTTGTGTGCCTACCTTTTTGAAGCTTGCGTACCATTTTGATTTTACGTCTCAATGATTGTTTCTCTATTTCTTTGTGTTGTTTACTAGTAGGTATGTTGGTCTTTGTCTTTGTTTGAATTGGTGGGTCTGGTGGCCTTGCTTCTTTATTTTTATTTTTTCCAAGATAAGGGCCCTTACCTTGCTTTTTTAATAAAAAAAATCTGATATATATGATATAATAGAGAAGAGATTCCATAGAGAGATGATATATATATATATTTAATTTGGACAAATATTTAATAAAAAATTATGTATGTCCCATCATAACAATTGTGTCTTCATCCTTCTCCATCTGCTAAGAATAAAGTTAGTACTATTGATAATTTTCCCCCTCATGTGGCACCTACTAAGATTTTGGACCCTATTACTCCCATTTTTGACAAGGATGTCTCTACCACAATTTTGATTGCTCCGCTCTTTGATATATGGAAGCTCCACCTAAAGTTTCTATTGCTCCACCTGATAGATCTTGTAAAGGGGCTTCTCCCCCTTCTAGTCTAAAATAATCAAACCTAGTTTCTATTTCTTCTTGCACTTGTTACCTATTTCAGCTACTAGTTCAAACAGGAAGTGTTGTTTATATTTTAAAAGTGGAAAAAAGGTAAATTTTTAACTCTACTATGTCACATTCATGTGCATAAAGAAATATTAAAAGACAAAATTATTACATTACATTATGAAAATGCATAAAACATAGAAGAGAGTGCACAATCTTTTCAAAAATGTAGTCTTTATTGATAATATAAATGTATGGTGTCCCGCACAAGTCGTGGGACTAACTATCTAAATGCATAAAATGGAAAAAACTATACATTTATAGATACAAAAGAAAAATAATGCATATGTAGAGAAGGGGACCCACCATTGCCTGAATGACGAATCCTAGTTAATTTGTTCTACATCATCTTCAGTCCCTCCCGCTTGTCCTGTCTCCAGTTGATGCTCTCCTTGCAGCTCCTAGGTTTCCTACATTTGTGAGAAAAAGTGTTGTTAGAGCATTGAGGGATCACCAATCAATACATGTGTAGATATCCATAAACATATAATCTGATCCTCATGTGCATTAAGATAGTTTGCATACCATAGATGTCCATGAAAATAAGAGATTTATCAAACACATCTATCATATGCTCTATTTTATATAACATGTTTGCTCATTGTGCAGGTATAGGTCAAATCTTTGTTGTTGTTTTGTTTAATCTAATCATAGCATGTGGAGTGAAATGGGATCCCACAAGGGTTGAGTCCATCATGCTTCCTTATTGTGCTTTAAAGAGGCATAGAAAGGAAATTCATCTCCTTATGGTTTACTCAAGAAAGTACACATCGTTTATGATAGTGAGATTTTTGTCATTGTCATAGGTGGCATATACTTGCTCAAAGAAATCATAAAGGATGTATAAAATATCATGTATCAAAAAAAATTACAAAAGTGCATTGATGTGCTAATCTATGAAAGCACAGTATAAAACATGTATATGTGATATCCATCATGTTTGTGAGCTATCTGGAGCTATGAAGTACTATCAGGAGCTATCATGAGTTACATGGGGCAGCACAAGTTGAGAAAGAAAATGCATGGTTAAAGCCACAATACATTTTCTATCCCAATGAGAAAAGGGAAGAACAATCATAAATGAAAGGTTTTCACTCAACAGAGTCATAATGAGAGAAGAACAATAAGATGTAGATCATGAAAAGGAAAGAAGTTTATTTAAAGCCTAATGGTAATTAATCATTCATGAGCAACCATAGCTTAGTGTTCAAGCAAATGAATATTGTGTAAGACCTTGTATCAAGGTTAGAACTAAGCTTCAAGGAGCTTATGAAAAATTGTGACAAGTGATCAAAACATGGAGAGGGTAGTGTGTAAGAGATGATCACATTGGTCACATTCATAGATGTTATATCAAATGATAGAGGAAAGTTCAAATATAATATACCTTTTTCATAGGGTGAATACATGACAAAGTATGCACAAAAAGATGGGTCACTTTCATAACTGTAGTAAAGGGAAAATATGCATCATTGTCCTCACTCAACTATTTTATATTTGAGAGTGTGTTGTAGGTTTTTAAGGATAGTCCTTTAGCCATGATAAAAGGATAGTGATTGAATGGTAAAATATATAAACATCAATAGCCAAATTCATTTATGCAGATTTTGTAGCAATGTTACAAAGAGAAAAGTCAAGAAGATCAGTGTTTAGATCCCTTTTATCTGGTGACAGTTAGTTCTGATGGAGAAGTTTTATTATTTTGGGTTCACAGTCCTAGGAAGCAACGCTAACATATCAACTAATTATTACCTAAATACCATGGGTAGGAATTACTATATGCTTCTACAAAAGTAGGTAATTGTTTAGCTCACAATATAATTCAATATAAAATGGAACCCATAGTTTAATTGCAATTACACAACCAAATGTAAGGACATTTTCTATCAAAGAAAATCATGACATTCGATTACGTAGGAGAGGCAGTCATGGTTTGAGGGACGATCATGAGGCATTACATTGTAAAGGGAGTTTTTAAAGGGACTGGAGATGTAGTGAGATTACAGACGAGAATCCCTCATATATGAAAAATGGAAGTTTTCCTGAAGAATGCAAGAATAGTGGTTGCTAGGGTTTCAACCCCTCAAATCTAAAGCAAAGACCCAAAAGCTTAAAGATTCGTTCACGACCATGACAATCAGATGGAAGAACAAACAACACTATAAAGCAAGTAGCGACATGGTGATTTGACAATGAATGATTTATTCAAAGGAGATTCCTTTATGAATGCGAATAAGATTCAATAGAAGTTGTAAAACAAAGAGTAGGGTTTTTAAAAACCTCGAGTTTTCATGAGTTTTCAAGGTAGAGTCACAATTTTTTAAAGATTTTACCATTTTCTTTCAAATGGTCGAGCTCTTAGGGAATTCAGAGCTAGCCCAACTGAGGGTCTTTGAAATTTTGTTTCACCAAGGTGTTTGTGCTGTGGGAACAGAGCTAGAATCTTGGCCTGTATTCAAGCGTGACCTCAGGTTTTCTAAACCATGGCCACAAGATCTCAGGTTTTCTAAACCATGGCCACAAGATCTCAGAAATAAGAATAAATCGAGCCATGGAAATCAACAAAAACCTCAGTCAAGGTAGTAAGACTTCTAAATGTCGAGAAAAACCACATAAACAACAAATAAGTCATGGTATAGTTAATGGTAATGAGGGAAAAAATAGGATATATCCATATCTTTGCAAACAGAGCTCGAATAAAACATGTTTCTATACAGAAAATGGAAAATAAAGGCAAAGTTAACTGAAATAGAGAGTTTACCTAAGCTCAATGTTGTCTTTTCTCATTGAACATGCAAAGATTTTTCCTCCATGAAAGCTTAGGAAACCATGGTGGCACCCAAAAAGCAAAACTAAAATGAAAAGTGCATAAAAATGAGATGAATGAATGCCTTGCCCATGGTTTTGGTGTTTAAGGTTTTAAACCTAAATTTGGGCCGACATCATAAGTTGATTTTTCACTTTTATTAAAAATATATGTAAAACTAATGTATGCCCATAGCTTTTGTGTCTTAGTAAGTTTTCATGAATTTTCTAGTTTTTAAACTTACCTTTCACTCTATATAATCAAATAATATTGATGTAATTATGCATTCAATTCAGTTTGTAAAGCACTTGATTTAATTGATATTGTTATAAGTCAGTAAATTAAATTTCTATTTTAAATGCAAATGGAGTACCATGGCTTGTAAACACATTGAGAGCATGTAGTTGAGGGTTTGTTCTTTTGCAAGCATAATGGAGTTGGTTGAGTTAGTTGGGAAACATGTTCCAAGCATATATGGAGTTATTTTCCTTTCTTTGAGGCTTTTTGGAGCATCTTGGAGCAATTTTGGGAGTTTTTATGGTTGGTTATGGTCAAAGTTGACCTTTCCAACTCTTTGGAGCTCTTTTGGAGAAGTTTTAGTTCCTATATTTTTAGCTTTTTGGAGGCATATGACAAAGGAAGCTTCTAGTTCCTATTTTGGTGCAGCTACTTGGGAGATGGATATAGTCACTTGTTGGATCATTTGTATTGAGTTCTTACTTTATCTTTCTCTACTTTGTGACTTTTTGGAGTCCTTGGTAGAAAAGTCTGCATTTTTATATAACTCATTTATAGGCATGTATTATATTATTTTACCTTTGAGATTCAATAAGAATCAATGATTTTGACCTTCTCAACATTGTTTACTGTGTGTAGCTGGATGATTGATGTATTTTTTTTTTGTGATTTATGTTAGAATCCTTTAATGTATGTCTCATTTTTAACACCTCTAAACAAAAAATCAATGGTTGGTGTAGGTTGTAGGTTGTGACATAGTGTTAATCAGTAGTTAGTTGTGAGAACCTTAATTCTCCTTCTGATTATAGAAACACTAAATCCTTCCTATGAAATATTAATACATGAACATGTGAAAGGTGTGAGTTGTGTCTTGAAACAAGCTTGTTTATTGAGTTCATTGTGCATGTCATCCAGTAGTATTTGTCACAAAAAATTTGGTGTTTCACCTTTGCATTAGGATAGTGTTTTCATTTTCATGTTATCCTTTTACTCTTTTCTTCTACAAGTCAATAGTTTAGGTGATTACCAGTTAGGAAGCCAACCTTCTTCGGAGGTTCATTCTCATTGTAGGTTACCCACAACCAGAGAATGTTCCCATGTGTCAATAGATTGTTGAACCTTAAGTTCATAAGGGTGCAAATCTAGTTGATAACAAATTTAGCATGCTTAGTGGGACATAGAATTGATTTTTTAGTTCATTTAAGACCTTATATTATTGTTTTTTGGTGTGTACAATAGTAGTTTCAACCTTTTTGAGGAAAAAAAATCACATACCTGGAGATTCCAAGCTCAAAGTAACTGGTTTCAGCACTCTAAGTGCTGGTATGCTTCAAGTTTATGAACAAGGAAATGCATGTTATTATGATCTTTCAACCTATTTGAAAGAGTTACCATGTCTAGGTTTCATGGGAATATGTCTTACCATTCAAAATTTCATGAAAGTGTTGTTCCTACATCATCTTATTAGTCATATACAAATAGTTTCAATGTTGGTTTTAGTCCAAGTAATTTATTAATAGAAGATAATCAACATGTTCAATATGTTTACCAACCACCCACCCCTGTTCAACCATCATGGTAGCCAGTATGTGCCTAGAACCAGTCTCAAGAAGGCTATTTAATGCTAAGTCAACAGTACTACCTTCCTAGCCAGATCCAACATAATGAAGAAATGGGGATTAGTAATATCAAAAATATATTGCTAGATTTCCATAAGAATTTGGATGATATCAGGAGACAACAACAGTATCATATGCAATAAGAAGAGTTGGCTTATCAAGCTTATCTTCATGAGTAGGAGATGGAGGCAAAAGTAAGGTATGAGGAAGAGAAAATGCTTGTTCAAGCTCAAAAGCTAGAAGCAGATTTAACACTTTCTTTTCCAAACCCATTCTTTGAGATAGGGGTTCCAAGGTTCAATACATTAAGCTTCAAACAAGATCAACCTTATTTTGAAAATAAATCAGAAGTGTTGCAGCATGAATAAGTAGCTTATCAGACCTATTTTCATAAGAAGGAGTTGGCTACAAGAGAGCAACAAACGAGGCTTCTAACTGAGTAAGTACAAAAGATAGAGTCCCAATCCACTCCTTGCATTTTGAAGTAGTCTATGAAAGAAAAGATCCTCAAATTTAAAATCCCAAGCTTTAAACAAGGTAATCCTTCCAAGTCCTCTAAGTTCAAAATCCCATGTTTTAGAAATCCTTTTCAATTACAAGAATCTATACTTACACAAGTTGAACCTCTTGTTCTTCAAGAGAAACTGTCTCAAGAACCCACTTGTCATAAAGAAGGCCAAAAAGCCTATCAAATTTCCCCATCTTCTAATTCATCAGAATTGTTACAAGAACAAGATGGGCATATAGATTTTGGGAAGTAGTAAGAAGAGCATGAAGAGGGTGGTGAAAAGGAGGATGTTAATTTGATATTTGATGAGTTGCCCTTTTTTGTTGAACAAGATGAAGGGAGCTTTCTCATATCATCATTAGCAGCAGATCTGGAACATCTTGGATTTGTTCAACAACATGATGAGTTCCTTGTTGAGGAAGTTATCAATAAGCACGAACAAGAAGCTTTAATTCATGAAAGTCTCCATAAGGTAAAAATAAGTCCTCTTGCAAAAAACCAAAGTAGAACTTGAAGAGGATATGTTTTGGGATGATTTAGAGACTTATTGTTTAGATTTGGATGTCAAATCATCACCTTTTGTGGAGTCAACTCATGAGCAATAGAAGAAAAATGTGGAAAAAGTTACATTTCCACTTGATACTTTTGAGTTAACTTCCTCCAACCAGCAAGAGGAGACAAGTGAACATGAGAAACTTGGTGGAAAAGAGCCTGATATGTTTTGGTATGATGGTATACCTTCATTTTTTGGAGAAAGTGAAGAAGATATGTCTGTGATAACATAAGATTTGGGATAGCTACAAGATGCTCAACAGTGCGATGAGTTGTTGGTTCATGAAAATCAATATGAGAATGAAGCTTTGGCTCATGAGGTAGTTTCATTTTGGGATGATCTAATGTTTTTTCTAGCTCATGAGGAAGCCTCTTTTTTCCCAACTTTGGGTATTGAACAAACACAGTGCTTTGAAGTAGATGATGTGGAAAACAACATGTTTTGGAATTATAGGAAACCAGCATAGAGAGTTCTAGATTCACGCTTTCTAGAGGATGCCCAATTAGGCATCTAGCCAAAATGGAGGCCAATAAGAATATTGATATCTTGCTTGCACCCAAGCATGAAGGTGCAAATCAGGAAGATCAGACTCAAGCTACCTTTCTACCTCAAGACAATAATGTTTTTATTCCATATAAAAAGGGTAGTGAGCTTGTGTATGTTCTTCAAGAGATCTTGTAGTTCATTGTTGAATTTTTATCCATGTTTAATTTCCTTCTAGTTGTTCGCCAGCATGGAAAACATTGTAAATTCTTTAGAAAAGGAAGCTACTTCACCCAACCAATGAATTTTTCATTTGAGTTGGTGTTTTTCTTGGTTAGTGTAGAGTAGGATTCCGTTTGATTTCCTCCGAGTGTTGTTTGCGCAATTAGTCAGTTTATTTTGGGTATTTGGTAGTTGGAATAAGTTTTCAAGGTGTCATGTACTTATTTGATGAGTTACAACAATGCACAAGACTATTTTCAAGTCTTATTAGTTTTCTAAGTGACTCCATGCCCAATGAATAAGCTTCTAGCAACTGGCTAGGATGTTTAGTAAGCAAACATATAGTAGATGTCACCAAAAATGTTACTTATTTTAGCTACTAGGTCAATTAGGTAGTGCTATTTATATTTTACAAGTGGAAAAAAGGGACATTTTTAACTCTTCTATGTCACATTCATGTAAATAAAGAAATATCAGAAGACTTCCTTACTCCATTACATTATGAAAATGCATAAAACATAGAAGAGAGTGCACAATCTATTAAAAAATGTAGTCTGTATTGATAATATAAATGTATGGTGTCACATAAAAGCCGTGGGACTAACTCTTTGAATGCATATAATGGAAAAAACTATACATTTATAGATACAAAAGGAAAATAATGCATATGTAGAGAAGGGGGACCCGTCATTTCCTAAATGATGAATCTCGGTTGCTTTGTTCTGCATCATCTTCAGTCCCTCCCGCTTGTCCTATCTCTAGTTGATGCTCTCCTTGTAACTCCTAGGTTTCCTACATTTGTGATAAAAAGTGTTGTTAGAGGAATGAAGGATTACCAATCAATACATGTGTAGATATCTATAAACATATAATCTGATCCTCATGTGCACTAAGATATTTTTTATACCATAGATGTCCAGGAAAACAAGAGAGTTATCAAACACATCTTTCATATGCTCTATTTTATCTAACATGTTTTCTCATTATGCAGGTATAGGTGAAATCTTTGCTGCCATTTTGTTTCATCTAATTAAATCATGTAGAGTGAAATGGGCTCCAACAATGGTTGAGCCAAGAATGCTACCTTATTGTGCTTTAAAGAGGCATAGAAAGGTAATTCATCTCCTTATAGTTTACTCAAGAAAGCACACATCATTTATGATAGTGATATTTTAGTCATTGTCATAGGTGGCATATACTTTCTCAAGGAAATCATAAACGATGTATACAATATCATGTATCAAAATAGATTATAGAAATGCATTGATGTGCTAATCTATGAAAGCATGGTATAAAACATATATACGTGATAGCCATCATGTTTGTGAGCTATCAGGAGTTATGAAGTACTATCAAGAGCTATCATGAGTTACATGGAGCAACACAAGGTGAGCAATAAAATACATGGTTAAAGCCACAATGTATTTGTTGTCGCAATGAGAAATGCATGAGAAAAGGAAAGAACAATCATAAATGAAAGGTTTTCACTCAACAAAGTCACAATGAGAGAAGGATAATTAGATGCAGATCATAACAAAGAAAATAGTTTATTCAAAGACTAATGGTAATCAATAATTCATGAGTAGACATAGATTAGTGTTCAAGAAAATGAATATTGTGTAAGACCTTGTATCAAGAGTGGAACTAAGCTTCAAGGAGCTTATGACCAATTGTGACAAGTGATCAAAACATGGATAGGGTAGTGTGTAAGAGATGCTCACATTGTTCACATTCATAGATGCCATATCAAGTGATAGTGGAAAGTTCAAATATAATATACCATTTTCATAGGGTGAATACCTGACAAAGCATGCACAACAAGATAGCTCACTGTCATAACTATAGTAAAGGGAAAATATGCCTCATTTTCCTCACTCAACTATTTTATATCTGAGAGTGTGTTGCAATTTTTTAAGGATAGTTCTTTAGCCATGATAAAAGGATATTGATTGAAGGGTAAAATATATAGAAATCAAGACCCAAAGTCATTTATGTAGATTTTACAACAATGACACAAAGAGGTAAATCAAGAAGATCAAGGTTCAAATCCCTTTTATCTGGTGATAGTTAGTTCTGATGGAGAATTTTTCTTCTTTTGGGTTCACAGTCCTAGGAAGCTACGAAAAACATATCGACTAAGTGTTACCTGAATACCATGGGAAGGAATTACTATATGCTTCTACATAAACATGTAAGTGTTTTTCTCATAGTATAATTCAATATCAAATGGAATCAATAGTTTAATTGTAATTCCATAACCAAATGTAAGGATAGTTCTTATGAAAGAAAAGCATGACAGTCCATTATGTAGGAGAGACAATCATGGTTTGAGGGATAGTCATGAGGCATGACATTGAAAGGCAATTTTTGAAGGGACTGGATATGTAGTGAGATTACAGAGGAGAAGCCCTCATATATGCAAAATGGAAGTTTTCCTAAAGAATGCAAGAATAGTTGTTAGGGTTTTAACCCCTCAATGCTAAAGTGAAGACTCAAAAGCTTAAAGGTCGGGTCACAACAATTAAAATGAGATGGAAGAACAACCAAGACTATAAATAAAGTACCAACATGGTGATATGACAATGAATGAGTTACTCAAAGGAGAGTCCTCTATGAATGCGCATGAAAATTCAATGAAGGTTGCAAAATAGAGACTAGGTTTTTTAAAACCCTCAAGTTTTCTTGAGTTTTCAAGGTGGAGTCACAATTTTTTAAAGCTTTTACCATTTTCTTCAAAATGGTTGTGCTCTTAGGAAATTTGGAGCTAGTCAAACTGAGGGTCTTTGAAATTTTGTTTCACCAAGGTGTTTGTGCTACAGGAACAAAGCCAAAATTTCAACCTATATTCAAGGGTGATCTCAGATTTTTTAAACCTTGGCCACAAGATCTCAGAAATAAGCATAAATCGAGCCATGGAAAATAAAAAAACCCTCAGCCGAGGTATTAAGACTTCTGAATGTTGAGCAAAACCATAGAAACAATAAATAAGCCATGGTATAGTGAATGGTAATGAGGGAAAAATTAGGATATATCCATATCTTTGCAAACAGAGTTCGAATAGAGCATGTTTCTCTATAGAAAATGGAAAAGAAAGGAAAAGTTAACTAAAATAGAGAGTTTACCTGAGCTCAATGTTGTCTTTTCTCATTGAACATGCAAAGATTTTTCCTCCATGAAAGCCTAGGAAACCATGGCAGCGCCCAACAAGCAAAAGTAAAATGCAAAGTGAATAAAAATGAAATGAATGAATTCCTTTTCCATAATTTTGGTGTTTCGGGTTTTAACCCTAAATTTGGGCCGACATCATAAGGTGATTTATCACCTTTATTAAAAATATATGTAAGACTAATGTATGCCTGTGGCTTTTGTGCCTTAGTAATTTTTCAAGCATTTGCTAGTTTTTAAACTTGCCTTTAACTCTATATAGTCAAATAATATTGATGTAATTTTACATTCAATTCAATTTTTAAAGCACTTGAGGGTATGTACAGGATCATCATGAAAAAAATAGGCCCTTAAGTGGCGATAAAATTCAGAAAAATCAGAGTTAGGAAACTTGATGTAAAAATTTGAATAAGTTATCTATATTATTTCAAAAATATGTAAGAATAGAATTTGTAGCAAATTGAATGTAGTTTCTAAACTACTAGGTTTATTTTAAAAAAATAAAAAATCTATTTGGTGAAAATTTGAAATTTCAATGTAGTAGTACTTAAATTTGAAGGAAAAAAAGAAGAATTAGGTGTCTGTCTGACCACCCTAACCACAATAAAATGATAATAATTTTTTTATAATATTTAAAATATAAGTAGAGGACTCATGTCCTGATGTGATGCATATTTTTTTGTAATTTTTTTCCAATTAAATAATTAATTATGATTTTTTTATTACAAATTTTAAAATATATAAAAACTCATATGTTCAACCACCTTAACTAGGTCAAAACTTCATGAAATTCATTTTTTTCTTTTTTAATCCTATAGTACGCAAAGCGTAGAATGTGACACATGTTTTGGATTCAAAAAATGTGATACCGTTTGAAAGCTATAGATGTTTTCCAATCAACCTATCAATCAAGACTTTAGTTGTAATTCAAATGGAAAATGAATAATAATAATTTATTAAATTCAAAGTAAAGCATAATTTATATTGGTGGAAATCTGAGAATCTCCTTTAAAAGCCCTTTTCTTTTTATCAATTTTGGGTAAAAAAAAAGTCATCAGCCACATGAGCCATCATATCACTTACATATCACCACTTTTTGGCCCATCACGATCCTCCACATACCCTTGATTTAAATGATATTTTTATAAATCATTAAATTAAATTTCTATTTTAAATGTGAATGGATTACCATGGCTTGTAAATGCATTGAGAGCATATAGTTGTGGGTTTATGCTTTTGCAAGCATAATGGAGTTCGTTGAGTCAGTTGGCAAAAATGTGCCAAGCATATAGGGAGTTGTTTTCCTTTTTTTGAGACTTTTTGGAGCATCTTGGAGCAATTTTGCGAGTTTTTATGGTTGGTTATGGTCAAATTAGACCTTTTCAAGTCTTTGGAGCTCTTTTGGAGAAGTTTCAATTCCGATATTTTTGGCTTTTTGGAGGCATATGACCAAGGAAGCTTCTAGTTCCTATTTTGGTGCAACTACTTGGGAGATGTATCTAGTCACTTTTTGTCTCATTTGTACTAAGTTCTTACTTGATCTTTCTCTACTTTGTGAATTTTTGGAGTCCTTGGCAAAAAAGTTTGCATTTTTCTATAACACATTTACATGCATGTATTATAGTATTTTACATTTGAGATTCAATAAGAAGCAGTGATTTTCACCTTCACAATGCTATTTACTATGTAGTTAGTTGTGAGAACCTTCAATTCTCCTTCTAATTTCACAAACACTAAATCCTTCCTATGAAATATGAATACATGAACATGAGAAAGGTGTAAGTTGTTTCTTGAAACAAGCTAGTTTATTGAGCTCATTGTGCATGTTATGCAGTAGTAATTGTCACAAAAACTTTGGTGTTTCACCTTCTAAAGAATTAGGATAGTGTTTTTATTTTCATGTTATCCTTTTACCCTTTTCCTCTGCAAGTCAGTAGTTTAGGTGATTACCAATTAAGAATCCAATCTTCTCCAAAGGTTCATTCTCACTATAGGTTACCCACAACTTGAGAATGTTCCCATGTGTCAATAGATTGCTAAACCTTAAGTTCAGTAGGGTGAAAATCTAGTTGATAACAAATTTGGCATGCCTAGTGAGACATAGAACTAATTTTTCAGTTCATTTTAGACCTTATATTATTGTTGTTTGGTGTGTACAGCAGTAGTTTCAACATTTTTGTGGAAACCAAATCACATACCTAGTGACTCCATGCTCAAAGTAACTGGTTTCAACAGACTAAGTGCTGGTATGTTTCAATTTTATGAACAAGGAAATGCATATTATTTTGATTTTTCAACTTATTTGAATGAGTGACCATGTCTAGGTTTCATGGAAATATGTTTTACCATTCACCATTTCATGAAAGTGTTGTGCTTGCATAATCTTATCAATCATATACAAATAGTTTCAATGTTGGTTTGAGTCCAAGGAATTTATTAACAATAGATAATCAACATGTTCAACATGATTGCCACCCACCCACCCCTGCTCAACCATCATGACAGCTACTATGTGCCTAGAACCAGTCTCAAGAAGGATATTTAATGCTAAGTAAATAGTACTACCTTCCTAACAAGATCCAGCATAATGTAGACATGGGGATTAGTAATATCAAAAATATATTGCTAGATTTCCTTAGGCAGTTGGATGATATCAAGAGACAACAACAGTATGATTTGCAATAGGAAGAGTTCACCTATCAGGCTTATCTTCATGAGTAGGAGATGGAGGCACAAGTAAGGTATGAGGAAGAGAAAATGCTTGTTCAAGCTCAAAAGTTAGAAGCAGATTCAACACTTTCTTTTTCAAACCCATTCTTTGAGGTAGGGGTTCCAAGGTTCAATATATTAAGCTTCAAACAAGATGAACCTTCTTTCGAAGATAAATCAGAAGTGTTGTAGGACAAAGAAGTAGATTATCAAACCTATTTTCATGAGCATGAGTTAGATGCAAGAGAGAAAAAAATGAGGCTTTTGACTGAGCAAGTACAAAAGATAGAGGCCCAATCCACTGCTTGCATTTTGGAGTAGTCTGTGAAAGAGAAGGTCCTCAAATTCAAAATCCTAAGCTTTAAACAAGTTAATCCTTCCATGTCCTCTAAGTTCAACATCCCATGTTTTAGAAAGACTTTTCAATTACAAGAATCTATACTTACCCAAGTTGAACCTCTTGTTTTTCAAGAGCAACCCTCTCAAGAACCCACTTGTCATAAAGAAGGAAAATAATCCTATCAAATTTCCCCATCTTTTGAGTGATCAAACTTTTTACAAGAACAAGATGAGCATATAGAGTTTGGGAAGGAGTATGAAGAACAATAAGAGGGCAATGAAAAGGAGGATCCTACTTTGATTTTTACTGAGCTAGCCTATTTTGTTCAATAAAATCCTTCCTTACAAGCATGTATTATAGTATTTACAAGAATGTATTATAGGCAACTCATCTTGTTCAACAAAATTTGGTGTTTCACATTTTAAAGCATTAGTGTAGTGTTTTCATTTTCATTTTATCCTTTTACCCTTTTCCTCTACAAGTGAATAGTTTAGGTGATTACCAATTAGGAAGAAAACCTTCTCCGAAGGTTCATTCTCACTACAAGTTATGCACAACTTGAGAATTTTCCCATGTGTTAATACATTGTTGAACCTTAAGTTCAACAGGGTGAAAATCTAGTTGATAACAAGACTATGGTGCAATGCAGGAAGAAATGTACTCCTAAGGAGGACTTTATTTCACTTGACAAGCCATTAGGGGAAAAATCATTGGGTTGAGGCTCTGGTGCTTGAGTTTTTTCTCTCTGTTTTTTGTTTTTATTTCTTTTTCTTCTGTAAATGGGATAGGGGCCTATCCTTGTTGATTAATAAAAAAAATTGTATTTTCAACACATAAATTTTAAGATAATTTTATTAAAAAGATTGAAATGGAGGAAAAAATAATCCATGCACTACAGTTTCAAGATATGACTAATAAAGAGTTGAAGGAAAAGAATAAATTTATTACAAAAAGATCCACATCTCACTTAAACTCATTTTTTAACATTTTTATCAACAACTATATTTAAAGTCAATTTTACAAAACAAAAAATCTATATTTAAATAATTTATTTTTTCAAAAAAATATAAACATAAAATACTCTAGAAAGTATAAATTTATTATTTTATATATATATAAGTTTAAAATATATATGTATATCACTTTCTAGTGATTCAAGTAAAAAGGTTGGATCAGTGTTAGTCATTTCCCTTATAATGTGTGATACAATTGAAAATTGTTTCATTAACCCATATTCCACATTATTCATGTTTTATCTATGCAAGGATTTTAGTTTTCACTTGTGAACTATGAAAAAAAATTATGGTTTAGACATTTAAAATACAATTATCCTCTTTAAAATATATTGGCTTATATTTTTTATAACCTTTATTAGGCTTCCCTTTAGTTTTTCTTTAGCATTGAATCAAGAAGGTGCATACTTGATCCAATTTTTATGGAGGAATCTTGGTTGTTTTATCAAAGAGTGGGAGAAAAAATCCAACATGGGGAAATAGATTAATATTATATATTCTAAATGTTAATTAGGTTGTTGAGTTGGTGTTAACTTGTAAAGATGTTTCCAATATTATTGATGACAAAAAGATGAAGTTTCAATTTTCTAAGGAGAGTGAGGAAGAAAATTTCTTATCTAGAAAAAATCTTACCAAATCTCACAACAAGAAACTCAAAAACTCAATGAAATTTTTGGTCCAAAAGGGAAGCATGAGCATAAGTATACAAAGGAAAAATTTCAATAAGAAATCTCTAATGATAGCCTATATTCTATTGGCAATATTTTTCCTATTAACGGTTCTAAACTTTTCGATGTGGTCAACAATTTGAAGGTATATGTGGAGTCAAGTGAGAAAAATATGCATTGTGACAAAGATAACCTTAAGCATCAATCTCTCTCCTCAACTTAGGAGTTTCGTGTTTAATTAAGATGCCATTCTTTATCATTCAAAAGGCTTTATCCACACCATCTCCAAGTAATAAGAATAAAGGAAGGATATTAAAAACTAAAGGAATGTATATGGAATCAATTGATAGATAATTGATGGAATTTTCATGGTTCTTTTAGTGTAGAAAAATGTATCCCTTTACATTTTCACGCTTGTTTGGGCCCTCCCTATTAAAATGTGGCTTATTTATGCCTTAATTGGTCCTAATTTGCGTCCACAAGCCTACTTAAATGCATTTTTCTAAGGATAATTGCAACATTTATCAAATGAAAAATCATAATTCAACATTTTTGGTTATGTGTTCTAGATCTAGTGATATAGGACTCATATGCCACCTTGGGCGTATGAGTCCCACCTAGGTCTTGGGACCTAATTTCAAATGTTGCATTGAACTTAACACTTCTCGAAGTTTGTGTCCTAGGTTTGAGCCATTATGCCCAACCTATCATATGAGTCCCACTTTAACTAGGACCTATTTTAAATCAAATTATTAGTGGTATTTTATTATACTAGATTTGATGTTGGCTTGAAGTGTTGTAATTTCAATAATTTTTGCATAAACAATTATAAATACAAGGTTATTTCACATAATTTCTCCTAACAAGATAGATATTCATAAGCAATCAAGATTATCTTCATAAGAGAATTTCAAGAGAGTTCAAAGGCATATTCAAAGAAGATTATTATAGGAATCAAAGATCCATTATCATGTCAAAGGCTTGATGCATCATGCATGTGGTTTTGATCTAATGTTGTGATGTATTGTTCAAGATCAATTCAAGTATTGAAAGTTATTATCTTTCATCAAGAATCATGATCAAGATCTACATCCATTGAGGCCACTTCATTCTTGTTTGTAGATCTACAAGGTTTCAAACAAGGTTCTATTCTTTCATCTTATGTTTCATGCTTCATTTCTCATTAAGGTTTGATTACCAAAATGGGGTTTGACTAATTCAAACCCATATTCTCTAACAAAACAACATTTTTGTATCTCTTTGTATGTTGCGGGTTTTATAGATTGAAAAAAAGTAGCTTTGAAGCATTGAAAAGTACCAAAATTGTAATGTTGTAAAAAGTTGCAAAGTTGTCTTAAGAAGTTGTCAAGGCTCACAGAAACAAAGATCTAGAGCAATATATCCAACTTATTTACATGAAACTAGTGGGAAAGTTATTATTTAATCCATCTTCAGAGGTTCACAAAGTTTTAGTTCAAAATTTTGTTCCTAGGACACTTTTCACTTTTGGGGGACACTTTGCAACTATTTGGGCATATGAGTCCTAGTAAAACCTTTTTGCTAGATTTGTGTAGATCCTGATCAGTCACCAAGAGATTCTAGATTCTACACAAAAACCCTAGACTGGGACTAAATTTCCCAACTTGGTATATGATTCCTAATGCACTTCAAGAACATCAAACATCAAAGTTTTCAAACCTTGTTTAGAAATATTCACTCCAAGTAATTTTATGTTTCTCTCTATTTATTAGCATGATTACATGCTTTCAAGTTTCTATGGTTTTGTACATGCATATTTTCATTTCTCCTTTTGAAACTTCATTGAATGGTGTACCCCTCATTTAATCACACCAAGGAAAACCCCCTAGTCCTTCCCTCAATTTTGTCACTTGGTTGAGGGATCTTGATTTCCTAATGAACTAAGAGTAAAATAGGTCCTAAGCATTGGTTCTATCTTCTAAAAGGTGTAAACCCTATTTCCTTTTGTTCAATAAATGGCGAACCTGACCTTTGAACCCTTTAATTTTTTATTTAGAGATCCTTATAAGTCCTAGATATAGATTTCATTAACTTTGCATTAGATTTTCATTAGTTGAATTGCATTTAGGACTCTTAAATCTTGCATTAGTGGAAAAGTGCATATAGGTTGCATTTTTGCATCTTGCATCATTGAATTTAATTGGAGAACTATAATTTCAAATATTAATTTAATCATACAAGTTAGACACCTTAAAATCAACTCAGATTTTTCTTAATTTGGTTTAAAAACCCTAAGCAGGACTCATTCGCTCACCTAGGTGATTTAGTCCCTATACAGGTCTATTTCCAAGATTTGTGAGTACTATTTTCTCTCTATTTTTCACTATCTTAAACTATCAAAAAACCTAAGTGGGAATCATATTCCTAGCTAGGTGAATGATTCCTTGGAGGCCTACAAAAACAAACTTTTCTATGCTTTCTAGTGATTTTTTGTACTTCCTAGGCTTGTTGCTAACCTACTCTATTAGTCTGAAAATTTTTAGGAATTTTTGTTTCATGTGTCTAGGTCAAATTATCCATTTAGTGTAGTCATTTTGAATAAAAAATCATTACAAAACTTCTTTCAAGAGTGAAAATATTCAGATATGTAGGACATTTGTTTAAATTTTTGAAGTATTGCATAAGTTGAATAGCTTGATTTTCATGTTAGCATGTTTCCTTTTAAGAGTTGTGGTTTTGATATGGTTAAGAATGGATTTCATAAATACAATATCCCCTCTTATGAGCTCCAAAGAGTACAACGGTGAGGTCATCATGAAACATGTTAGCCATCCTTCCACTATCTTTCCTAGTTATCAAAAAATCTTAGAGAAAGAGAAACAAACCACTGATACAATCCTTAATATCACCTTGCCTATCACTCATTCAAACCCTGCTATCTCTCCAATTTGTGAGGATGATATGATGCAAGAAGATACAAGCATAGATAATCATGAAAACCATAATTTTTCTTCTCCCTATACCTCTCCAACTAGTGATGAAGGTATATTGGTGAAAGAAGATACAATCATTGACAATCATGAATGTCTTGATTGTCTCTCTCCTCCTCTCTCTTGGGAAGATATTATGACACAAGAAGATGAGATAATTGAAACATTCCTTAACATTACTCTACCTAGTCTACAGTCATCTCCCAAAATCTCCCTTGTGAGAATGCTTTAGTGAAAGAGGATACGGGTATGTGGAGGATCATGATGGGCCAAAAAGTGGTGATATGTAAGTGATATGATGGCCCATGTGGCTGGTAAATTTTTTTTTACCCAAAACTGATGAAATGAAAAGGTTTTTTAGATGATATTCTCAACTTTCCACCAATATAAATTATGCTTAACTTTGAATTTATTAAATAATTATTATTCATTTTCTATTTGAATTATGACTAAAGTCCTGACTAATAGGCTAATTGAAAAAAATCTATATCTTTCAAATGGTATCACATTCTATGCTTCGCATACTATAGGATTTTAAAAAAATAAAATTGAATTTCATGAATTTTTGACCAAGTTAAGGTGGTCAGACATACGAGTTTTTATATTTTTTAAAAGTTGTAATAAAAAATTCATAATTAATTATTTACTTGGAAAAAAATTACAAAAAAATATGCATCACATCAGTACATGAGCCCTCTACTTATATCTGAAATATTATAAAAAAATATTATCATTTTATTGTGGTTAGGGTGGTCAGACAAACACCTACTTCTTATTTTTTCCCTGAAATTTAAGTACTATATTGAAATTTCAAATTTTCACTAAATAGATTTTTTTTGTTTTTAAATAAACCTAGTAGTTTAGAAACTATATTCAATTTTCTACAAATTCTATTCTTACATATTTTTGAAATAATATAGATAAATTATTCAAATTTTTATGTCAAGTTGCCTAAATCTGATTTTCTAAATTTTTATTGCCACTTCAGGGCCTATTTTTTCCATGATGATCCTGCACATGCCCATACAATCATGAATGATCATGAAAAACACATTTGTTAAGAAGATATGTTGTTGTTAAGAGATCCAATGATTGAGATCTATGAAAATCCTACCTCTCCTATGTGGGAAAATATTATAGGACATGAGGAGTTAATTTTAGATAATCATGATAATCACATTTGTTCTTCTCCTAATATCTTGCCTAGTTGTGAGGAAGATAGTTTGGTGCTAGAAGATACACTTATTGAGAGTCATGAAAATCTTGTTCCTCCCTTCCCTAATGCTCCTACCATTTGGAAAGATCTATTTAAATGAAAATTTCCAATCATTGATAAGAAAGAAAATCCAACCATTGATAACTCCCTTACTTGTGATGAAGTCATTTTAGAAGAACCAACCTTTCAATGTCATGAATATATAGTGTGTAGTTCTCCTAAAAATTATCCTACTAGGGAGGATATCATGGTGGAAGAAAATGAGAACATTGACATGTGTCTTTCAAACACTAGTAAGGATGCTTCCTGAGATGAAGACGATGAAATGACATTAAACTCCTCTTCACTAATAAATCATTAAATAACGGTAACTCTTTTGAGGATATGCATATTAGATATCCCTTGAAGTACTATTTTGAGTATAAACTTATCCTTTACCCACCCTCAAAACAACCACAAACTCAAAACAAGCTCGTCCTCATCCTCGAACCACCTAAGAATGATATGTCGCAACAGTCAAGTTACAATACCATTGCTTGAATACATATAACACTAGGAACAATCTGCAACCAAGAAAAAAAACTCCAACATCCCTCCCATTACCTCAACCTATCTTGCCTAGTGCCCCTCATTTTCCTAGTGAATGAGTCCCTGATTAGATCTGAAATTGCATTTTCTAGGATTTGAAATCTCCGTATTATGCTTTTGTTTGCTACTATTACATTTTTGTTTCAATATTCTATTTTTCTATTTCATCAAATTCATTGAATCTAGCTTGATTTTCTTCATTTAGTGCATTTTCAAAATTCAAAATTTCATTTACAACATTTCACTTTTCAATGTGCATAGTGTAATCAGTAAATATTTGTATTTAGAATATGAAAATTGCATAGTTTAATTTTTCATGTTAGAATGTTTCCTTTTAAGAGATGTGGTTTTGATATGGTTAAGAATGGATTGAATAAATACAACATCCCCCCTTATGAATTCAATTTAAAGTACAACAATGAGGTCATTAAGAAACATGTTAGTCATCCTTCTACTATCTTTCCTAGTTATGAGAACATCTCAGAGAAAGAGGATCAAACCATTGCCACAATCCTTAATATTCCATTGCCTATCTCAAACCCTACTATCTCTCCTATTTATGAGGATGATAGGATACAAGAAGATGCAAGCATATAAAATCATGAAAACCATAATTTTTCTTCCCCCGATACCTCTCCTACTAGTGACGAAGGTATATTGGTGAAAGAAGACACAATAATTGAGAATCATGAAAGTCTTGATTTTCTCTCTCCTCCTCCCTCTTGGGAAGATATTATGACACAAGAAGATGAGATCATAGACATATTTCTAAATATCACCTTACCTAGTATGCATTAATCCCTTGCTTGTGAGAATGTTTTAGTGAAAGAGAATGAAATCATAGATAACCATGACAATCAAACTTGTTCTTCTACTAATATCCCTCCTAGATGCAAATAAGATAGTTTAGTGTTAAAAGATACACTTATTGAGAGTCATGAGAATCTTGTTTCTCCCTTTCCTAATGCCCCTACCATTTGGAAAAATCTGTTTGAACAAACAAGTACAATCATTAGTCAACATCAAACTCATAGTTGTTCCTCTCTTGATGCCTCCCCTATTTGTGGTTAAGCTACTTTACAAAATCTAACCATGGAATGTGATGATCTTAAAAGATCCCCTACTAGGGTAGATATTAGGGCACAAGAGAATGAGACCTTAGAGAAAAAGGATGAAATCATGGAAAATTATAACAATCAAATTGGGCCTTCTCCTAATATCTCTACTATTGGTAAAGAATATATTTTGATCAATGAGAGACATGAAAATCCAATTGAACAAGATAATGTCATCATCAATAAGCAAGACAATCCAACCGTTGACAACTCCCTTACCTGTGATGAAGTCACTTTAGAAGAACCAACTTTTGAATGTCATGAAAATCTATTTTGTAGTTCTCCTAAAACCTCTCCTAATAGGGACAATATCATGGTGGATGAAAATGAGAACATTGACAATAGTAATTCCTTAGGTGAAGATGATGAAGTGACATTAGACCCACCTTCATTAGAAAGACATCAAATCAAAAATGTTGAGGTTATGAATGCACAAGTGTTTGTTAGATCCCCCTTGATTATTGGACCTCCTAAATACCCTGTGAGACATCAGGTAAGAATCCTCTAATTATTTACCCACCCTCACAATGACCACAAACTCAAAAAAACCCATCCTTATCCTTGAACCACCTAAGAATAATGTTTTGTAGCAACCAATCTACAATATATTTGCTCATACATATAACACAAGGAATAATATGCAACCAAGACAAACAAATCAAACATCTCTCCCATTACCTAGCCCCATCTTGCCTGGTCCTCTTTGTTTTCCTTTAAAAAGAAAAAATGAGTATGATCCTATTGAACAACTAAAGAATAATCCTACTAAGATATCCTTATGGGACCTTTTCCAAGCCTTAACTATTTGCCATAACATGCTTCAAAGTTCTTTACAACAAGTACCTATCATTCCTAATGTGCAATCAAACAATATGGCAGCCCATATTCAAGCTATAACTCTGGCCAAATTGGACATTACTTTCCACCAAGATGAGTTACCTTCGTTAGAAGAGAAAAAACAAAATGAAGCTTTCATGATAATAGCCCAACATAATCGGATTGTGATAAAAATAACTCTTGTTGAAAATGGCTCGACCCTTAACATATGTAGTAAAAATCTTTTGGAAAATATTAAAGCTGAAAAAAACCAAATACAACTAGATTCTTTATCCATTCGCAAGTTTGATAACGTAGGAAAGCAATCGCTTGGTGTGATCACACTACCTATTAAAGTTCGAAAGGTTACATTGCAAAATCCTATCCATGTTATGCCTCACAATTTTTCATATACTCTTATTTTAGGAAGGCCATTGATTCTTGCAATGAATGGTGAGACTTCTACCCTTCATCTTAAAATGAAGTATGTCTACAACAACAAAGTATATACAATAAAATCTGACCCTAAACCAAACAATTGTTTGAACATTGAGAACAGAAAAAAAAATCCTTTGAAGACATTGACACCAACTATACAAGTGGAACCCGTGCAAGAGAAAGAAAAAGAAAAGCATATTGAAAAATTCATGAAGTTATTAGAGGATGATTGGGGTTCCTTAGATTTTACACGTAAATTAATGGGAGAATACAAGATCATAAACAAAGAAGTTGAAAACAGAAAAAAAAAGTAGTAATGGCGACACAAAATTCAAAAGGATCCACCTCAAACACTTTAGAAGAAACAAATTACACAACAAAATTTTATGAAGTTGATTATGAGCAACCATCGAATTTGAAAGAAATGCAAAAAATTTATGGAAGAAGTTATGAACTTATGAGAAAACTTGGTTATAATGGAAAATGATGTGGTCCTAGAGAACAAGGTATCTATGTCCCTATAGAGCCTAACACACAAGAAAAAACTAATGGTCTTGGTTATTGTCCCTTGAAAGAAACAACTAATGGTCTTGGTTACTTTCCCTTGAAAGAAAAATACAAGCCTTCTATTAACATTAACACTCTTAAAAAATATTCTTCTAAGCCAACTTTAACATTAGTGAATCGTAAATTGATAAAAACTAGTGGTCTTGATTACTATCCTTTGAAAGAAATGAAAGAAATAAAGAAGTCCTCGTTGAAAAATAATTTCATCACAAAAAACACTAATGATTCGAATTTGATAGATTTTACACACTCTTG
Organism: Sequoiadendron giganteum; assembly: GCA_007115665.2. Classification (NCBI taxonomy): domain Eukaryota; kingdom Viridiplantae; phylum Streptophyta; class Pinopsida; order Cupressales; family Cupressaceae; genus Sequoiadendron; species Sequoiadendron giganteum. The sequence continues at coordinate 866,080,120 of CM021100.1, read as the reverse complement.
TAAAGAAGAATACAAAATCTCACAATCTAAAGATCCTTATGTAGGTATGACATATTGTACTAAGTGAGAGATATCTTTGTTATAAAATAAAGGAACATCTTCTACTGTTGATCAAGAGAGTATCTTGACGAGACTCCTCCAAGATCATTTGATATATCTACCTCCAAAAATATGAAAGAAATTTTATTACAAGAGTTCATTTTGTGTATATCATAGAGTTCATGGTCATTCTGCTAATGAATGTAAAGATTTAAGTAATCGAATCCAACATCTTAAGGAGTTTGGTGCTCTTCCTTGTGTCAGAGAACCTTGTTCCTCTAAAATTGATACTGATATTTGAGTTTCTCATCAATCATATCAGCTCACCCTTGTCCCACACTAAGTGGGGGCAAGGGTTTAGGTAGCCTTTTCCTCATATGTCACATGTCATTGTCTCTTTTGGCTAAGTGACTGCCTTCCATGTATATATAGGAGCAATCTTGGGATGTGACCAACATGCCTTAAGTCGGCTCACTTGTGATGTATTGAGTTATCTTTAATATTTTATATTTGAGGGCAACCCATCCCTCCTATTTTATGATGTAGCTTTATCTCAGAAACATATGAATTTCCATAAGGTTTTTCGAGGAAAGCTCTCATGTCTTAGGAGAAAACATTGGCTACTTTAAAGAAATTGCTCATAGTAATGGTGTAGAAACCGATTGAAATTGGGGGCATACATCAATGACATATTTCAACATATTTCATGGTTTGATTTTATTTTTTCTTGAGACATGTCCTTTTCTTGGTGGTGTCATTGTGTTTGATGTCTTCCAAGAGTGCAATGTTTTTAAGCGTATGATCTCTCTTCGTGGCATGATACAAACGAGGCATCCCATAAGTGGATATTTGATATCCTTGTCTTGTCCTCTCTTGGAGACATTAGGCATAGTCCTTCCTAAGAAGAAGACCTTACACAAAGAAACCAAAATCCCCTTTAACAAAAACTTACATACATGACATTCAAAAGCATAATTTACAAAAAGCATTACGTTGTGGTGCCTTATTGAAGTTGTCGGGAGGATAACTTTAGTATGGTATGAGAGGCTAGTATGATTCTCTCATTTTCCACCTTGTTGGGATAACTCACCTAGTGGAAAAACTGAGGTTCCACTACCCCTGATTGATCATATGCATATTTTGGGACAACTCACCTAGTGGAAAAACTAAGGTTCCACTATCCCAAAGTGAGAAGCATATGTTATGGACAACAAGCCCCATTCCACATCATGTTCGAATGGTTGTGCTTGATCCTTTTTTTTCTTTTTTCTTTCTTGGTCATTGACAAGGTATGATTATGTATCTTTGTTATTGTTGCATACTTAAGTGTCTTGAATTTATACTTTAGTGTGAATTTGACATGGGGTCATCCTCTCACTAAAGTGGGGGAAAAATGTAGTGATGGAAAAACTATCCCTTTTCCTCACTTAATTTGGGAATAATTGTCATTGAATTAACCTAATTGTGCCTAAGTCTAATGTTGTAATGTGTTGTACACATTCACATTGATCTTGGGCCCCTTTTCAATAAAACTTACTTAACTTGTACCTTATTTATGGTGTTGTAAAGTGTTGTAACACACTTTCACACTTATCTAGGGTATCATTAATTAATTGTGATTAGTTACAGTTAATTAGCCCCTTTAATTCAAATTTAAGCCTTATTTGTGACAGCTTCCAAGGATCCATCCCAACACACATAATTCAAATTATAAAAAATTTAATTGGGAAAAATCAAGGTCCTAGAAATTGGTGCTAGGACCCATTCACCCTAGGTGGCGAATGGATCTTCCCTCTATAGGACCCCCCTTTCTTTGGACATTTGACATGGTTTTTTGATGTTATTTCACCCCCCGAAGGCAAGGTCTTGGAAACTTCTGTCAGGAACAATTCATCCTAGGTGTGAATGGGTGCTCCCTTGATGAGGACCCCCTTTTTGAATTTGATTATGGCGGGATTTTAGCAATATTCATTTCCAAATTTGGTGTCGGCTTGAATTGTTTGAATTTCAAGGTTAATCTCTAGATTTAGTATAAATATGAGGTTAATTAATATTTTTTCTCCTACCAAGTTTGCTAGAGGTCTAAGCATTCCATTTTTCAATAATTAGAAGCACTTCAAGATAATTTGAAAGGCATTTCAAGGCAGATTATCAAGAGTCTATTGCAGAAATTCAAGATCATTTCATCATGTCAAGGGTTTAGTGCTTTCATGCATGTTGTTGAGCTAAGATAGGTGATGTAGCATTGAAGATATAATTGCAAGCATTTTTTCACATCTAAGATCTACATTGTTCATGGCCACTAGATGTTAGATTACAGATTTACACTCCAAGACAGCTTCCAAGGTATCACCAATTACATATTCCATGTTCATGCTTCAATTGCATTATTTCATCATTTGGTTTAGTTACCTACAAGGGGTTTGACTTATGAAAAACCCTATTCACTAAATATCAATAATTTTTTCTTCCCTTGAGTGTGTGTTTGTAGATTCACAAGTTGAAGAACAAGTGGTGAACAAGTTGGAAGCAAAATTGTCAAAGTTATCAAGTTACAAGATTGACCTTCATAGTGCAAGAACAAAGAATTGAAACTACAAAATTTGTTACAAGTTTTCAAGAGCTGACAACTGAGGATTTGAAAGTGTAGACAACAAGGAAAATAACCCAGATCTCAGTTTCAAAAACCCTAACAGGGACCCATTCACCACTAAAGGAAAATGAGTCCTTTGTGCCCTAAAAATAGGCTCCTTGAAACAAGGTACACACCATTTTAAGCTCTAAAAACTCCCCTCTTCATTACTATAATAGTTAGGTTATTTTTTTAATGTTATTTACATGTTTGGCCCTCATAATTGAATGAAACACACACATCTGATGAAAATTAGGTTCATCATTGATACCCTATTGATGGTGAACCTCTTTTTCTATGATTCAAAATAAAAGGTCTGAAAAGAGGGAAAAAAAATGGTTATGTCAACACAAAATTTAGAAGACCCTTCAAAAGTATCCACTTCAACCACTTTAGAAGAAGAAGAAATTTACACAACAAAATTTGATGAAGTTGATTATGAACAACCACCAAATCCAAAAGAAATGAAGAAGCTTTATGGAAGAGGTTATCAACTTATGACACAACTTGGTTATAGCGGAAAAGGATTTGGTACTAACGAACAAGGTATTTGTGTTCCCATACAACCTAACACTCAAGAAAAAGCTAGTGGTCTTGGTTATTATCCTTCGAAATAAATAAAATAAACAAACAAGTGATCAATCAATATCAACACTCTTACAAAGGATTCTTCTAAGCCAACTTTAACATTAGTGCATCTTGAATTGATAGAAACTAGTGGTCTTGGTTATTGTCCTTTGACAAAAATCAAAGGATCAAACAAGTCTTCACTTAACATTAATTTCATCACACAAAGCACTCCTAGGGCATGTCTTAGTAACGATTGGAGTTAGTTAGATTTTACACCCTCCTTTCAAGGAGAGAACAAAATCTTGCAATCTAAATATTTTTGTTTAAGTATGGCACCTTGTACTAAGAAAGAGATATTTTTGTCATAAAATAAAGGAACATCCTGTACTATTGATCAAGAGAGTATCTTGTTGAGACTCCTCCAATATCCTTTGATATCCCTCCCTCCAAGAGCATGAAATAAATGATACAACAAGAGCTCATTTTGTGCATATCATAGAATTCATGGTCATTCTACTAATGAATGTAAGGTTTTAAGTGATCAAATTCAACATCTTGAGGATTGTGGTGCTCTTCCTTCTGTTGAAGCACCTAGATCCTCTAATTGATATTGATTTTCATACTTCTCATCAATCATCTCAACTTGCCCTTGTCTTGCACTAAGTGGGGGCAAGGAGGTTAGGTAGCCTTGTCCTCGTATGCCACTTGTCATTTTCTCTTTGGGCTAGTTGATCACCTTCAATGCATCAATAGGATCAAGATTGGGATGCAGATGACATGCCTTAAGTTGGCTCAAATATGACATACATTTCTTTCTACATTCAACATTACATTTTGGGGGAAACCCTTTATTCATGATGCAATTTCATTCGAGAACATATGACTACTTTAAAGTAGATTTCTCACAGCAATGGTGTTAGCAATTAATTTAAAGCTGGGGAATACATTGAAATTATCTTTCTACATTTCTCATGTTTCATTGTATGAATTTCATTCTTCTTGCAATGCATCCTTTTGTTGGTGGTTTCAGTGGGTTGGATTTCCTCCAAGAGCATTACATTTCTTTGATTTTTCCTTTCTTGGAGACATTAGGCATGATGTTACCTAAGAAGAGACCTTACACGAATTAAGTAAAGATCCCTTTGAATAGTCCATTACATGCATAAATGTTCATAAGTGCTTAACATACCTTGTTAAGCTTTGTGAAGCTTGAAGTTTCAATTTGTGGAACCCTATTGAAGTTATGAGAGAGATAGCTTTGGTATGGTTAGTATGATGAGAAGCCTAAATGTGAGCATGACTTTCTCATTGTTTGGTATGAAGTCGATATAGAGGCATCACTTTCTCACTAAGACACCCTTTTTGGATACTCACCCAACAGACAACCTAAAGTTTCATTGCCTCAGAGTGAGTGTATGTTTTAGACAAATAGTTGAGGCCTAATCCACATCATGTTGCACAAATAGTTGAGGCTTGATCCACCCCTTTTTTATTTTTCTTTTTTTTGTTTGTTAGTCATTGACATTGTATGTTTTTGTATCTTGATGTTGCATATCATACACCTTGTGTGTGTCCATTTGTGCATATCTTTTTTTGACGTAGGATCTTGGATCTTGGGGGCTTGACTACCCCCTTCATCTTTTTCATCCTATACCATCTGTATTGGTACACTTGGACCCCTCTTGATGCAAATTCATCTACTTTAGTGTGATTTTGAAGCAAGTTCCTCCTCTCACTAAAGTGGGGGCTAAATGTAGTGTATAAAATGTATCCCTTTACATTTTCACACTTTTCTAGACCCTCCCTATTAATATGTGGCTTATTTATGCCTTAATTAGTCCTATTTTACATCCACAAGCTTAATTAAATGCATTTTTTTGAGGATAATCCTGACACTTAACAAATGACAAATCATAAATCAATGTTGTTGGTTATGTGTTCTAGATCTAGTGATCTGGGACTCATATGCCACCTTGGGTGTATGAGTCCCACTTAGGTCTCGGGACCTATTTTTAATGTTGCATTGAATTTAAAACTTCTCGATGTTTATGTCTCAAGTTTGAGCCACTGAGACTCATAGGTCCAACCTGGTGTATGAGTCTCACTTTAATCAATACCTATTTTAAATCAAATTCTTGGTAGGATTTTATTATCCTAGATCTGATGTTAGCTTGTAGTGTTGTAATTTTAGGAAATTCAACATAAACAAGTATAAATACAAGGTTATTTCACCTAATTTCTCCTAATAGGGTGGATCTTCATAAGCAATCAAGAGTATCTTCACAAGAGCATTTCAAGAGCATTCAAAGGTAGATTTGAAGAATATTATTACAAGAATAAAAGATCCATTATCATGTTAAAGGCTTGATACATCATGCATGTGGTTTTGAGCTAATGTTGTGATGTATTTTTCAAGATCAATTCAAGTATTCAAAGGAATTATCTTTCATCAAGAATCATGATCAAGATCTACATCCATTGTGACCACTTCATGCTTGTTTGTAGATCTACAAGGTTTCAAACAAGGTTCTATTGTTTCATCTTATGTTTCATGTTTCATTTCATTCATGATTCATTTCTCATTAAGGTTTGATTACCAAAATGGGCTTTGACCAAGGAAAATCCCATTCTCTAACAAAACAACATTTTTTTCCCTCTCTTCATATGTTGCAAGTTTTTTAGGTTGAATAAAAAGTGGATTTGAAGCCTTCAAAAATACCAAAATTGCAAAGTTGTCATAAGAAGTTGTCAAGGCTCATGAATACTCATATTTGGAGCAAGATATCCAAATTATTTACATGAAACCAACAGGAAAGTGCTTATTTAATCCATCTTCAAAGGCTCACAAAGCTTCAATTCAAAAAATATCTGCAAAGAAACTTTTCACTTTTTTGGGAAACTTTGCAACTGTTTGAGCGTATGAGTCCTAGTATAGCCTTTTTTCCAGATTTTTGTAGATCTAGATTAGTCACCAAGAGATTCCAAATTCTACCCAAAAACCCTAGTCTAGGATTAAATTGCCTAGCTTGGCGTATGAGTCCCAGTGCACTTCAAGAACATAAAACTTCAAAGTTTTCAGACCTTGTTTAGACATCTTCACTCCTCCAAGTACTTTTTTGTTTCTCTCTATTTATTAGCTTGATTGCACGCTTTCAAGTTTCTAGGGTTTTGTGCATGCATGTTTGCATTTCTCCTTTTGAAACTTCATTGAATGGTGAACCCTCCATTTAATCACACCAAGAAAACCCCTCAGTCCTTCCCTCAATTGAGTCACTTGGTTGAGAGATCTTGCTTTCCTAATGAACTAAGTGTGAAATAGGTCCTAAGCCTTGGTTCCATCTCCAAAAAGGTGGAAGCCCTATTTCCTTTGGTTCAGTTCTTAGTGGAGTATGGAGGCCCCTTATATCGTATAGAGATGGGAGATTTTATTTTGATATTTTTTTCCTTTTTCTACCCTCTCCTTTGAAGGATTCTAGAGGTATCTAGTAAAATTTTCTTACTTATATTATGTGATTGTTAGTATTATACTAAATATTTGTAGAGAACTTGTAGATCATTAATAATTTAGAGAACCTTAATTCCTTCTAATATTATTTTTTATTTGATGCTATACATCTTATTTTTTAGTTGTTCTATAATTTTAAATGTCCAAGATGACCACTATAAATTCCATCATTTATCAAAAAAATATAATAATAAATAAAAATATAACTAACATTAATTGAAAAATTATAATAAAAAATTGAACAAAATTCTAATCTTATAAATCCATAAACAATATTATAAAATCTGATATTTACCAAAATAATATTAAATAAAATCTTTAAAAAATCATTAAGAAAAACATCTTAAAAAATCACATAGTACATTTTTCAATACAAATTAGAAGGGAAAAAAAAATCAAATAAAGGAATATATGAAGGCGAAAACTTAGACTAATAATTATAAAGCTTTTAATAATTCTTACATAAGCAAACTGACCCATAATAAGTCTACTAGTACTTAGTTATATGTGTTTAATGTTATAGTCATTCATCATCTTCTTCCTCGGCCATTACCATAGAACCCAAAAACCAGTGCAATTATCATGGAAGCAGAGATGAGTGACAGAGCAGATGAGAACTTTAAAGTAGTGTTCTTACATCTAGATCTATGCCATGGAGGATGGACCTTCTTCATTACATGTAACACTTACAAATGCTGGCTTTGTGGGATTTGGTAAGCTGGTGTTAGCAGGTTTTGAAAGCATTGAGTAGACAGTAAACATTGGCGGACGAAGCGATGGCTCTTCTTGCGTACAGAGCAGGCCCACATGAATGCATCTGAAACATTCCTCCAGAGGGCAACTGTCAACTATATCTTTATCGATTACATCAACACTAGTTCCTTTGTTGTAACATTCCCATGCCTGCGTAAGTGCCCCCAGATAGTCGGAAGCTTTACATAAATTATTTTGTTTTATCTTGTATAACAAGAATTTTGATATAAAGAATAGAACCAACTCTGTAGGATATAATCTCTTACCAATTCTATAAGGCCTTGGACTCCATCAGAATGTTGAGAATCGGTGTTCTTTCTTCCACTTACAATTTCTAGAAGTACAACACCATAGCTGTACACATCAACTTTGTCTGACAACTGACCGTGCATGGCATACTCTGGTGCCAAATAACCACTGCATTTTGTTCATAAAAAAAAATCAGAATACCTTACAAAAGAATCTATGTATACAAGTTATTACGGTGAGAATCAAATCAGAAAGTGATTCATGGAAAAAGGAGAAAGACATGGAGTTAACCAATTGTTCTCAGAGAAGATATAATAGTAATTGAAATTCTTACTATGTTCCAGCAACTCGTGTGCTAACATGAGTCTCATCTTCCTGAAACAATCGTGCTATCCCAAAGTCTGTTATTTTTGGATTCATTTGTTTGTCCAGCAAAATATTACTTGCTTTGATGTCCCGATGAATGATTTTTGGATGAGAATCCTTGTGTAAGAACAAAAGCCCACTGGCTACTCCAACTATGATGTTGAAACGCTTCTGCCAATCTAGCTCTTTGCTCCGTTGGGGATCTGAAAACTCACCCTTTTTTTTAGCATTATGATAAAATAGCCTAAACAAATTTATGTATCTATTTGAATTTTAGTTCTAGATAGAATGGATTTACCCACCAAATAGTATTTTGTCAAGGCTCTTGTTGGATAAGTATTCGTAAACAAGTAAACTTTCGGATCCTTCTGTGCAACATCCAAGGAGATTCACAAGATTTTGATGTTGAATCTTGACCAACAACTTGACCTCATTTTCGAATTCTTTCTTCCCTTGTGAAGATTGTACAGACAACTTCTTCACTGCTATTTCCCTTCCATCTGGTATATTTCCCTGAGATTAAACATAAAGAAACATAGACTATTAGCATATTTCTATCACGCAACTTGACTTTCTTAACATGGGTGAAAGAGATAGTTTTATCTAGGCTACTGAATGTCAACATGAATTTTATTTAGTATAAATTTGAACAGGTTTCTGTCTTGGGTGATAAATGTTAGAATAAATTGAGTTGTTAGCACAAACCGTTGCTGACATAGCCGCTACCCTGCTTACCACCATCTATCACGAATAGATCAACAAATTGTTGTGCTACTTTAACTGTGAATTAATGATATATTTTTCTTATAAATTGAATACAATGAGTAAAGAATTAGTGTGCTCCAATTAGTAGCCATATGACCTATTTATTTTTCTATGTGCTATTTTTCTTCTCATTTTATCAAAGTTTCATGGGCTATGTAGGCTATAAGCTAGGGAAGTCATTTTTGTAAATATGTGTTATGTTGTGTAAGCATCGTTGAGAAGTTGTTGCCGAGCGTTGAACTCTATTTCCATTTGAATTTTTCAATGAGTAGGTGCAAAGATTTAGTAGTACTTAGGTTTTTGTTTTGTTTTGGTAAACTAGATTTTGAAGGCAGGGACACCATTAAATGCACAGGGGTGTGGTCCATGCTTTTCTAGTCTTTTGTTAATCAGAAATAGTTGAGACATTTGGAGAGGGCTTCCTTGTGTGTTACTGTGCATTACAATGGGAAATGTGAGCCATTCTAGAGGATGCAAATTGTTGTGTGGTGCATGGTGGATTGTAAATTGCAAGACTATGTTTTCAAACCATCGCTATGAATCCTCCTCTATCTTTTTTTTGTAATATTTATTTTTAACAAGTTTTAAATAATATGATTGTCATTTTAATTTAAATAATATGTTTGTCATTTTAATAGTGTTGTGGAGAATGCTACTTTAAATCTTATGTGAGAGTTTCAAGTATAATATGTATTATTCATCTTTGAGATTCGGTCCAAGGTTATATGATTGTTTGGTCATATGGTATTCAAAGGTATTTGCATACAAGTGTCATGGCTCTTGTCTTTAGTTGTTTTAAAATTGTAAATTAGAAAGTGTGTTCACATAGTGTGAAGTGCTCATCCAAATTCATGAAGAAAGTGAAAGGTGAAGAAATTGTCATATTGTAATATTCAATATTTTTCTGTTGAAGTCAAGAGTTTGTAGAACTCACTTTCATATTTATAAGTCACAATTTTTTATAAAATTCTTGCTTGTTCATTTCATAAAAATACCAACACCAAGACTCTATAATACAAAATTACATTGTGTCTATAGGTAGGGGCTTCATTTTCAAAGCCTCCTTGTCAGTGTGTTTGAAGAGTTCATTTCTATTTCTATTACTTCATTTGAAAGCTCTAATATTATGGTTAGGAAAAATTAGTTGGTTCTAACTATGTAAATTTAATCCTACAAATAAAAGGTTTATGGAAGCTAGCAATAGAAGAGAAATCTATAGATGAAAGTAAGCATAAAATATGGGAAAATGGATATGAATGCATGGACTACTTATTATGGTAGATTAATATAGGGATTAGAAATCATGCTCAATATATAAAAATAACAAAGAAACAATGAGAAAATTTGCAAACAATGTATGAAAAACTATCAAATTTAAAGATATGGATATTAAAATAGAATTGAAACATTTTCAAATGAAGGGAGAATATAGCATAAATGATCACATTGCAAATTTAAATAATTTATAAAATCAACTTGGAATGATGAAAGTGGAATATGAATATTTTAAAATTATAGAGTTTTTTTAAAGTCTTCCCGATCTTTACCATAACTTCATACACATATTGCAGATAACTAGAAAATTTGATAATATCAAACTAGAAGAAATATGTTGGGATTTGTTGAATAAAGAGAATAGGATTTAAAAGTTCACAAGTGATTCTAGCAATATTTCTCACGCATTTATGACTAAAGGAAAATATAATAATTACAATCAAAAGAAATCATTTCAAAATCAAAGAAAAATCAATGGAATTAACACATAATTAATATAAGGAAATGGAATCAAGCAACAAACACTCAATAGGGGAATATTTTTAAAAGTAAAAAAATGAATGGATAAATCACAAAGATAATTATAAAAGAGAAAAGCTGTCAAATGTTAAAATTGTGTAAAAGAAGGGCACAAAAGGGATGAATGTCCTAGGAAATCATATGGAGGAGGGTAAAAAAATTATCAAAGAATTCAATCAAATCTTTCTAAAAAAGAAGGTGATCATAATATATAAAATAGCCTCTTTAGTTGCCCAAGAAAACTCAAATAACACATGGTATATTGAGTAAGGATCTAGTCAACATATAACTTACAATGAAAAAATTTATTTCTTTATAAGAATTGACATGTACAAGGATATTTCTTGGGGATAATAGTTCACATGAAATTGATGGAATAGCTTTAATTCAAATAAAAATGCATGATGATTAGAAGGTAGAAGTGATAGATGGGAATCTTGTACCCATGTTAACAAAAATATTCTCTTAGTAAGTAAAATAACTCACCATGGTTATAACATGGAGTTCTCTTTACATAATTATATAATCAAGAACATTAATCATAATTTGAAATTGTGGCTACTTGACTTGAGAGTGATGAAATCTAAAAAATAGCATATGTTGAAAATATAGCCTATATAACTACAAGTTCCTCCATAAGTGATTTGTGCCATCAATTATTGAATAAGGGTAAACACAAATTTGTGTGCAAGATGGATGGATAAAAAATAACATAGAGACAAGATTGAAAGGTCTACATGGAGGGCAAGTAAATCTTTTGAAAATTCCCATAGTAATTTATGTGGGCCTATGAATTCCCCATCAAGAGGATGAGCTAGGTACATCTTAACATTCATTATTGATTTTTAAATGAAGGTGTGGGTCAACATCCTTAAGAAAAACATGAAGTGTCTAGAAAAATTGAAATGCTTAAAGAATTTTTGGAAAATCAAAGTGGGAATAAGATCGAGTGAATAAGAATAGATAATTATATATAATATGCTAATAAATAGTTCAAATAATTTTTTGAATATCATGGGATCAAGAGAGAAATGGAAAAAAGATATACTCCTAAAAAAAATGGTGTTGTTGAAAAGAAGAATAGGACCTTAGTGGAAAAGGCATGGTCAATGCTACAATCAAAGGATCTTTCTTTATTTATTTAAGATCAAGCTCTCAATACTATATCTTATGTCTTGATTAGATCTCTTACAACTTGTTTGTAGACAATCACTCTTAAGGAATTATGGAGTGGAAAGAACCCAAATGTTAAGTATTTTCAAGTATTTGGATGTGAAGAATTTTCTCACATACTTAATGAGATTAGAGAAAATTAAATTGGTAAGAGGATTATTAAGTGCTTCTTTGTTGGCTCTAATAATCAAAGAAAAGAATATAGATTGTATGATTCTAGTTTGGAGGATGTTCTTACAAATAGGGATGTCATGTTTAGTGAAGGGTTTCAAGATATGGTAAAATCCTCTCCTATTCCACTAGTGGACATAATAATGATGAATCGTATAGCTCCTTTGAAACCAATGAAAGTTCTAAGACACCTTCCAATATAGCTGAAGAATCTAGTCTTACTCAAAAGACCAAGAGTCTCCAAGAAATTTATCAAAAGAATCCAAAAAAATGTCGGCATATCACATTGTTTAGTTATTTGATGCGGTTACACCAATAGTTCAAGCAGTTATGCATCCACATATTATTTATATCTTGAACCATTGTGGGAAAGGGGTAGGGGATTTAATATAAAAATAGAGCATCAAATTCAGAGAATAGAGTAAACTAAGATTTGCATACAACAATAAAAAAAAAATGAAAATGCATATGATTATTGTTCACAAGTCACAAAAAATGCACAACAAGTAGACAACAACATATTTATATGTATATATATATATAATTGGAAAAATTTCAACAGAGCTTCGTTGCTCTATGTTCTTTCTTCTTGCTTCTGCAAAGATGTGTTGCTCTCTTTCTTCTTCTTATTACTTGATACACAAATGACAATAAAGAGGTACTAAAACCAAAAACAACGATGGAGAAAGGAAACAATATAATATTATTATTTTTTACCACCCACAAAGTGTGTGAGAGTAAATATGCAGTTAATACTTATTATTCCAAATCTCTTGAAATCTTCTCCAAAAATAATTCTTAATAAATTATCATTAATATTGATAGAGAAGCTGAGCTGGAGAGGACACATGCAATGAGAAAGTTGAGATTATATTTTTGACACTCCCCCTTAATCTCAGCAAGCTAACATTCTGCTAAAAAATATATTTCGAAGTATCCACCTTCATGCCCAGCATACTTCTCAAAAAGTTCCCGCGCAACCATCTTCTTCACAAAAACGTTCTGGTGCATCAACCTATTCAAAAAAAATCGGCACATTCAACTTCAATCTCAAAAGTTCCGACGCATCTACCTTTTGTTCCTGCATTTTGTTCAAAAGTTTTCGGTGCATCCACACTAGCACGAATTTTTTTGGAGCATTCATCTTCAACACAAACACCCAAAAAACTTTTCAAGTATTCAAATGCATCTTTTTCCAATGGTTTAGTGAGAATATCTGAAAATTGATCTTCTGATCCATAGAACTCTAAACATATTTCTTTGTTATTCACTAACTCTCTTATAAAATGGTATCTAGTGTCTATGTGCTTGCTTCTTTTATGAAAAATGTGATTTTTAGACAATGCAATGGCTGTGTTATTATCACACTAAATGTTTTTTGCTTCATCTTTTTCATGCATCAACTCAGCTAGCATTCTTCTCATCCATACGGATTAACATGTTGCTGATGTCGTTGCCACATACTTCGATTTTGTTGAAGATAGTTTGGCAATGGGTTGTTTCTTTGAAGCCCAAGATACAACTCCTATTCTGAAATTAAAGACATAACCAGAATTAATTTTCCTATCATCAATTCTACCAGCACAATTGATGTCTATGTATCCAATGAGTTTGAATTAATCTACAGCTAAATATAAAATTCCATAGCTGTTAGTTCCACATATAATCTCAATATCTTGTTTTCTAGGTTGCTCATGAGAGTCTTTTGGAGACTCCATAAACCTTGAGATAAGCATCACACTATACATGATGTCAGGCCTTGTGGTAGTCAAGTATATGGGACTACCAACCAGCCTTTTAAACAATCAACTAATGAACCATCATCTTCTTTGCTTAACTTTATTCCTATCACAACTGGTGTAGGGGTTGGTTTGTAATTCAACATATTAAATCTTTTCAATACATCACTTGCATACTTTGACTGAGAAATAAAAATACCATTTTTTGATTGCTTAACTTCTATTCCCAAAAAATATTTCATAAGACCAAGATCAATCATCTCAAACACTTTCATCATAGTTGTCTTAAAGGAACTTATAGAAAGGTCTCCCATAAAGATCAAATCATCTACATAAAGACAAACTATCAGTATTTTACCCTTTTCATGCATCTTGATATATAAACTAGGCTCACTGCTACACCTACTAAAACCATTCTTAATTAAATAAGAATCAATTCGACTGTACCAAGCTCTAGGAGCTTGCTTTAGTCCATAGAGCACCTTTTTCAACTTGTATATTTTTCCTTCATGACCTGGAACTTAATATCCTTCTATCTAATCCACAAAAACTTCTTCTTCAATAAAACCATTTTAAAAAGTATATTTTACATCCATTTGAAAAATTGGCTACTTCTTTTGGGTTGCAATGGCCAAAACACTTCTTACGGTATCCAAGCGAGCTACAGGTGATTTGTTTTAATTTTAATCAATACTAGGTTGCTAAGTGAAACCTCTAGCAACAAACCTCACCTTATGCTTCAACACATTTCCATCCATGCCAGACTTTGTTTTGTAAATTCATTTTACGCTTATAACATCATTTTCTTGCAAGTGATCCACCAACTCCCAAGTATTATTCTTCTCAATAGCTTCAATTTCTTCATCCATAGATTCAGCCCATGCTTCATCCTTTATTGCTTCATCAAAAAAACATTGGATCAACAACTTCTGAAAATAAAGCAAAAATAGAAAAAAAATTGATGTTTCAACATTAAAATCAACTTCATATATATCTCTTAAACTCCTTATTTTTCGCTGCAATAAACTTTCCAATGTAGGATCCGATGAGCTACTTCTATCAACTGAATTTCATGGAATTTTTGATGATGTTATGGATGGTGTTCTTTGTGGAATTTGCTGTGTGGGTGAATTTTTTTGATTTCTTGAAAGTCTTATTGTAGAATGAGGTGTAGCTTGTGCTACAACTTGTGGTGCATGTTTGGGAGTGGAAGGAGGTATTTCTTTAGGAATACCTTGTTGTTCTATCACTTCATCATTTATAACATCATGTGAATCACCTACTGCTATACTTATTATTTTTTCTACACTTCCATCCCATGCTTCGTTCTCCATAAATTGCACATCTCTATTGATTATAAATCTTCTTATATTTGGATTAAACAAATTGTAAGCTTTTGTATCTTCTCAATATCCTACAAAAATACATTTCTCCCTACTTTTTTATCTAATTTTCTTCTCATATCTTTAGGAACATGAGCATATGCAACGCAACCAAAGACTTTGAAGTGAGCAACGTTGTGCTTTTTACTACTGCAAGCCTCTTGAGGAATCACATTCCTTACACTTGTAGTTGTACATCTATTTAAAATATAAATAGTAGTTTGTACTGCTCCAACCCAATATTCATTTGGTAAATGTTCTGACTTCAGCATACTCCTTGCCATATCCATGATAGTTCTATTTCTTCTTTCAACCACACCATTTTGTTGAGGTGTGTAACGGGCTCTAAATTGTTTGTGAATACCATGTTGTCTGCAAAAATTCAGAAAATCATTAGAACTATATTCACCACCTCTATCAGTTCTTGATATTTTGATGTAGTAACCACTCTTCTTCTCTACAAGAGCCTTGAACTGCTAAAAGACTCCAAATGCATCAAATTTATGCCTCAAAAAGTAGACCCATGTCTTCCTTGTATAGTCATCAATAAAAGTTAGAAAATATGTGCAACCTCCAATGGAAGGAGTTTGCATTGGTCCACATATATCTGAGTGAATAATCTCAAGTGGTTTACATGCTCTTTCTAATTTTCCAACAGGGAAGGTCTCTCTATGTTGTTTACCCAAGATGCACGCTTCACATACTCTTTCCAATTTTTGAATCAATGGAAATCCCTTAAACATATTCTTTTTGTAGACACGAAAAATATATAGATTGATCCTACACATCCGATCCTAATCTTACCAACATCAGTTTGTCCTGAATCATCTCCTTTACTAATTAATTTAATTGAATAGTCTTTATTTGATTAAATTCATCATATTTTCCCTCTTAATTAAATAAATTAATTTTATTTGATTAAGTCATCATCTCCTATTAATTAAAAAAATCATTTTATTTAATTAATCTCATAGTCCCTCTTTTAAATAATTCACTTTATTTAGTTAATCTCTAAAGTAATCTCGTCTAAATTAAATAAATTAATCTTTATTTGATTTAATCTAACACCACCATCTTTAATAAAATAAATCAAACTTTATTTAATTAAATCTAAATCCATTATTCCTCTCAACTTTGATTTATTTAAATCCAAAATCTAAGTCAAAATTGTCAAATCAACTAATTTTCATCTAAATTAATCAAATCTTGATTAATCCTAATCCTAATCCATCAAATCCTCTAGATTTTGCAAATTGCATAATAAATCAATTTATTTTATTTGTTAATTCATCAATTTCCATTCAAAAGGGCATCTTTTTTGGAATATTCTTCCAATTCAAAAATCCCTCCAAAAGGGATGAGTACATCCAACAAGGCATTAAAGGCATCTTACATGGCCTTTGCCTTGATCCAAGTGACATTTACTCCATTCCTCTCTCCCCCCAACTTGTCATTTCACTATTTTCAAATTCCATCTAATAGAATTTATAAACTTGTTCTTTTCTGGAGCAACCTTGAGAGGAATCTTGAGAATCTTCAGCCTTAAATGCTGCTCCAACTTGTGTATTTCTATCACATGATGAGCTTTAGTTACATTAATTTTGATATTAGGTTTCAACCTCAATGGGAACATTTTGTTTTTTTGTCATTTGTACCTCTGCTATCAGTTGAGTACTAGGAGCTTTATCAAGAATGACACATGCATTATTTTTAATATAAATTCTATATCATCTTTGCACTAATTGACCAATACTCATCAAATTATGCTTCAGACCAGCAACATAAAAAAAATCATGAATGACTTTTTGCTCCCCCTTTTTGGTTAGAATATCAATAGTCCATTTTCCCATAACATTCACTTGATTATTGTTCCTGGGAGTGACATTTGAAGTAACTAATTTATCCAAGCTAGAAAATAACTCTAGATTTCCAAACATGTGATTTCTATAGCTAGAATCTAAGTACCAAATATCATTTGGACTCTCTTGAACCAAATATCCTTACATCCTCTAAATGTGTTTCTTCCTCTACCCCTAGGAGTGAATCTACCTTTAGCTCTTCCATGAATTATTGAAGCCTAAGATGAGAAAGCATTCTCAATGGAAGTGTGTGATTTGTTCAACCTATATTCATGATTTATCAAGGATGCATGCAATTCATCCATTGGCATCTGGGTTAAATCCTTAGTTTCCTCTATAGAAACAACTAAAGAATCAAATTTAGCAAGCAAAACCCTTAAAAAAATTTCTCAACTATTCTTGTCTCTTCTATTGTTTCCCCATGTGATTTTATTTGATTCACAAGCCCAAAAACATGTGTAAAAAATTATTCCATGAAATTTGAGTCTTTCGTACTTATGTTTTCAAAATCTCTTCTAAGTAATTGGACTTTTGCAATTTTAGCTTTGTTCTTACCTTGATAGGTTGTTTGTAGTGTATCCCATGCCTCCTTTGCTTGCATTTTTGTTGCAACTCTTGGCAGTATGCTTGCATGCATTTCTTGATGAATGTAGAAAAGGGATTTTCCATCCTTCTTTCTTTGTTCTTTCAAGAGATCTTTTTTTTCCTATGTGGGTGCATTATTAGCTACTTGGTTTGATGGTTCTACATAACCATTCTCAACTAGTTATCTCTCAAACATCTTGAGACTGAAGCATGGCTTTCATGGTCAATGACCAATACTCATAATTTTTTCTTGTGAAAATGGGGGTTTGCAGGCTAGACAAAGAAGCACGAGACGTGGAAGTTGTGGAATCCATTAATGGTTGTCAAACAAAAAATTAGAAAACCCAGGAAAATTGAGAGACAAAGGGTTTAAACTCGGGATCTAATACCAGATGTGGGAAAGGGGCAGAGGATTTAATATAAAAATAGAGCATCAAATTCAAAGAACAGAGTAAACTAAGATTTTCATACAACAATAAAAGACAAATGAAAATGCATATGATTGTTATTCACAAGTCATAGAAAATGTAAAGAAACAAGTAGACAACAATATATATATATTAAAAATTAGAACAATTTCAGTAGAGCTTTGCTGCTCCGTGTTCTTTCTTCTTGCTTCTGCAGAGTTGTGTTGCTCTCTTTCTTCTTCTTCTTCTTACTTGATACAAAAATGAAAATAAAGAGGTGTTAAAACCAAAAACAACGGTGGAGAAAGGAAAGAATATAATATTATTATTTTTGACTACCCACAAAGTGTGTGAGAGTAAATAAGTAGTTAATGCGTATTATTCCAAATATCCTGAAATCTTCTCTGAAAAGCATTCTTAATAAATTGTCATTAATGCTGATAAAGAGGCTGAGCTGGAGAGGACAGGCACGATGAGCAAGTTGATATTATATTTCTGACATCCACATCATGTTTATATCATGCATACTGAAATGTATAATCAATGAAGTTTTTCACCATTAACATTTTTGCATTTTACCAACATATGGTATTAGAGTGGTGAAATAGGGTGATCCCACAATAGTGGTTTACAAATTTTGGCTAAACTGGACACTGAAATTATTATTTTTAAATAAATATTCACATTTAGGCACCTATAGCAGCTAAATCGTGAGGAATTTGGAGATGATGCAAACTAGAGTCTCATCACATTTTGTCTGTAGATTCTAAAAAAAAAATTTCAAAATTTTTGGAATAATATTGCACTTCTTTTTCCATCTCCCATGAAAACTGG
Source organism: Sequoiadendron giganteum (assembly GCA_007115665.2). Lineage (NCBI taxonomy): Eukaryota > Viridiplantae > Streptophyta > Pinopsida > Cupressales > Cupressaceae > Sequoiadendron > Sequoiadendron giganteum. The sequence continues at coordinate 866,061,297 of CM021100.1, read as the reverse complement.
TCTTTTTTAGAAAGCAACATTTTAAAAAAGTGATGCTCACCGTATACAACATAATTTTTTTTGTATGAAGGATAAAATTCTAATTTTTTCAAATTTAGATTTGTAACTATGATATATAGCACTTTCATTTAGTCTCATAGTTTTTTATTGAATATTTTTTCTTTAATAGAGTTTCGAAGTCAAACCAATTGCAATTAAGACATAGGCGGACTGTATACAACGTAACTTTTTTTGTATGTATCGAAATTCAATTTATTTTTTTTAAATGGATCAAGGACATCAATACCCAACATGAAAATATTTTAAAAAAAATTATTTTGATAATTTTCTATTTTTTCACATGTGCAAAACAGAGAGCTTGATTTTCGGTGAAAAACCTATGTTTAATGAAACTAAAAAAACACATACATAATAAAACCAAAACATATTAAAATTATATTTGTGGGATAGCTCATTTAGAGGACTACCATGATCATTTCAAATAAATTTTAAATTGATTCATTTGATCCCCCAAAAGGTACATCAAAAGTGATTTTTTATCAGCATTTTGATAGGTGTAAAGGGGACTCATTTATAGGTATGGTTTAAAACTAGTGAGGTTATAACCAAGGGGGTTTGATCTAAGGTGGTTTGATCAAACCCTCTTCAATTGGAATCCTTAAAATGGAAATTTTAAAGGCTTAAATCATTATATTTTCTAAAAATATGTGATTTCAGCAAATCAGTTCCTCTCATAAATTATAAACCAGCTTTGTGGGATCACCGAATAATGTCTATGAATTTTGAATGATAGGCTTACAAATATGACATGAAGAGTGTGTATGATTTTCTTAAGTTCCTTAGTTTGCAAGTGACATACTTTGATTGATAAGAAGGAAGTCGATGGTATGTTAAGCCTACACAAACTTTAATGGAAGCAAAGATAAGGTGCGTGGAAGAAGGAGACGAGAGTTTCTTAAACAAGGTGGAAATTATCAACAACATAAGGCACAAAAATATGGTTGTTCTAAGAGGTTGTTGTGTAGCCAAGTATGACATGAGGACATGGATTCTATCATAACACATCTACAATGAAGGCGGCATGAGTAGAAATTCTACCACATTTTCTAGCATTATAAGGCGTAAATTTATTCAAGGAAGTGTGAGTTTTCTGTACATTTTGAGGTGCCCTTTGTTGTTGTTTTCTTATTTTTCATTCATTTTTAATGGTCATTGGAGAGCGAAGAAAACCACATCAAATATAGATTATTGCTGCATAGTATATCTACAACAAAAGTACACGTAGAGTGGTGGATGAGTGATGAAGTAGAGGCATTTAGAAGTTGTCTAAGAAGATTCAAAGGAACTAATAAATGCAAGCATTAGGATTTTTCAAAAACTATCAATTTCACTCCACAAGCCTTTGTATTGTTTCTTAATTTCACCTTTATCTAGGAGGTTCATCTGGTATACATAAATTAGCCATTATTTGAGTTTGGAATCTTCATTCTTTTCAATAATCTAAAAGTGCCTCATAGACTCTTTGTAGTACTAGCCATTAGGAAACCATTAGTTCATTATTACATGGTGTATAAGGAAGCACATTTCTAAGGGTATGTGCGAGTTTATTTTACACAAAATTAATTATGAGGAAACTCTGGGTTTGAGAAAAAATAAATATTAGAATGAAAAGATTATACTCCCGAATCAATAGGTGTTAGGTAGATGATTTGTAAGGGTACATTATTTGTTGATTATGGACTTTTTGTTATTGATTCATTGAAGATGAATAGTGTACCTACCAAAGGAGTTAATCAGTTTAATGTGATTGCCACTTCTAGAAAGATTGATGTGAGTGGGGTTGATGTAAGAAAATATGATGATAAGTATTTTGAAAGGAACACACTAGTTGAACAAGCACTCAAGGCGAAAGAAGCTATTCCTAATTTGATGCATTACTTGAATGCGATATTTTCTCTAAGATTTGGTATGGAGCCTCACAAATTTGTACTTTGAGCCATCATACTGGAGGTTGGAGGCACCAGAGGATGGAAGAAATTTCCATCATCTCAAGTTAGCTTCTCACTTTGAGATGGTTCTTTTCATGAGAAGCATTTTTGTCTTTCTTTCCTACTTTCTTTATTATTGCTGATAGATTTGAAGAATGCATATATCATGAAGTTCATTTTTTTGGAGACGGGTAAAGGGTTTGGTGTTGAGCTCAATATGGATGGTTGTCCAATGAGCTTACATGACTATAATAAAGAATTATACCCTTCCGAGGGTCATTAGATAACTTGATGGAGACGTATATTTTGAGAGCTCAATATGGATTATTGTCAAATAATTTGGGAATTAGTGATTCGAGAGTTCAAGAAAATGGTAGTCTGGAAAGAACTTAGGAATTCAGATCGAAGCTACACCCTTTTGAGGGTCACAAGATAGTTTGATGGAGTTCCACTTGATTAAGGATTTGTTTCTTCAAAAGAAAAATATTCTCAACATATTTTGTAATTAGCAAGTTTTGTCATGTAAACCTTAAGGGGGGGTCCCTTAACAAGGTGAATTAGATATTTCAAGGATAAAGTTGTAGGAACAATGTAATAAGGGGGGGAATGTTGGTGTATCACATTTTTTTAGTTATTTGATCTGATTACACCAACAATTCAGGTGATTATGCATCCACATCTTATTTATATCTTGCATACTGAAATGTATAATCAATGAGGTTTTTCACCATTAACGTTTTTGCATTTTTCCAACAAAAAATAGTTATGTCATTGTGAACACCATAATCCTCAAACCTATGATGAGACTAAAGAAAAAATGAATGGGAAAAATATATATAGAATGGTTATGACTCTTTGATAAAGTGGGAATTGAGGGGCTTGCTCAACCTGCCAAGAATTTGGTCAACAATAAGTGGGTGTATAATTCCAAGTACAATTTTGATGGAATCATTGAAAAAAAAAAGTCAAGATTAGTGTCCAAAGGGTACTCACAAAAGAAGGGAATTTAATACACACAAAAAAATCTCTAGATCAAAGATTAGTACTATCAATACTATTATAGCATTAGTAGCTCATTTCAAGTGGTCTCTTCACCAAAAGGATGTTAAGAATCTATTCTTCATGGTGAAATTGATGAATAGGTATATATGACTCAACCAAAATGATTTAAAAGTTAAGGATATTAATACTTAGTTTATAAGTTAATGAAGTCTCTTTATGGCTTGAAGACAAATCCATGTTCTTGGTAAGCTAAGATTGATGAATATTTCAAAACTCAAGGCTTTCATAATAGTTCTCATGATCAAAACTTGTATGTGAAGGAATTTTATGAATGTAACATATTAATTATTGTACTTTATTTTACTGATCTTATCATAATAGAAAATAACATGAACAAAATTAGCATGACATAAAGTTAAAATTGAAAGATAGATTTGAGATGACAGATCTTGGGTTTTTGTGCTACTTTCTTCACATATAGGTATAGAAAAAAAATGATAGAACTTATCTCTCTCAAATATAGTATGCTTTAGAATTGTTGAGAAAGTTTAGGATGAACTATTGTAAGAGTGTTTCTACTCCACTTACTCCAAGATTGAAGTTAACTAAAGATATGGAAGTGTGTCATCAAAAAGTGTAGCCTTGACACTTTTCACTCATTTTGGGCCTTTCCTATGGGTCATGGACCTCCTTTTACCCCTTCCCAAGCCTTATTTGAAAGTGTTGTAAAGAGTTGTAACAAACTCTCACACTTTCCTAGTCTTTTCATCACTAAATCAACCCTTTCTTGTGACAAAATGACCCCTTAATGTACTTATAGGTCCTAATTTAGTGTGTTTTGTGAGATAATCCCAAGAAACATTATTAATAACATCTTAATCCCTGACAACCACTTAAAATTTCCCAGGTGGACTAAGTCACCACGTTGGGTGACTAAGTCCCATGTGGCTTAAAAATTAAAATAAACTCAAAAATCTGGTGGGATTTTGTCTCCTAAACCCTAAGGTCGGCCTGTGATGTGTTATTTTGGGGGAATTAGGGTGTAACATGTATAAATAAGGGTTTTTTCCTCAATTACAACCCTGATCTAGCAAGCAATCTATCTTCCCCAATCATTCACTCATCTCTCATCCACTACTCTTCTCAAGAAAGCTAGGGTTTGAGCATCCTAGGGCATCAAGGCATTCTTTCTAAAGCATTCAAGGGCTGAAAATTCAAGCATTGTTGCAGCAACTGAAGATCTAACATCATGGTAAGGTACTAAGTCCATTACTTCACATTTTCATGCTTTATTATCTTATTTCATCACTTGATTTAATTATCTAAAAGGGGTTTGACCAAGGAAAATCCCTATGCCATAACATCCAACATTTATTTCTCTCTTTGTGTGATTTGTAGGTCTTCTTTGTAGGTTTTTCAAAGAGTAGGTTTAGAATTGTTGTCATCAAAGTATCAAATCCATCAAGGTTGCTAAAACCCTAATTAAAGCATGGAGAAAACCTACAAGTCGAGTTTTGTAGTTCTAGATCTAGGAAATTACAAGGAGCATAAGTGTAGTCTGAGGGCTATAGATTCCCCCTTTGAATCTTCTGAAAAGTGAAAAATGACACTTCCCCCAATTATGGTGACTTAGTCCCACTATGCAAGATTTTTAGAGATTTTTGTAGATTCAAAAACCCTTTCGGCTGAAACAGACCTTGATGCAGTTTTCCAGAATTATCCTAAACTAGACTAAGTTGCCCAGATTGACACAAATGTCCCACAAAGCATAAAAGTCAGATTTTGAAAAATTTATAGGACATCAACAGTCTTCACTCTAGCGTCTGCTAATTTCTAGGTGCACTCTTTCAGTTTACCCCATTTAGCTTGTTCTTTATTGTATTTAATCTATTATTTTGCATATTACAATGTGTATTCAAACATATTCTATTTTCTTAGTTTAGCATTAGTATTCAATCATTTTTATCAATTTACAACACTTAGACACACTCCACACACATCACACCTATTCCAAACCCCTAATCTTTGAATGTCAACATTAGCATTTTGGCCTACCTCTCTCCTTTTAGGTGAAAATCCCTAGAAGTATTAGAGAGTCTTGTCGTGCCAAAATCTATGTTACATTTTGGTGAAACTGACCTTCGATTACCCTTCCTTTCTCATTTAGAGTCTTTCCTTGTCCTATAATTAGCTTGCATTTCATGATGCATTAGTGAAGTTGCATTCTAGGGTTTCTACACTTTGCATTAGTGAAGTGCATATAGGTTGCATTTTTGCATCTTAAAACATTAAAAATTTCTAAAATTTTGCATTTTCATTTTAGGTTTGCCTCATACAACACAAAAACCACCTTTATTAATCAAAATATTCTGCAAATTCTCAAAAAAATCACCAGGTGGACTAAGTCGCCACCTTGGGCTACTTAGTCCCTTCAGGCCCCTAAAACTACCTTTTACAAAGCTAAAAACCCTATTTTAAAGATTTTATTTTGTGCCATTAACTATCTATATCAATTGGTTGTGTTTTTGTACCATGCATTTTACTACATTTAGCTCAAATTTGCTCATTTCATGCATTGTACATTTTCAATTTTTCAATCACCACATTTTATTTTCAGATAATTGCATAGTGTAATCAGTAAATTACCTTGTTTGATATCTGAAAATTGCATTTCCTTTTAATTATTTACATTTCATTTTAAATTTAAAAAATGTTTATTTCAATTCTCTCCAAAATTGTGAAGAAAAATTTAGTAAATAAACATGTTAATCATTCATTCAATGCATTCCCTAGTTATCAAAGTCTAGAGAATGAAACCATTAACACTTGTCTTACACTTTCACTACCCCCTCCTATCTCTCCTATTTGTGAGGATGTTGTGTTAGATCGAATACAAACATAGAAAATCATGATGATCATAATTGTACTCCTCTTGATACCTCTCCTTTTAGTGATGAAGGTATCTTGCTAAAAGAAGGTACAATCATTGAGAATCATGAAGGTCTTGCTTGTCCTTCTCCTCATCGCCTTTGGGAGGATATTTTAGCACAATAAAATGAAATCATAGACACCTTATTAAACATCACCTTACCTAGACTCTATACCCATGCCAATGACAATTATCCCTCTCCTACTATCCACCCTCGATGTGAAGAAGATAGTTTCATGTTAGCAACTATCCTTAATGAGCCTCATGGAAATATTCTTCCTCCTTTTCCTAATGCCCCTACCATTTGGGAAGACCTCTTTGAACAAAAAAATCATTGTTTTTCTCTCTCCCCTATTTGTGATGAAGCTCATTCACCACTCATAATCATAGACTATGACGAACCTTTTACAAGCTCTCCTACTAGGGTGAATACTATGGCACAAGCGCTAGTGATGTTAGAAAATCAACTAGAGCCTTCTCCTCCTCTCCCCTCTATTCATAAACAACACAATCAAACCATTTATCCTTCCCTTACATATGATGAAGTTCTTGTGGAAGAAACAACCCTTTCATGTCAAGCACACTTAGTTTGTAGTTCTCCTAAAACCTCCCCTACTAGTAAAGGTATCATGGTTGAACTCCTTTCAAACAATAGTCATGTGTCTTCCTTGGGTGGTGGTACCAAGATGATACTAGATTGACCTTTCTTAGACATACATCAAACCAAACCTGCCGAGGTTATGCATACGCAAGTTTCCATTCGACCCACCTCGATTAATGAACCTCCTACATACCCCATGGGCCATCCTAATAATTTTATAATTCTTTACCCACCATAACACAAGCAAAAAACTCCAAACAAACTTGAAATCCTACTTCACCCTCCTATGAACAATATTTCACACCAACTGAGTCACAATGACCTTTCTCACATATATGACAAAGTCTATACCATCAAGGCCAATGTTTTTGACACTTTGTTTATTCATCCACATAAATAACATTAGTTGTTGCTCATTGTCATGTAATAGTTGTAGGATCATAGTATACTCACTATTTCATATTTACATCCCTTGCGAGGAGTAGCATACCATCATCCATTCTAGGCTCACCTTTGTCTTGCACTAAGTGGGGGCAAGAGGTTTAGTAGCCTTGTCCTCATATGTCACTTGTCATTATCTCTTTTGACTAATCATTAACCTTTCATAAACTTATAAGAGAAAGCTTGGGATGTGGACCACATTTCTTAAATTGACTCGCATGTGACATACTCTCCCTCTTCATGATGTAGCCTACTTTGAAACATATGACTCGACATAGGGCTTTCCAAATTAGCTTTCATGTCTTCTTTCCCTTATCCTTGGCTACTTTAAAGCAATTTCTCATAGTGATGGTGTAGCAATTACTTTAAAGTTGGGGCATCCATAGATGACATCCTTTTACAAAATTCCATGGCGTGATTTTTCTTTCCTTGTGATGTGTCCTCTCCTTGGTGGTGTCATTGGGTTTGATGCCTTCCAAGTGTGTACGATCAACTGAAGTGGCCTGATGCGAATGAGGCATCCCGTGGATAATGATCTGACACCCTGAATTTTCCTCTCTTGGAGACATTAGGCACAATGCTCCCTAAGATGAGACCTCGCATGCACAAATAAAAATCCCCCTTCAACAAAATCTTCACATAATATTAAAAAATAATTACAAAAAACATTGTGATTCCTTATCAAAGTTATCAAGTGAGGTAACTTTTGTATGGTTAGTATAATGAGGAGTCGACACATTCGCATGAATTTCTCATTATATAGTGGGAATTCGACACACTGGCATGAATTTCTCACTAAACCACTTCTTTGGGACAACTCACCCCACGGACGACCTAATGTTTTGTGGCCTCAGAGCGAGCGCATCTTCTCCACGTCGTTCTTCTTTGTTTTAGTTGTTGCCATTACATGATTGTGTATTTTGTTTTTTTGCAAATCATTCACCCTTGAATGTGTCTTCTTGCATGTATGTCAACCTGAATAAGAATCTTGAATCCTGGGGGCTTGACCGCTTTCTTCATCTTTTTCATCCTTGACCATCTCGTGGCTACTTTAATGTGATTTTGAAGCAAGTTGATCCTCTCACTAAAGTGGGGGTAAATGTGTCACAAAAAATGGTAGCCTTGACACTTTTCACTCATTTTGGTCCTTTCCTATGGATTTTGGACCTCTTTTTACCCAGGTCCTAACCCTCATTTCAAAGTGTTGTAAAGAGTTGTAACAAATTCTCACACTTTCCTAGGCTTTTCATCAGTAAATCAACCATTTCTTGTGACAAAATGACCCCTTAATGTACTTATAGGTCCTACTTTAGTGTGTTTTGTGAGACAATCCCGACAAACATTATTAACCACATCTTAATCCCCGACAGCCACTTAAATTTCCCAGGTGGACTAAGTCATGACCTTGGGTGACTTAGTCCCATGTGGCTGAAAAATCAAAATAAACTCAAAAATCTGGCAAGATTTTGTCTCCTAAACCCTAAGGTCGGCCCATGATGTGTTATTTTCGAGGAATTAGGGCACAACATGCATAAATAAGGGTTTTTCCCTCATTTTCAACCCTAATCTAGCAAGCAATCTATCTTCCTCAATCATTCACTCATCTCTCATCCACTACTCTTCTCAAGCAAGCTAGGGTTTGAGAATCCTAGGTCATCAAGGCATTCTTTCTAAAGCATTGAAGGGCTGCAACTTCAACCATTGTTGCAGCAGCTCAACATCTAACATCATGGTAAGGTACTAATTCAATTACTTCACATTTTCATACTTTCTTATCTTATTCCATCACTTGATTTAATTATCTAAAAGAGGTTTGACCAAAGAAAACCCCTATGCCCTAACATCCAACATTTCTTTCTCTCTTTGTGTGATTTGCAGGTCTTATTTGTAGATTTGTTAAAGAGTAGTTTAGAAGTGTTGTCATCAAAGTGTCAAAGCCTTCAAGGTTGCAATAACCCTAATTGGAGCATGGAGAACACCTACAGGCCAAGTTCTGAAGTTCTAGATCCATGAAATTACTAGGAGAAGAAGTGTAGACCGAGGACTATAGATTCCCCCTTCGAATCTTCTAAAAAGATAAAAAGGACACTTTCCCCAGTTGTGGCGACTTAGTCCCACTATGCAATTTTTTCTGAGATTTATGCAGATTCGAATACCCTTTTGGCTGAAACAAGCCCCGATGTAGTTTTCTAGATTTTTCCCTAAACTGTACTATGTCACCCAGATTGGCACAAGTGTCCCGCCAGGCATAAAAGTCAAATTTTGTAGAATTTCTAGTACATCAATAGTTTTCACTCCATCCTTTGCTATTTTATAAGTGCACTCTTTCAGTTTACCCCATTTAGCTTGTTCTTTATTGTATTTAATCTATTCTTCTGCATATTACAATGTGTATTCAAACATATTCCATTTTCTTAGTTTAGCATTAGTATTCAATCATTTTTATCAATTTCCAGCACTTAGACACTCTCCACACACATCACACCTATTCCAAACCCCTAATCTTTGAGTGTCAACATTAGCATTTTGGCCTACCTCTCTCCTTTTAGGTGAAAAACCCTAGAAGTGTTAGAGAGTCTTGTGGTGCCAAAATTTATGTTACATTTTGGTGAACCCGACCTTCGAACACCCTTCCTTTCTAGTTTAGATTATTTCCTTGTCCTAGAATTAACTTTCATTGCATGATGCATTAGTGAAGCTGCATTCTAGGGTTTCTAGACTTTGCATTAGTGAAGTGCATATATAGGTTGCATTTTTGCTTCTTAAAACATTAAACATTTTTAAAGTTTTGCATTTTCATTTTAGGTTTTCCTCATACAAAACAGAAATCACCTACATTCATCAAAATATTTTGCAAATTCTGAAACAAATCACCAGGTGGACTAAGTCGCCACCTTGGGCCACTTATTCCCTTCAGGCCTCTAAAACTGCCTTTTACAAAGTTTGAAACCCTATTTTTAAGCTTCTATTTTGTGCCATTAACTATTTGTATCAATTGGTTGTGTTTTTGTACAATGCATTTCACTCCATTCAGCTCAAATTAGCTCATTTCATGCATTGTACATTTTCAATTTTGCAATCACCACATTTTATTTTCAGATAATTGTATAGTGTAATAAGTAAATTACCTTGTTTGATATCTTAAAATTGCATTTCCTTTTAAGTATTTGAATTGAATTTTAAATTTCAAAAATGTTTATTTCAATTCTCTCCAAAATTGCAAAGAAAAAGTTAGTAAATAAATATGTTAGTCATTCATTCAATGCATTCCCTAGTTATGAGAGTTTAGAGAATGAAATCATTAATACTTGTCTTAAACTTTCACTACCCCCTCCTATCTCTCCTATTTGTGAGGATGTTGTATTAGAAGTGAATACAAACGTAGACAATAATGATGATAATAGTTTTACTTCTCCTGATACCTCTCCTTTTAGTGATGAAGGTATCTTGCTCAAAGAAGGTACAAGCATTGAGAATCATGATATTCTTGCTTGTCCTTCTCCTCATCCCCTTCAAGAGGATATTTTAGCACAATAAAATGAAATCATAGACACCTTCCTAAAACTCACCTTACCTAGACTCTATACCCATGCCAATGGCAATTATCCCTCTCCTTCTATCAACCCTCGATGTGAAGAAGATAGTTTCATGTTAGCAGCTATCCTTAATGAGCCTCGTGTAAATATTATTCCTCCTTTTCCTGATGCCCCTACCATTTGGAAAGACCTCTTTGAACAAAAAATTCCTTTTCTCTATGCCTATTTGTGATGAAGCTCCTTCACCACTTCTAACCATATACTGTGACAAACCTATTACTAGATCTCCTACTAGGGTGAATACTATGGCACAAGTGTTAGTGAGTTTAGACAATAAACTAGAGCCTTCTCCTCCTCCCCCCTCTATTCATAAACAACACAATCAAACCATTGATCATTCCCTTACATACGATGAAGTTCTTGTGGAAGAACCAACCCTTGCATGTCAAGCACATTTGGTTTGTACTTATCCTAAAAAATCTCCTACTATGGAAGGTATCATGGTTGAACTCCTTTCAAACAATAGTCATATGTCTTCTTTGGGTGATGGTACCAAGATGATACTATATTTCCCTTTCTTAGACATACATCAAACCAAGCCCGCCAAGGTTATGCATACGCAAGTGTCCATTTCATCCCCCTCAATCAATGAACCGCCTAAATACCCTATGGGCCATCCTAAGAATCCACTAATTATTTACCCACCATCACACAAGAAAAAAACTCGAACTCCTCCTTCACCCTCCTATTAACAATATTTCACACCAACTAAGTCACAATGACCTTGCTCACATATATGACAAAGTCTATACCATCAAGGCCAACTTTTCCAACACTTTGTTTATTCATCCACATAAAAAGCATTAGTTGCTTCTCCTTGTCATTTAATAGTTGTAGGATCATAGTATACTCGCTATTGCATGTTTATATCCCTTGCAAGGAGCATCATACCATCATCCATTCAAGGCTCACCTTTGTCCTGCACTAAGTGGGGGCATGGGGTTTAGTATCCTTGTCCTCATATGCCACATGTCATTGTATCTTTCAACTAGTCGTTAACCTTTCATACACTTATAAGAGAAAGCTTGGGATGTGGAAGACATGTCTTAGGTTGACTCGCATGTGACATACTCTCCCTCTTCATGATGTAGCCTAATTCAAAATATATGACTTGGCATAGGCCTTTCCAAGTTGGCTCTCATGTCTTCTTTCCCTTATCCTTGGCTACTTTAAAGAAATTTCTCATAGTGATGGTGTAGCAATTCCTTTAAAGTGGGGGCATCCATAGATGACATCCTTTAACAAAATTCCATGGCATGATTTTTGTTTCCTTGTAATGTGTCCTCTCCTTGGTGGTGTCATTGGGTTTGATTCCTTCCAAGACTGTACGATCAACTAAAGTGGCCTAATGCGAACGAGGCATCCCATGGATAATGATCCGACACCCTAACTTGTCCTCTCTTGGAGACATTAGGCGGAATTCTCCGTAGGATGAGACCTCGAATGAACAAAGAAAAATCCCCCTTCAACAAAATCTTCACATAATATTCAAAAACATTTACAAAAATCATTGTGGTGCCTTATCAAATTTATCAAGTGAGGTAACTTTGGAATGGTTAGTATAATGAGAAGTTGACACACTCGCATGAATTTCTCATTATATGGTGGGAAGCTGACACATTGGCATGAATTTCTCACTAAACCACTTCTTTGGGACAACTAACCCCATGGACAACCTAATGTTTTGTGGCCTCAGAATGAGCGCATCTTCTCCACATCATTCTTCTTTATTTTAGTTCTTGCCATTGCATGATCATGTATCTTGTTTTTCTACAAATCATTCACCCTTGAATGTGTCTTCTTGCATGTATGTTGGTCTGACTTAGAATCTTGAATCCTAGGGCTTGACCACCTTCTTCATATTTTTCATCCTTCACCATCTCCATGTGGCTACTTTAGTGTGAGTTTGAAGTAAGTTCATCCTCTCACTAAAGTGGGGGATAAATGTGTCACCAAAAAGTGTAGCCTTGACACTTTTCACTCATTTTGGGTCTTTCCTATGGATTTCAGACCTCTTTTTACTCCTTCCCAAGCCTTATTTCTAATTGTTTTAAAGATTTGTAACAAACTCTCACACTTTCCTATGCTTGTCATCACTAAATCAACCCTTTCTTGTGACAAAATGACCCCTTAATGTACTTATAGGTCCTAATTTAGTGTGTTTTGTGAGACAATCCCAACAAACATTATTAATCACATCTTAATCCCCGACAACCACTTAAAATTGCCCAAGTGGACTAAGTCACCACCTTGGGCGACTTAGTCCCATGTGGCTTAAAAATCAAAATAAACTCAAATATTTGGTGGGATTTTGTCTCCTATGATGTGTTATTTTCAAGGAATTAGGGCACAACATGTATAAATAAGGATTTGTCCCTCATTTTCAACCCTAATCTAGCAAGCAACCTATCTTCCTCAATCATTCATTGATCTCTCATCCACTACTCTTCTCAAGCAAGCTAGGGTTTGAGCATCCTAGGTCATCAAGGTATTCTTTCTGAAGCATTCAAGGGTTGAAACTTCAACCATTGTTGCAGCAACTCAAGATCTAACATCATGGTAAGGTACTAAGTCCATTACTTTACGTTTTCATGCTTTCTTATCTCATTTCATGACTTAATTTAATTATCTAAAAGGGGTTTGACCAAGGCAAACCTCTATGCCCTAACATCCAACATTTCTTCTCTCTTTGTGTGATTTGCAGGTCTTATTTGTAGGTTTGTCAAAGAGTAGGTTTAGAAGTGTTGTCATCAAAGTGTCAAGGACTTCAAGGTTGCAAAAACCCTAATTGGAGCTTGGAGAACACCTACAGGCCGAGTTCTATAGTTCTTGATCTCTGAAATTACCAGAAGCAGAAGTGCAAACCGGGGACTATAGATTCCCCCTTCGAATCTTCCAATAAGTGAAAAAGGACACTTCCCCCAATTGTGGTGACTTACTCCCATGTTTCAAGTTTTTTAGAGATTTCTACAGATTCGGACACCCTTTTGGATGAAATAGGCCTCGATGCAATTTTCTAGAATTTTTCCTAAATTGGACTAAGTCACCCAGATTGGCAGAAGTGTCCCACCGGGCATAAAAGTCATATTTTGTAAAAAAATTGGGACATCAATAGTCTTCACTCCAGCCTCTGCTATTTTCCAAGTGCACTCTTTCAGGTTACCCTTTTTAGCTTGTTTTTTATTGTATTTCATCTATTGTTCTGCATATTACAATGTGTATTCAAACATATTCCATTTTCTTAGTTTAGCATTGGTATCCAATCATTTTTATCAATTTCTAGCACTTAGATACACTCCACACACATCACACCTATTCCAAACCCCTAATCTTTGAATGTCAACATTAGCATTTTGGCCTACCTCTCTCCTTTTAGGTGAAAAACCCTAGAAGTGTTAAAGAGTCTTGTGGTGCCAAAATCTATGTTACAGGAAGGTAAGAATGTTTCTCATACCTTATACAAGTAACTTTTTGGTAGCATTGTTTAGTTGACTCACACTCAAACACATATATATTTGTAGTAAGTGTGGTTTTAATGTTTTAGATTTGTCCTAAGGTTCCACACTAGATGGAAGTAGAGAGAATATTGAGATATGTACAAGGGAATTGCATTTTAGGTGTCTATAATTCTTCTTCTTGATACCTAATAATTGTAGGATATTATAATTCAAATTGGGTAGTTTGTGCAAATGAACAAAAAACCATTAAAGGTTATTTTCTCTATCTTGGTTCTAACCACATTTCATGGTGTAGTAAGAAGAAATCTATTATTTGTAAATCAACTATATAGGCTAAACATATAGCAGTGAATGAGGCAACTAAAGAAATAACTTGGCTACAAGCTATTCTTTTAGTACTCAAACAATATCAATTAGGGTCTTCTTTACTTTACTGTGAAAATGAAAGTTTCATTTTTTTGTTCAAGAATCCATTGATTCATGCTAGAACACAACATATAAAGGTATATCACCATTACATTAGGCATCTCAACCATCAACAAGTGATTCATCTCCAATATTTTAGGATAGAGGACTAGATAATTGATCTATTCACCAAGGCTTTATGTCAGTCTAAGTTTTTTTATTATTAGAATTATTTTAGGGTTATGATAAGTCACATGAATATTTGATGGTTGTCACTCTAGAGGGGTCATTTTATTAGTGACTAAGTTATTGTAAATGGGTAGCTAACAAGGCTTTGTGCTTGGACCCATCTTTTCTAAATTATGAGGGGATATTTAAAATTGTTTAGTATAATTAATTTATGAGGGAATAGAAGGCTAATTAATTATAGAATTATCAGCACAAACCATAGTCAAAAAAGCTACCTAATATCGTTCACCACCAGTCACCTCACCAAATCCATCATAAATACTTAAATCAATGGCTATGATACATAAACTATAAATTAATGATGTATTTTTCTTATAAATTGAATACAATGAATGAGGAATCAATGTGCTCCAATTAGTAGGAATATAATCTATTTGTTTCGCAATGTGTTGTTTTTCTTCACAATAAACATGTCAATAAGAAGCCTCAACTTCTAAAGTATTTCTAGTTTAAAAAATTACATCAAACAAATTAATATGAATTTGCACAAAAATAAATCAAATAAATAAATAATTTACCTTGTATACAACGCCAAATCCACCCTCTCCAAGCTTGTTATCCTCATGGAAATTTTTGGTTGCAGCTACTAATGTTTCCAAATTAAATGTTATTTGATGATGCAAACTAAATGGCCACTTTTCTTCGATAGGCCATTTTCCTGTATATTAAAGCCCATAACTATGTGAGAATAGAATTATAGAGAAAAAAAAATGGATTCTAAATAAACTTGTAATGACATGTCCCCATGTAGCTAATTATTTGTGTTTTCTTCTTAAATTTAAGCAACTAGAGTGTTCCCATGCATGAATTTTAGTATGGAAAAAGGATAATTTGGAATCTTTCCCTATTTTAATGGAGCAGCAGGTATTGAAAATAAGTTGTGAGAAAAGAGGGGGGCTAGAAATAAGCAGCAATTGAATATTGCCAAAAATCAATTTGGCTCCACAAATTTATTTCCCTCATTTTTAATATTTGCTTTCAATTTTATTTTTTCCATTTTTTTACTACATAAATTAGTATTAATAATATAAAATAAAAATTTAAAATGACGGCTTAAAAATAAATAGAAAAATTAAATATTCATGGGTCACCAACTCCAATAGGGGAGAGGGGCCCATAGTGGAGCACCCTAACTTTGCATTTCTCAAAATTCTATGTGAATTTCAAATCAATCCAAAATTTGTATAGCAGTTTATTTGGCAACTCACGTGCTTCTAAATTTCGCTTTAGGGTCACATCATCAAATATGATGCCACATCAACATGCTTTTTTTTGAGGTATCCAGAAAGGGCAAAAAAAAAAGTGAGAGCGATAGTGGTGCACTAAATCATGTTTTATTGGTGAACTAATGTGGCATCACATGATTTGTTAGTTTGTGTATTTTATGGATAAAAAGTGTTTTGCAATTCAATATTAAGATGCTCTACTATGGGGCCCACGGAGGACTACTTGTATCCCCACTATTGGACCCTGCTCGACTATGGGCCCCTCTCCCCTAACTCCTAAATAAGTTGAGCAGTGGCTGCTAGCCACAATAAGCTTAGCAGTAGCATGGGGACCTGCCCTAAGAGTGTAGAAGAGAATTAACTAAAACTGACTACAAAAAGCGCATTGACAATTTTATTTAAAAATAAATAGATTTGATACTTACAAGAGTGCTTCCAAATTTTACATCTGAATTAACTAATATAAATATGTAACCTTTTATTAACAAGATAATATTTTAATTTTTTAGAATAATGACGGGGAAATTATTATTATAAGTTAAACAGTAGAAAGCCAAGCGTGACCATTTAGTTTTTATTATAATTTTTACTCGCAGTAATCACTTTTTATTAGTAAAAAGAGGAGGTGTCTTGCAGCCCACCTGCCCTTTCTAATTCCTGATTCATATGCAGACTGAGATGTCTTTTGGAAGGAAAAAATTGAAAATTATGTTTCCACTTTCACTTTCCATAGAAAAAAAAAAACAAGATACCTCCTAAATAAATAGCTTGGTACCTACCCTTCCCAGGTATTGCAGACTTGAATTTTCTTCGCACCATAAACAGCAGCCCTACCAATAACACAAGGAATACAAAACCGCCAAGAAAACCCAGAATTATGGGTATTTTGTTTGAAGAGTTTTCTGCATGGAACACCCATTTCCAATGTCAGTGAATGAAATATAAATAGAACATAATTAATCACACGGATCGGATAAAAGGAAAACCCAAAATAAGCTAGATGAGTCGTACTTGATGAAGGTAAAATTGTTGATGATGAGGGTGGTGGTGGAGGCGGCAATGTAGAAGCGAAGAAAGGGTAAGTTTGATACATAAGCAAGCAACTTCCAAACCAACCCACACCTCCAAGACGATATCCACCTTCACTCGCGTTCAACAGATCGCCGATTCCCCTGGCTAAACATGATTTGCAGTCCTTACTAGAAATATCTTCTACGCACTGAATGAGACCATAAATCTTGGTAGTCTGAGAGTACTGAGAAGTGAAACCAGAGGCATACACAATAGGCGATTCACCCACTTTAGCCGACAACTTGGAGAAAAGCTCCTTAACCGCCGAGCTAAACACAGCAGGATTTGTGGCGTTGCCGCCGTTTAAACGATATAGCTCGGTGGTGTTGTCCAGTTGTCCGATGAAGTTGGAAGTTTCATAACGCAGATAGCACTTATCATCAAGGAAAATTCTTGCGCTCGCCGCATACGCACACATTCGTCGAATGGTAGAATTTATTTTCACCGAACAAGCGTAGCATTCCTCAGCTGTCGTGTCGCCCCTGCACTGAAGAAGGCCGTAAATCTTGTTTGGGCTTTGCCCAGACACGCTAGTATTGAAACCGCGAGATGAGGATATGCGTTGTATAAGATTATCGACAACTATATTTCTGTTCTTCTCCATTTTACTTCCTTCTGTGATGTTGACAGTGCTGCTGCAAAATGTATCCGCTGCCTTGCATAGGCGTATGCAGGGATTAACTAGCAACATAGAAATGTAGAAACAGAGGAAAGCATTCTTGCAGGAGGAACTGTTGAAGTTCATGTTTTCTGCAACTCCTCCTCAAATAATAGGAGAGACGAGAGATATGCTCTGTCGGGATAGTGGCAAACAACTCTCTATATCTAAGCAAAACTCTGTAGAAAAGGGCACTTCTAAGTTTGTAGAATTTTTACCTGTGTGCGTGAAAAATGTCCTTTTCTATGCGGATATTTTTTCTTCTATAGGGAAAATGGTTTTCCAAGTTTGGCCCAAAAAAAATCTCCCTGTGGAAAAAATCTCCTTTTCCATTTTCTGGACAAATGTGATGGGAAATCTGGTGATTGTATTGGAGAGGAAAGCCAGCTGTACAACGCTAGGAGGTGAGCGGAGATCATCGAGTACCTGTTTACTCGGAGTCACCTGTTACTGTTGAATTTAGGGAGCCTATTTTCAAAGTCTGTATGTAGACAAGAGCGGAATACCGCACTGGATATAGACCAGAACAAAAGCAGCGCAAGACTTGGCGACTAAAACGTAACTAAGGTATTTCCGATTTTTTTCCTTGATTTGACATTGATGGGGGAGTGGGGAGGAGCAGGTAAGTTATTCCCTTTCTTTATTTGTCATGGATGATTTGACATTAATGGTGAGCGGGGAGCAGGTAAATTATTAGTATCCGCTTAAGCAAAATTATGTTTTAAGTTTTGATCAATCATTGTGGTTCATTTTTTTCATTTATATAATTTTGAGTGTACGAAAAGAATCATGGATGATTTGATATTGATGGTGAGTGGGGAGCAGGTAAGTTATTAGTCTTTGTCTAGGCAATAATTACGTTTATAAGTTTTGATCTATCATTTAAAAAAAAATTATTGGTATATAGTTTTGAATGTTGAAAAAAAATATGATTATAATTTACTTTCTTATTGCATGTTTCATATGTAGTAATGCAAACATTAAATACTTTCACTAGTATGAACCACATTTAAAGTTAAATATTTTTTTGTTTATGTCTTATAGTAAATTGAATGCAATTGAATTGAGTGGTGTAAAAGTTAATAATAAAATCAAATCAAATCAATACTACCCTATCCAAAATAAAATAAAATAAATATGTTGAAAGCCAATAAATATGTATTGCAAGTCATGATATTGATGGTGAGTGGGGAGCGGGTAAGTTATTAGTATTCGTATAGATAAAATTATGTTTTAAAGTTTTGTGCAATCATTCTAGTTCATTTTTTCATTTGCATAATTTTGAGTGTAGGAAAATAATCTAAATTTATGGTATTGATGGTGAGTGGGAGCAGGTAAGTAATTAGTTCTTGTCTAGGTAATACTTACGTTTATAGGTTTTGATGTATCAGTTTTGCTAAATTTTCTCATCAGTGTAGTTTTGAATGTTGAAAAAAAATGACTATCATAATTTACTTTCTTATTGCATGCTTCATATGGAGCGATGTAAATGTTAAATACTTTCACTAGTATCAACCACATCCAAAGTCAAAAAAAATGCCCCATATAGTAAATTGAATGAAATTAGATCGAGTGGTGTAAAAGGTAATTATCAAATCAAATCAATACTACCCTACCCAAAATTAAATTAAATATACTATAAGCTAATAAATATGTACTACAAGTCGTGATATTGATGGTGAGTGGGGAGTAGGTAAGTTATTAGTATCTGCTTATGAAAAATGATGTTTTTATGTTTTGATCAATCATTCTAGTTCATTTTTTTCATTGATATTGATGGTGAGTGGGGAGTAGGTAAGTTATTAGTATCTGCTTAGGAAAAATGTTTTTAAGTTTTGATCAATCATTCTAGTTCATTTTTTTCATTTGTATAATTTTGAATGTAGGAAAAGAATCTAAATATATGATATTGAAGGTGAGTGGGGAGCAAATAAGTTATTAGTTCTTTTCTAGGAAATAATTACGTTTATAAGTTTCCATGTGTCATTTATGTTAAATTTTATCATCAGTATAATTTTGAATGTTGAAAAAAATTTAATTCACTATTATAATTTACTTTCTTATTGAATGCTTCATATATAGCGATGCAAATGTTAAATACTTTCACTAGTATCAACCACATCCAAAGTCAAATATTTTTTTTATGCCCCATATAGTAAATTGAATGGAATTAAATTAAATGGTGTTAAAGTTAATAATGAAATCAAATCAAATCAATACTACCCTACCCAAAATAAAATAAAATAAAATAAAAATGTTAGAATTCAATAAATATGTATTACAAGTCGTGATATTGATGGTGAGTGGGGAGTAGTTAACTTATTAGTATATGCTTAAGAAAAATTGTGTTTTTAAGTTCTGACCAATCGTTCTAGTTCATTTTTTTTATCTATAAAATTTTGACTATGGGAAAAGAATATGAATTTATAATATTGATGGTGAGTGGGGAGTAGGCAAGTAATTAGTTCTTGTCTAGGCAATATTTACATTTATAAGTTTTGATCTATCATTTGTGTTAAATTTTCTCATCAATATAGTTTTGAATGTTGGAAAATAAATTTTATTGAATCTTATAATTTACTTTATTATTACATGCTTCATATGGAGTGATGTAAATGTTCAATACTTTCACTGGTATCAACCACATCCAAAGTCAAATATATTGTCTATGCCCCATGTAGTAAATTGAATGAAATTAAACTGAGCATTGTAAAACATAATAATAAACTCAATACTACCCTACCCAAAATAAAATAAAATATATTAGAAGTTAATAAATATGTATTACAAGTCATGACAGGTTCAACATTCTAAGTTCTAGGAAAGACATAAATTTCACAAAACGTTATCGATAATAGTAGATAATTATATGTAAGTATTTCATTTATTTTCTTTATAGATTTTTATTTATGTCAAATCAATAAAAAATACTATCAATAATATTAATAAATTATATGTAAATATTTACATTCTTTTCCTTTTCTTTTTATTCATATAATTGTCAACATCACTATTATCATCCTCGCTTAGAGTATAAAATTTGTGTTCATTAAATCATGTAGTAGTTAGAATCTCACATAGGTAGAAGTTCCAAAGCCAAGGTAGATTGTGATAATACATTGTAATTTCTAGTTTATAATTCTTATGTGCTCTAATGGAGAGGCTACCAGTGCCTTCAATAGGATATCACATAATAAGATATTATGGTGAAAGCACAAAGTTGAGTCCACTATTAGTGGAAGTTTCAGCCTTAGAAAATGTAGGAGATGGTAGCTCCTTCCTAGGATCCCCAACCTACAAACAAATCACCCTCACACATTCGAGAGAAGCACGACACTATTCTACCAAAAATAGCAAGAGATAATATTTAGAAAAATGAGATGATAAAATATATATTGTATAGGAATTTTAAAGGCACGAGAAATGTGATGGGTGAAAAACTACCCGATATGGGAAAAAACCACCCAAGTAATTAACCTAAAATAAAACTTAACACTAACACTAACACCCCCCTTAAGTACAAACTTAGGGAGACTATTATGCAAAATGAAATGCAAGATGGGTCCTAGCTACAAGACCATGTTAGGTACCCATGCACAACTACAAATGCAAGAAAAATAAATCTATCATAGTCGGAGAAAAGGAGAAAAACCATGTGGGAGAAAACTCCTCCCCAAAAGAGAGAAAATGCAAACAAAATAAAATCATGTGAGGAAGGATGGAGGACTCCATGATACCCCCAAGTACACCATTCATCACATATATATTACAATCAATAGCCCCCCATAAGAGGGAAAAGGAGAGACTATGTAACCCCCCCACAATGTGTAATTGCTTGCAAATCACCTGCAAAAATGGTAAGTTCTTGAAGACAAAACATGATCCAATGTCGACAAACAACTTGTCTCCATTTAGGAAGAAACAAAACCAAGTACAAATGTAGGAATTCTTCCCATTCTAGATGGGAATTGAAATAAAAAAGCATGAAGATGTATGATGATGTCTTTGAAATCCCATCATGTGTCTCCTTTTCCATTGAAGATAAAGATGCCACAATCAAATCAGGTACAAGCCCAATCAATGAAGAAGGTGACAAATCAGGACTATGCAAAAAATGATGATGAACAATATCCAAAGACCATGATGGTTTGAAAATAGTTGTGCAATGGTTGTCATCAAAGAGGAGAGATAACCCCTCAAATGTGTCCTCCAAATCTAAAATGTGAGACACCGCAAACAAGGATGCAATGTTTGATAGATATGAATCCCAATTAGGAAGACAGTGAGATACTTGTTGTAATGAATCACTAGAAATGCTCAATGAATCATCAACACAAGATGAATGGTCTTGTTGAATAGGAATTATAAGAGCCTCAATCAATGACTCTGCACAATGAATCACTAAAGGTGAAAGTACATCAACTGTCCCTAAAGAACCTTCATTATCCTCATCTAAAGATTCAAAGTATTCCAAAACTTCAAGCTCCTGCATAGTAGCATGATCATAGGGTATCCTATCTGAAAATGGAAGAGGCACAAGACAATCTAAAACAGGATCATCTAGGAATAGCTGAGTATTAGGATGTCCATGTATCTTCCAAATTTTAGCCCAAAGAATATGAGGACACTCAAAATGATCAATAGCATTCAAAGTGTCATCATCAATATGTATTGCAATAACTCTTAAGACATGATCCCTTTTGTAATTCCATGCAAATTTCTTACTATCAGTACCAGGAGGGGGAACAATATTATACAAATGTGGTAAAAAATGAAGCCATCTAAGATGTTTTATGATACCATATCTCCATTGTTAATAGTTTTCCCTTTTCAACATAATCACAGTAGGATGAAATGAAAACCCCATAATGAACTATGACAAATCTCCAAGAATACAAAGACATTAACCTTCAACAATAATTAGAAACTCCCAAATATGATATATACTACAAATGAAGCCTTCCCAAAATACTTCAGGAAGCAATAATGAAAAAGGTTGATTATGTAATTGAATCTGAAAAAAAATTAGCAAAAAAAAGTACAGCTTACTAAGCATTTTGTGGCAAGTTCCCGCACCAAATCACCTAGCCAAATCTCAAAAACAACTTACCAAGCACACAAGAACTTCACATGTCTATTGTGAGTGTTGGAGCATATAAAGGAAAAAAGGACATCTTCATAGCAAATGTGGGATAAATGTTCCCAAAAAATAACCTCAAAAAACCTTGGGCTCACTTCCTCTTTGACTGTGCTTTGAAACCCTAAATAGTTAATGGAGTCTTCATAGCTTCAACCATATGTGAAGGGGTTTAAGCATATTCTCGTGTGACAACTACAAACTCTAGAGAATGCACAAGCAATGTGGGTGCTTGCAAAAAATCTTCACACACAGGGGTGTATGCTACATAGGGATATCATGTGGCCTCTGATTAAAATCATACGCTTTGTTCCTAGCATGCACACCTTGCAATAAAAAATATGGCCTTTATTGAAAACACGACCTCCTTAACTCAAAATCATGCTCAAATAGACATCTACAGAATCTGTAAATTGTGATCCATAGCTATTCAAGGTCCTTCTAGTCGCTAAAAATAGCAGGAGTAAATTTTTTTTATAGAGAATCAAATCCCTCACAATCACACACCTCCAATTGCCTAAAAAATGGGTCCAGTGAAAAGAATAACAACTACAATCGGAGGATTTGTGCCTAAAATCACTAGTTTTGTAGCCTCGACACACAAATCACCCTTGACAATAGAGGTTATATGGGCCTCCAAAAAAAATCATGCCTACTGCTACAAACCAATGCCTTCAGAGAGTGGATTTGGCTTCTAAAAATGTTTCTTTCAAATGAGCTTCAATATCACTACAAGGAAACGCTTCCTAGCTTCCTCAAAAATAGAGATTCAGGCCCTCTTAATAGAGAAAAAAATGGGCCTAAAAACTAAAATTCCTAGACTGCCCCTAAATCGAACCTCCTTGCTCGAAGCTACCAATGTCTCACAACAATGAATTGGCTTCTCTTCAATAGGAAAAATTGACAATAATGGCAACTTTGAAATTTAATAAATTTCAAATGCCAAAAATAATGCAAGAAAAAAATTGCCCATATCTCCTCAGTAGAAACTCTCCAGGAAGGTGAGCAAAATGAGGAGCTTTGATACCATGTAGGAGATGGAAGCTCCTTCCCAGAATCCTGAACCTACAAATAAATCACCATCACACATTCGAGAGAAGCACAACACTATTCTACCAAAAATATCAAGAGATGATGTTCATAAAAAAGAGATGATAAAATAAATATTGTGCAGGCCTTTTAAATGCATGAGAAATGTGATGGGTGAAAATATACTAGATACGAGAAAAAACCACCCAAGTAATTAACCTAAGTTAAAACTTAACAATAACACTAACAAAAAAAACCTAAAATCGGGCAAAACGAATCAGGATCCTAGTTTTTAGCAATCAAGATCCTATTTCACTTCGGGACCCTAAGCCTAAATCTAAAATGGGATCTCATTTCATTTTGGGACCCCAAGCCTAGAATTAAGAAATAGAATCCCAACTTATAATAAGATGGATCCCATTTTGTAGAAGTATTTAATATTTTTGAAAAGGTTTGTGACCTCATATTTGACCTATGAATAGTGGAAGCAAGAATAGGATCCCATATCAAAGAGCAAGTTTCACACCCTACTAACAATCCAGGTAAGGATTTATTGCCATTTTTCTCAAGTTTTAGTATTTTGTATTTGGTATTTTGAATTTTTTCCTTTATTTTGTAATTTATGTGTATATTTTGGTTTGAATTTTTAGCAAAATATATAAACCCTAGTTCATTTTGAAAACTAAAAAACTATATATTTTTTCATTTGCATTGCTTTATGTTTTGATTTGTCAAAAAAATTCGCTCTATGGTTTAGGACATAGAACAACAAGTTTTCTTCGCTTCTCATTCAAGGAAACCCTAGAGATCTCAATCCAAGGATGGGATAAGGGAAAGAGATCTACTAAAGGTTGTCCTAGGGTGTGATTAACAACTATAAGAGGGTTCACCACCAAGCTAGGGCTTGGAAAGACAAGAAATGAATGTAACATGCAAAGTACTATGCAAAACCTAACTAAATAACCTAGGAAATGAAATTGGAAATCAGGATAAAAAACTACGAATGAATAGAGGTGCACCTGGAAGAAAGATGAGGTCAGAACAAGCTTCAAAACCTTGAAATATTACTATTTAATGCCCACTAGGACTCATACACTAGTTTGGGTGTATCAGTCCTAGGCTAGGGTTTTTAGGTGGAAACAGGAATCTAGAACTGCCCAATTAGGATCTACAGAAAATACCCAAAATAGGTATACTATGACTCATATGCCACAAGTGGTGTATCTATCCTATTTTTTCATGAAGTGCCCCAGGAGCATAATTTTGAAATGAAATTTTATGAGCCTTTGAATATGGATCAAATAAGCCTTTTCCCACTGGTTTCATGAAGATAGGTTGGATATCTTACTCTAGATCTGAGTTTTTGTGAGCCTTGAAAACTTTGCATGACAACTTTTACAAATTTTCAATCTTGATACTTTTGAAGGCTTCAAGTCCACTTTTTCTTCAACCTATAAACCTGCAATCACACAAAGAGAGAGAAATAGTGTTGTTTTGTTAGGT
The DNA here is from genome assembly GCA_007115665.2 of Sequoiadendron giganteum. NCBI lineage: Eukaryota > Viridiplantae > Streptophyta > Pinopsida > Cupressales > Cupressaceae > Sequoiadendron > Sequoiadendron giganteum. The sequence continues at coordinate 866,036,004 of CM021100.1, read as the reverse complement.
AATAAGGGTTTGCCTTGGTCAAACCCTGTTTAGGTAATTAAACCAAATGATGAAACAATGAAATAAGGACATGGAACATGAAACATGAAACATGAAACATGAAATGATGATACCTTGGATGATGTCTTGGAATACAAATCTGAAAACTAACATGAAGTGGTCATGAAGAATGTAGATCTTGATCTCAAATTGGATATGGTATAATTCTTGCAAATGGATCTTAAATGCTACATCAACAACATTAGCTCAACAACATGCTTGATGCACTATGTCTTTGACATGATGATGTATCTTGAATTGTTGCAACAAATGATGAATAAATCTCCCTTCAAATTCTTTAAAGATTCTCTTGAATGTCCTTGAATACTCTTGTGAAGTCTTGTAATCACAAACATGGTATTATGAATACTCTCTTGAAAGTCTTAGATGAAAATGAGTGAAATAACCTTGTATTTATACTTGTTTATTCTAGCTTTTCTAAAATTACAACACTACAAGCTAACATCAGATCTAGGAGAATAAAATCATGCCAAGAATTTGAATTTAATTTAATTTTAAGCCATATGGGACTCATATGCTAGAAGTGGTGAATGAGTCTAATTAGGCTAGGATTAGGGATACATTTTTTTAAGAAATGCTTAGATTGATGTGAAATCCAGATTGGGGCCTTGAAACTTAGGTGGAACTCATACACCCAAGGTGGTGTATGAGTCCCAAATCACTAAATCTAGGCCATAAAATCCAAAACATTAACTTTTGATTGGTCATTACATTTGTGTTGAGATTATCCTCAAAAAGATGCATTAATTAAGGCTTGTGGATGCAAAATAAGGCCACATAAGGCATAAAGAATCCCAATTTATTAATGAAGCCCTAGATTAGAGTGAAAGTGTTAGGATACACTTTAAAACACCCTAAATCAGGCACCATTAAGTCCATTTAGTTCGCAAGGGCCCAAAAATTAATGTGAAGGTGTAAATAAATACACTTTACAACTCTAAATTAAGGAAAAATTATGTCTACTTAGCTTAAAAGGGCCCTAAATCTAATGTGAATGTGTAAAACATATTACAACCCTAGATCAAGGAAACATTAGGTTAATTTTTAATGTCAATCATTCCCAAATTAAGTGTGAAAATTTAAATGATGACATTTTTCCCTACCCCGACTTTAGTGAGAGGATGAACCTGCTTCAAACTCACACTAAAGTAGACATTCAAGAAGGGTCCAAGCGTACCAATGCGGATGAAAAAGGATGAAAAATAGCAAAGGAGGTGGTCAAGCTCCCAAGATCCAAGATCCTATGTCAAACCAACATAAGCATGAAAGAAAATGTACAAGGTGTATTGTATACAACAAAATAAGATACACAAACATACAGTGTCAAAAAGAGACAAAAATAAAAATAAAACAAAAATAAAAAGGGGTGGATCAAGCTTTGACCATTTTTTTCCACACATTTTGGATCAGATCTAAGTTGAACTTGTCCAAACATGAACACTCACTCTGAGGCAACAGAATTTTAGGCTTTTCATTGGGTAAGCATCCAAAGGGTTGCTTAGTGAGAAAGTCATGCCTATGTATCAACTTCTCACCATATAATGAGAAATTCATGCCCACGTTGAGGCTTGTCATCATACGCTAACCATACCAAAGCTATACCTCTTGATAAATTTGACAAGGTGCAACATAACAATGAACCTCGAGCTTCATGAGGCAAGAAAAGCTTCATATTCTTAAAACTTATGAACAAACAAGATGGCTCCATAGGTAAGCAAAGTGTGTTATGCAAGGTGGACATATAATCGAAAATGAAAAATAGTGTAAGGTTTGTTCAAAAGGATTTTTCTTAGTTCATGTAAGGTCTCTTCTTAGGTAACATCATGCCTAATGTCTCCAAGAGAGGACAATTCAAAGAAATATCATGCTCTCGGAGGAAATAAAACCCAATGATACCACCAAGAAAAGGACACATTGCAAGAATAAAGAAAACCACACAATGAAATACGAGTGTTGATGTAAGCCACCACTTTAAATTGGTTGCTAGCAACATTACTGTGAGCAATTTCTTTAAAGTAGAAGAAGACATGAGAGATTATTCGAAAAGCCCTATGCCAAGCCATATGTTTCTAATAACCTATATAATGAAAAGGGAAGGGGTTGCCCCAAAAATGTATAACTCGATATGTCACATGCGAGCCAACTTATGGCATGTCATCCACATCCCAAGATTTCTCTTATATGTACATGAAAGGCGGTGAATTATCCAAAAGAGACAATGACAAGTGACATATGAGGACAAGGCTACTTAACCTGTTTCACCCACTTAGTGCAGGACAAGGATGAGTCGAGATAATTGATGAGAAACATGCTAGAGTGAAAATCAGTATCAATTAGAGGAATTAGGTTCCCCAACATAAGGAAGAGAACCATACTCTTTAAGATGTTGAATTCTATCACTTAAAGCCTTACATTTATTAGTAGAATGACCATAAACTCTATGATATGCACAAAATGAAGTTTTGTAGTAATATTTATTTCATTTTTTTGGAGGGAGAGATATCAAACGATCTTGGAGGAGTCTTGACAAGATACCTTCTTGATCAATGGTAGAAGATGTTCCTTTATTTTGTGACAAAGATATCTCTTTCTTAGTATTAGGTGTCATACTTACACAAGACTCTTTGGATTGCAAGATTTTGTACTCTCCTTTACAGGAGGGTGTAAAATCTATCGAATTCAATTTGTGAGTGTTTTGCATGACGATATTAATGTTAAGTGAGGATTTTTTTGTTTCTTTCATTTCTTTCAGAGAATAATACTCAAGACCACTAGTGTCTATCATTTCAAGATTAATTAATGTTAATGTCAGCTAAGAAGAATCTTTTGTAAGAGTTTTGATATTGAGTGAAGGCTTACTTGTTTCTTTGGAAGGATAATAACCAAGATCGCTAGTCTGTTATTATGTGTTAGGCTCTATAGGGACACAAATACCTTGTTCTCTAGCACCACATCCTTTTCCATTATAACCGTGTTGTTTCATGAGTTCATAACCTTTTCCATAAATATTTTTCATTTCTTTTGAAGTTAGTGGTTGTTCATAATCAACTTCATCAAAGTTTGTTTTATAATTTTCTTCATTTTTTAAAGTGGTTGAGGTGGATGCTTTCGAAGGGTCTTCTAAATTTTGTGTTGATTTTTTGATTCGAGGTAAAAAATAGGTTTTGAAGGGGCTAAGAACCCTTTACAAAATAAACCAAATGACAAAAAAAAGAGAACAACATTACGCAACAATAAGCCCAACGACAACGAACCAACAACCAAAAAGCAGCCAAAAAGAAGGTAGTCAACCAACAACACTACATATTGTTCAAAATCTCAACAACTTCCATTTCACTAGCAGCCATCTTCTGCACCTTATCCATAGTATCAGACACCTCTATACCTGAGGCCCTAGCCTGAGCTTTCATTTTGTTTCTACTTATGACCCCCAACCCACCAGTTTTTACCTCACCACTCAAAACACTACCTTTAACATCACCCTTCTCACCAGCACAGTCCACATCCAGTAGCTTACCCCCAACAACATTATCATCAACAATCACATTCTCCTTTCTCTTTTTCGTAGTAATCACAGGGGAGATCTCCTTGGTAGAATCTGAAATGCCCAAAACCTTAGAGACATCTCCACTCTTTATCACAACATTCCACATTTTATCAAATTTATCCTCAAGGGATAAGATTCTTCGTTCCAAATTCCGTTTCAAATTGATGGTTTCCTCTGCCATAGTATAAGCCACAATATTAAGATAATCCATCAAATTATCAATTTGGCTTTGGAAAATAGGGTCCTTAGCCTTACTAGCAACACCTCTAATTCTAACATTGGTCCTATTAATCTCATGGAAGAACCACTAAAAAGTTTAAACTGCACATTACCACAATCACGGGTTGAGCCCAGCACATTAGACAACTCCTCCCTGTCAAATTTTTCAATCTATTTCCCCACAACATCCTCATCAGAAGAACTAACATGAACCTTATTAGTAGAAATATCCTTACCTTTGCTAGCGGAGATAGGAGTCTTCATCATTCAAATGGAACAAGAGATTTCCTCCACAACAACCTTCCTTTTCATCATCCTATCCACATCCGCTTTGCTAGTTCCCACAACATGTCCTCCATCCATAGCCCTTTCCTTCCCCTACTTTAGCATCCCAATGTCAACACTTGGAGAGGCCTCGCCAATGGTACCACTAGCCAGGGAAAGAGGGAAACCCTTCTCATGGAGTTGGCCACCAATTCTCAACACCCTTCTCTTTTGGCTCCCCTCCTTAGTCTCCTACACTTGTCTAGTCACTGGGAGAGGAGAGGAAGCTTCCCCATAAAGTTCATTTTTGTCCTTAACCACCTTAGAAAGAACATTTTCTGCCACCTCGTCACTACAAGTCGTATAGCCCTCTTTAACATCCAACTTCCTTTTCCTAATCTTACTTGGAATAGGGGAAGTGGGGCCCTCCTCAAAAGAGGCATATGAATCTGGGACATAATCAATATCATCATCCCTACCAGACTCAGAATCTTTTCTCAAAATAAGCCTCCTCTTCTTAGATTTTTTACTAACCCTTTCCTCTCTCGAATCCATCTCATAACCCTCTCAAGGTTTAGCAATATTTTCCTTCAGAGACACAAGAGTTATATGCACCTCATGAACTTTGACATGTTCATAGATTAAGAGAATTAACCCTACATGTAGGACAGAGTTCTTAGGGTTTTTCATATGATCCTTAATCCTCGAGTCAAGCGACATCAACAAATAGTAAGGAAAGGAAACCCATTTCTTATGCTGGAAATGGTTAAGCAAAAGGAAATGGTAACTATTAATCATCGTATACCTCCCTTCCAAGGTAACATACCTCATAATCTCTTCAACCACATCTTGCCACAATGCTTTCAAGGAACTCCTCTCATAACCACTCTTCACTATTTTCAAATCAGTAGCCTCATTCCCTTTAAAGAAAATAGACATCGTAGCTTGCGATTCTTTTTTGTCTCTGAACACCCTCATACCCTGCATAGCCAAGCCTATTATTTCGGCTATGAATTCTCCATCAACCACAACTTCCCTGCCACCCAAATTTAGGGTTCTCTCATTCCACCCTTGAGCAACCAAATTGGTGACTTGGGGATTGTTACCATGCAGTTTCTCCATATACCGAGTTAAACCACCCTTCTCTAAAATCTCCCACACCTCCTTCATCTACTTAGAAAAAACATAGGACTTAGGCTCGGAGCGGTTTCTATCCCCACCCATCGCAGAAGGCTTAACAAATAGAAACCAAGCACACAATAGAAAACTCATGAAACTAAGACAAACACCACCTAGAGTGGAATTAAATAGTAGAAGACTCTGGAAACTAAGGTGAATATCACCCAAAATCTGAGTGAAGCCAATAAAAGGACAGATATGCAATAATGAATTTGAACTCCAGTCCATGTGAAAGCCATCCCCCATACTCATAACTTTAACATCCTCATTCGTATCATTTGACCACATGAGTAAGGACATGCACCCCTCAATGCAAACTAAGATTGACTTAAGATTAGCACTCATTATTAATAATAGGCATTGCTTCAAAAGGAACAGGATCATTTAAATCCCACTCCTTTCTTTCTCTAACACCAAAGTTAGCGAAGAAATCAGCTAACATATTTCCCTCTCTCAATATATGGGAGATATAAACATTATCAAAGGAATTGATAATTTGAATGGAATCCCTGACCAAGGCCTCAATAGTCCAAGATGGAGGTGAGGAATTCTTCAAATTGGTTATAATATTCAGAGAGTCACCTTCCAACTAGACCTTCCTATACCCTTTGCTTTGAGCCAATCTGAGTCCATGATAAGCTGTAGCCGCCTCCGCGTAGTGGTTTAATTTTATGTTGATGTTACTACTTTTTCTTTTCCCTTTCTAAAGTATTTGTTTATGATCTTGTATTTTCCCATGAATTATGTGAAATCTAAGGAACACCAATCATCTTCTAATAGCTTTTTGACTTCCTCAATGAGTATTTCTTTGTCTTTCTCTTGCATAGGTTCTAGTTGTGTAGTTGGTGTCAATGTTTTCAAAGGATTTTCCTTATTTTTCTCAAATCTTAAACAACTGTTTGGTTCAGGGTCGTCTTTGAGTGTGTACACTATGTTGTTGTAGACATATTTCATTAGATGATGAAGAGTAGAAGTTACCCCATTCATTGCATGAATCCATAGTCTTCCTAAGAGAAGATTATATGAAATATCATGAGGCATAACATGGATCAATGTTTCTAATGTGGCCTTTCCAACTTTAATAGGTAAAGTGATCACACCAAGTGGTTGCTTTCCTACATTGTTGAATCCACAAATAGATAAAGAATCAGGTTGAATTTTTTATTTATCCACACCAAGCCTATCCAAAAGGTTTACACCACACACATTAAGAGTGGAGCCATTGTTGATGAGGATTCACTTTATGCTTGTTCTATTGTATCTAGCTATTATCATGAAGGCATCATGTTGTTTTTGCACTTCCAAAGGATGGAGCTTACTTTGGTGGAAAACAATCTTAGCCTTTATTCCTTGAATCATGGTGGCTATGTCATTCGGTTGTGCATTAGAAGGGATAGGAGCTTGTTGTAAATAATTTTGAATCATGTTATGATAATGAGGGGAGGCTTGAATAAGGTCCCATAATGATATCTTAGCAGGAGTATCCTTAAGTTGCTCAATAATATCATACTCCTTTCCACTTTGTGAAGGTAAACGAGGAGGACCAGGCAAGATAGGTTTAGGAAATGGGAGGGATTTTGAAGGTGTTTTTCATGGTTGTATATTATTTCTAGTGTTATATGTATGAGCAACAATATTATAACTCGATTGTTGCAAAACGTTATTCTTAGGTAGGTAAAGGATAAGTTCAGGTTTGTTTTGAGTTTGAGGTTTGTGTGAAGGTGGGTAAAGGATGAGTTTAGGTTGAATAATATTAACTTCCCTTAGTGAAGGAGAGTCTAATGTTACTTCATCATCTTCATCGAAGGAAATTATATCACTATTGTTGATGTTACCATTTTCTTGCACCATGATATCCTCCCTAGGAGGAGAGTTTTTAAGAGAATGACAAGCTAAATGTTTGTGACATTCAAAGGTTGGTTCTTCTAAAATGACTTCATCACAAGTAAGGGAGTTATCTATGGTTGTATTGTCTTCTTTAATGATGTCCTTGTCTTGTTCAATAATTTTTCTCCTAGGGGAAGAGAGACACATAAGATTATCATGACTTTCATCAATTGCATTTTCTAACATCAAAGTATCTTCTTCACAACTAGGAGAGATACTAGGAGAAGAACCAATGCGATTGTCATGATTGTCCATGCTTTCCTCCCTTTTCCCCATAATGTCTTCTAAAATAGGATAGGTAGGGGAAGAAATATAAAGAGGTTTGTCATAGATCTTAAATATTTGATCATCTAACACCAATATATCCTCCTCACTTACAATTTCATCTTTTAAAACATTATCAAAAGAGGGGAAGGTGTTGGGAGATGAATGTAGACTTGTTGAAGTTTCAATGGTCTCTTGTTGTGTTATTTGTTCATCATGATTACCTATGGTTGTGTCCTCTTGTTCATCAATGTCTTGTCCACTAAGAGAGGTAGAGGAGAGAAACAACTAGAACTCTCAAAACTCTCATTGGTTGGTTCTTCTAACACTGAAATATCTTCTTCACAAATAAGAGAGATATTAGGAGAAGAATGAATATGATTGTTATGATTTCCCAAGATTGCATTCTCTTTCACTAAAGAATTCTCATAGGGAGGGTACATGTAATTTTTCTTAGCATGCCTAGATAGGTAACTGTGAACCCCTATCCTGCACTTCCACAAAAACAACAAACAATCACAAGATTAGATAATATGCAAGCAAGAATGAAGGATTCCCCATGAAATCCATTTACTAAAACTCAAACTAGAAAAATGAAGAACAAAGTAAGTAAATCCTAATTAAGTAAGCAAACTTGTGATCCCATGGGGGAATTGGTGCTGATTGGTGTGTCGAAATCAACCCTTTCCCAACTCCTTTTGTAATATTTTGATGATTGTTGAGTAATTGAATCTCCTTGATGAGATTTTTGGCATGATCTAACTATGAAACTATGAAAATGATGAACATATGGAATGAAATGCACAAAATTGGATCTCAATGTTAAGAGAGTAACTTTGCATGAGATTGTAGATGTTGAATGAGATGAATAATATTTCATTTATAGATTTCAATTTGGAAGAGAGAGCAAGATTTGAGAAATGTGGGACTAACCTTCAATCCAATGGTAAAATGCCACTTTTCACAATGTGAATGGTTGATGATTGTGCAATTTTTGATCAAAGTGCCCATAAATGCTTAAATTTGAATTTTGAAAATGTTGAAATGACAAGGTGGAGAGAGAGTCAAATGGAGTTATGACCACTTGGCTCAATGCAAAAGGACTTGTTGGATGAAATAAATGCCTTGTTGGAAGGACCAAGCCCACTTGGATTCAAATTCAAACTTGAGGGAATATTCCTCTTTTATGCCATGTGAGGGAAAATAGAGATTTAATAAATGAATTAAATCTATTTTCATGTGCAAGTGGGAAAAGCTAGAGGATGTGACATGGGTTAGGCTTAGCATTAATCAAGGATTTGATTAATTAAGCTAGTGATTAGTTGATTGTGACATTTTGACTTAGACTAGTGGGTTAGAATAAATCAAAATGAGAGGAGATAATGATCATTAGCCATTTAATTAAATACATGTGATTTAACTAAATGAAGAGACTTTAGGAGGTTAATTAAATAAACCTGGTTTATTTAATTGATGGGTGAATATGATAATATGAGGAATGCATGATGTTAGTTTTGCATGTCTACAATAAGATACTAACATTATGAAAATTACTTCTAACCATCTCATGCAATGCTTCAATAATGTAAACAATGTATATGCAAAGATGAAAAATACTTTTATCCAATGTATGCAAAGATTTAAGAATGTAAACAATGTCTATCCAAAAATGAAATGAACTTTTATCAAACTTATGCAAAAATTCATGAATGTAAACATTATGTATGCAAAAGTGAAAACTACTTTTATCCATATTATGCAAAGTTTCAGAAATGTGAACATTCTTAGATCTGATGATTTTTGTTACTGAAATGATTTAGGAAGAATTCAAAAATGACTACCCTAACTTGATGTTTTTGACCTAGATGCATAAAACAAAAGTTACTAAACTTTCCAGACTAATACTATAGGTTAATAGCAAGCTTAGGAAGTACAAAAACAAGGTTTTCAATGCTATAAAAGGCAGTTTCGGGCATGATCTAGGACTAAATTGCCTAGAGGGGTGTATGAGTGCTAGTCAGGGTTTTTTAGGGGTTCAAATGCTATAAAGATAACTACACAGAATACCCAAAAATCAAGAAAAAACACCTGCACTAGGACTAAATTTCCCAGAGGGGCATATGAGTCCTAGATTAGGGTTTTTGCATTGAAATTGACAAATTATGAGAGAAATTTAAGGTTTTGAGTTTGTATGATGTCTACACTATGTTCAATTATAATTTTCAGATGAAATTCAATGATGCAAGATGAAAAAATGCAACCCATAGGCACTTTCACTAATGCAAGATTTAGAAACCCTAGATGCAAATTAACTAATGAGAGACCTAATGCAAAGTGAATGCAAGCTATATCTAGGACTATGATGCACTTCAAATCACAAAATAAGGTGTTCTAAAGGCTAGGTTCACCAAAAAATTTTGTCAAAAAATTTCACTCTATGGTTTAGGATATAGAACAAGAAGTTTTCTTCACTTCTCATTCAGGGAAACCCTAGAGATCTCAATCCAAGGATGGGATAAGGGAAAGAGATCTGCTAAAGGTTGTCCTAGGTGTGATTAAGGACTATAAGAGGGTTCAACACCAAGATATGGCTTGGAATGACAAGAAATGAATGTAACATGCAAATTACTATCCAAAACCTAACTAAATAACCTAGGAAATGAAACTATAAATTAGGATAACAAACTAAGAATGAATAGAGCTGCACCTGGAAGAATGATGAGGTTAGAACAAGCTTCAAAACTTTGAAATATTGTTATTTAAATCCCACTGGGACTCATACACCAGTCTGGGCGTATTAATCCTATACTGGGGTTCTTGGGTGGAAACATGAATCTAGAACTGTCGAATCAAGATCTACAAAAAATACCCAAAATTAGGTATACTAGGACTCATACACCACAAGTGGCGTATCAGTCTCATTTTGTCATGTAGTGTCCCAGGAGTAGAATTCTAAAGAAAAACTTTATGAGCCTTTGAAGATGGATCAAATAATCATTTTCCCACTAGTTTTGTGTAGATAGGTTGGATATCTTGCTCTAAATATGAGTTTTTCATGAGCCTTGAGAACTTTACATGACAACTTTTCAAAATTTTATAACTTTGCAATCTTGATACTTTTGAAGGCTTTAAATCCACTTTTTCTTCAACCTATAAACCTACCATCACACAAAGAGAGAGAAAAAGTGTTGTTTTGTTATGTAATAGGGGTTTTCCTTGGTCAAACCATGTTTAGGTAATTAAACCTGAAATAATAGAAAATAGGATGGGGCCTACTATCCTTAAAGAGATAGGGTTCCTATTTTATACTCATGTTTCACCCAAGGAAATCCTAGAGATCTCAATCAAAAGTATGCAAAGGAGAAAGAGATCTTGCAATAGGGTTGTCCTAGGATCTGATTATAGACCAAATAGGGGTTCACAACCAAGCTAGGGCTTGGAAAGACTAATGAAATTAAAGACCTAATGCTTAAACCTAATGCAATGCAATATTTCACTAAATGACCTAGAAAGGCATATAAATCAGAATAGAAAGGTGAGAGATAAAAGTTGTGCACCTGGAACCTGAAGAGGATTGGATGAAGACCTAAAATTTTGAAAACAATGAATTTAATGTTGATTGGGACTCATATGCTAGACTAGGAAATTTAGTCATAGATTAGGGTTTTTGGGCAAGAACACAAATCTGGTAGAGATATGGTTGAAACTCTTGAAATATACAAAGTTTCTTGTACTGGGACTCATATGCTAGAAGTGGCATATCAGTCTAGTTAGGTTTTTCTAGAAATTCAAAGTTTGATTCTGCTCTTCAATGTCTGCTCTGTCCTTTCCACCTGATTTATGGATCTGGCACTATGATTTGTAACCTCTAGATGTCTTCCAATGATCTCCAATGCTAGGTGACAAATTTGACAAATTTGAACACTTGACAACTTTCTTCAAACTTTCTCTTCAATATGTCTTCAACCTAGATCTTCAAATCACACACTAAAGAGAGGGAAAAATGTTTTTTTTTTGGTGGAAATGGGTCAAACTCTGTTTTAGTAATCAAACCTTGAAATGAAATGAAATAAGATGAAGGAATGATGAATGAAAAAAATGCAATGTTACAACTCACCAAACCCTGGCAATAAATTTCTGCAAACATGTATGAAGTGGCTCCAATGGATGTAGATCTTGACTCTTTCTTGAATGTGATAGATCTTGACTTGAATGCTAGCTTGAATCATGAAAACCTACATTACAATTGTTAGATAAAAAAAAAATGATGCATGCTAACTTTGACATGACTCTTGGTGCTTGAATAATGCTCCAAAACACTTGATAATCAGCCCTTGAAGACTCTTGAATTCTCTTGTAAACACTTGAATACTCTTGAATGCTTCCTTGATCACAAATTTTCTATAATGCATGAATACTTGAAAGCTTGGGATGATCTCAGTGAAAATGAGTGAAAGAACCTTGTACTTATACTTTTTAATGCCAAATTTCTTGAAATTACAACACTACAAGTCGACATTAGATCTAGGAGGATAAAATCCCACCAAGAATTTGAATTAAATTTTATTTTGGTCCACATGGGACTCATATGCTAGAAGTGGTGTATGAGTCCCATTAGGCATAACTGTGGGACACATTTTCAAAAGTTCTTAGAATGATGCAAAATCCAAATTAGGGCCCAAAAAACTAGGTGGAACCCATATACCCAAGGTGGCGTATGAGTCCTAGATCACTAAATCTAGGCCACACAACCTAGAAATACATGAATTATGACTGGATGTTGGTTTATGTTAGGATTATCCTCGAAAAGATGAATTAAATGAGGCTTTTTTATGCAAAATAAGGCTAAATAAGGCATAAAGGATCCCAATTAATAATGACAACCCTAAAAAAGAGTGGGACAACACTTTACAACACATTAAATAAGGCACCAATAAGCTCATTTAGTTCAAAATGGCCCAAGACCTAATGTGAATGTGTCAAACACATTACAACACTAAATCAAGGCAACATTATGCTTAATTTAATGAGGGCCCAAACAAGAAAGGAAAAAGTAAAGGGATACTTTTTTCTTTGTTACATTTAGCCCCCACTTTAGTGAGAGGATGAACTTGCTTCAAACTCACACTAAAGTAGACAAACTCACTTCAAGAGGGCTCCAACTGCACTAATGCTAGTAAGATAGGATGACAACAATCAAGAGGTCTGATCAAGCCCCAAGATCTAGATCCTATGGAAAACCAACATAGGCACAAAAGAAAACACATGAAAATGATATAAGGAGCAACAAAAGGGCACAAGCATACATTGTCAAAGACAAAGAGAAAAGAAAAACAAAACAAATATGGGTGGATCAAGCTTTGACCATTTGTCCATCACGATGTGGATCAAATCTAGGTTTTTTGTACGAAAAATGCATGCTCACTCTATGGAAATGAAACTCTAGCTATTTGTTGGGTGAGTAATCCAAGAGGGTGAGACACATACACATACGCGAGTGGCTATGGTAAATTCATACCTCAGATCGACTTCCCATCACACCAAATCAAAGTTATACCTCCTAATAACTTTGATAAGGCACAATGCAACAAAGAACTTTGAGCTTCATGAGGCAAGACAAGTTTTGTATGCTTGGAACTCATGAACAAACAAGATGGTTCCATAGGTATGCAAAGTGTGTTATGCAAGGTGGCCATATAACTAAAAATGAAAATGCAACAATAGTGTAACGGGAATTCAAAGGAGGCTTGCTTAGTTCATGTAAGGCCATAACTTAGGGAACACTATGCCTAATGTATCCAAGAGAGAACCAATCAAATAATAGAATATTCACAACTTAGGGGACGCAATGTGTCACATCAAGCCACTAAGAGGAATATAATATACTAAGAGAGATCATGCTCTTGAAGGAAATCACACCCGATGTTACCGTAAATTGAGAGATGCATCACATGAAGCAAGAAGACTACACCATGAAACATGTGAAATGAAAAAGAATAATGCCAATGTATGCCCCCACTTTAAATAAATTGCTAAACACCATACTATGAGAAATTACTTTAAAGTAGCAAATGATAAATAAAGAAATCATGAGATATTATTTTAAAAGCCCTATGCAAAGTTATATGTTTCAAAATGAAGCTAAATCATGAAAGAAAATAATGGTTTTCCCCCAACAATAAGGTTCCAAACACATGAGGGATCCATGGATTTGGGGTAAGTATGTTCTTTGCTACAATGTTTTTATAAAGAGATTAGAACTGTCATCATTCCCCAAATACTCATAGAACTGGAAGAATGACACAAAGAGAGCCAAATAAAAGAAAAATCCTTTCGAGTCAACATGGAAGAGATCTAAATATCTTGACGCGTTGCGTCACCCCCAAAAGGAAAACACAAGACAAAAGAAAAGATAAAGGAAAAATCTTTTGAAAGATTTACGACATAGAGAAGAATGTAGATACAAATAGAGGAATGTCACAAAGAGAGAAAGATACATCAAACAAAACATCACGAGGGATCACATTACACACATGCAATTACATATAGAAAAAAAAAAAAAATTAACAATGCAAAATACTAGTTAGGAACATGTGAGTCAACCTAAAGTAGGTCATTGGCACCCGAATCATGTTTACTTTATACATAAGGTGGAAAAATAGCCAAAGGGAAAATCGCAAGTGCCGAACTAGGGTCATTACCAAGTTCAACACTTTTCTTATGAGAATTATCGTTTAAGCTCATGTAAGAGGAAAACAATGTATTCAATTCATTATGCACCTCCTCATCAATTTTAGTAATCTCTTCATCATCATCTAAATTAATCACAACAGGAGGTCGGATGATAATGTCTAAAGAAGGGTTCAACTCTTGTTGCGGTTGCACTATAGGATCTTTTTGTGGTGAGGGAGACTCATCGTGCATTACTTCTATCAGGTTTGTATTTTGATTTTCTTTGTTTGTTTCTTCATTTATCCTTTGAGCAAGGGCATGGCATCTACGCCTATGCTCTCTAGCACTTTAGTTTCTTATATATGACTTTCAAGTTGTGTTTGTGTAGGAGCAGGATGATCAACCATAGGTTTCTTTTCTTCCCTAAGGGGAGGAATGAAAGGAACCATGGAAGGTTGTTCAACCACTTTCTCTTTAACTTTGTAAACTTGTTTTATTCTACGAGGCCTGACGAGATTGCTTTTATTATCTCTTGGTATTTTATAGGAAATAGGAAAATGATATGTTTTAGGTTGGTGTTGGTTGTTTGGGATGTCTTTAGGCTCAATTATGGTATTGTCGAGGATGGTAGGTTCAGTCATGGATTGATCCATATTTTGAAGGGATAGTTTTCCTATGCATTTCACCTTAAACTTTTGATAGGATTTGAAAAAGAAGTATTCTCGAGGTTTAATAGGTTCCATAGGCTCGGGCCAAAATAAATCTAAGGAAAAGTTTCCACGGGAAGACAAATGATTAAATCCACTATGATGCATAGTAAAGATGCCATTATCATTTATGCATGACTGATGGGATGAATTCCATGGAGTGTAGCCATGGGTAACCAAGCTTCACATGAAATTGGTCCAACTACGGGATGATGGAGAATTAAACATCTAATGTTTTCGGTCCTCTTTGTAAAGGAAGGGTGATCGATCCCATCGTAGGGCAAGAAAAACCATTATGCATCTTGATCCATTCTTTTATTTTATCATATATTTCTTGATAGAGCTCATGCACAAGTAAGAATTCTTCAATGATCACATTCTCTCCATAGACGGTATCTATTAATATCCCATTAGTGGACTTGTCATAGATTCAATCAACTATGTAAAGAGGACCATCAGGTGCATGTTTAAGTATATCTTGTGAGGACAAAGCAATTTCAAGAGGCTTTTCAGTTCAACCCTTATGAGGTTAAGTTTCAATCAATGCAATCAATCCTTTTTCAATAGAATCCATAGGACCTTTGTCAATAATATCCATAGGAATTTGTTGAATCGTATCCATGTTTTCATCGTTCGTGTCAAAATTCATCACATCATTCTTTGTAGTTTCACTAGATTTTACAAATGAAATATTATGTTTTGGCATGGGGTTGGTGAATATTTACAAATTTTGGTTAGGAGGGGCAACAAACTTGTTTCCTTGATCATTAACACCTACAACTAAAATTGAACCGAAATTAATGAGGTCTTGCACAAGATGTTTAAGATGCTTACAATGTTCTATATTATGTACATTTTGTCAGTGCTAATGGAAATAAGCATTCAATCTAAAGCTTAGAGGTAAAGGTTTATTAGGATTGGGTGTTTTATGGGAGGTAAGGTGATCATTTTTGTTCTAAAAGTTGTGACATTGTATTATGGAGGGTATTGGGTAAGGGAGTGAATTTCCTTTTTGGGTCCCCATAGCTAAAGGGTATCGTGGATTTTATGGTAGCTACTTGGTTATCGACATGTTGAGTTGTTTGTTTAGGGGGATTTAGTTGAAGGAAACCTTTATTATTCTTCCTTAAAGGTTGGTAATTGTTTTGGTTTGTGGATTTAGACTTCTTAGTTTAGCTAGATGTGGATTTTCCATCATGACTACTAACTGAGTTTTGATAATCATGGAGGGTAGTGCATAAGTGCATGAAGGGGGGGAGTTTCATCATGGTAAGATTATCTTGTATCTTACTTTTCAAATTCTCTATGAACATCTTTTGAAGGTGAGGGTCAGGAACCTTTACGTCGATTTGGGAAATAAAGTGATTGATAGCATGAAATAAAGCCAATAATATTTTCCTCTTCTTTTTACTTACATCTTTTCAAATTGGCCAAGGTCATCTTAGGGGTCATATGCACTTGGAAATGGTTGATAAATGCCTCAAAAATTTTATTGAATGAACGAATTGAGTTGTTTAGTAATGAAGAAAACCATTCTAAGGAAGTATCCTTCAAGGATCTAGGGAAAATTTTAGCCAAGAGTTTATTGTCAAGAATAAATTCACTACATAAGGTGGTATAAGAGGAAAATGGTTAGAAGGATCCCCTTACCCCATATTTCTTGAATCTAGGCACCTCTGCACCTTCTAGCAGCGGTGTTCACAATATCTTCAAGGACAAGGGACTGATTTTGACATAATATGTAGGTGGATCATTTTGATTTTTGGTTGATAGTGAAAACTTTCTTTTGAATGGATGAATCGGTTAGCAAAAGTTGGTTTATGAGAGGGTCATTGCTTGTATTATGAGATGGAGGTGAATAAGTTGGAGGGGTGTATGTGCTCAAAGGAAAAGTGAATGGAATGCTTATAGGTGGTAGAGTGGTAGGAGATATGATCTGTGATGCCACAAAGGTACTAGGGATGCTAGCGGAAATACCCAAGGAAGGAATAAAATTACTAGTAGGTTGCATTGTTGTTGTGACTTGAGGGTTAGTATAGGTAGGAATAGAGGAAATTGTTGTGGGAGGAATAATTTGAGTTCCTCCTTGGCTTGTAACATTATTTGAGGGTAAAGGATAACTAGTGGTTGAGGTAAGGTGTTTTCCAAAGATCTAAACTATGTTACACTCAAGGTCAGCTCCATCTTCACTTTCAAGTGTATGATGAATGTTATCTATAGTAGGGATAGAAATGGTTGAAATATTTTCAGTACTTATTTTGTTTTGTAGGTTTGCTAAGTCTTCATAAATTTGGATTATGTTTTCTTGTGGAACACTAGCAATCATTATTTCAACATGTGTCACACTACTTGAAGGAAGTGAATTGTTAAGGGTATGGTCCATACCTAGTGAACTAGTGTCAACACTAGTAGTGAAAGAGCTAGATAACCCAAGATCCACAATGATTGTGCTATTGTGGGATGACATGAGTCTGAAACTTTGTCTCACTATAGTATTAGAAATAGGATACCAAGTAGAAAATATCTTGCAAGGGATACTCAATGCAAGATAGATGCAAATGTAATGAAATGAATATAATAGAAACTCTATAAACTGAAACAAAAAGTTATCAACAACAAACAAAAGCTCAGAAATAAAGTTTTGAATTCTAGAAAATGCAGTTTAAAATATACACTAGGACTAAATCACCCAAAGGGCCGTATGAGTCCTAGTGAGAGCTTTTTCAAAAAAGTTATAAAATATTAAGTGATTTTTATGCTTTCTAGTTTGTATGATCTATAGACTAAATGCAAATGTATATTTCAAATGAAATTCAAGGATGCAAGATCCAAAAATGCAACCTATATGCACTTTCGCTAATGCAAGATTTAAAAACCCTAGATGACAATTAACTAATGCAAACCCTAATGCAATGTTAATGCAAGCGAGATCTAGGACAATAATGCACTCCAAATCAGAATTAAGATTTTCCAAATGCAGGTTCACCAAAATGAAACAATGGGAAATAGGATGGGGCCTACTATCCTTGAAGAGATAGGGTTCCTATTTCATACTCATGTTTTACTCAAGGAAACCCTAGAGATCTCAATCTAAAGTATGAAAAGGAGAAAGAAATCTTACAATAGGGTTGTCCTAGGATTTGATTATAGACTAAAGAGGGGTTCACCACCAAGTTAGGGCTTGGAAAGACTAATGAAATGCAAGATATAATGCTTAAAGCTAATGCAATGCAATATTTCACTAAATGACCTAGAAAAGCATATAAATAAAAATAAAAAGTTGAAAGATAAAAGGTGTGCATCTAGAAACCTAAAGAGGACTGGATGAAGAATTGAAATGACGAAAATAATGAATTTAATGCTGACTGGGACTCATACACTAGACTAGTTGATTTAGTCCCATATTAGGGCTTTTGGGTAGGAACAAAAATCTAGTAGAGATATGGGTGAAACTCTTGAAATCTACAAATTTTCTTGTACTAGGACTCATATGCTAGAATTTGCATATCAGTCCAATTAGGGATTTTTGGAAATTCAAAGTTTGATTTTTCTCTTTGATGTATGCTCTGTCCTTTCCACCTGATTTTTGGATTTGACAGTCTGATTTGTAACCTGTAGATGTCTTCCAATGATCTCCAATGTTAGGTGACAACTTTGACAACTTTGAAAACATGACAACTTTCTCCAAACTTGCTCTTCAATATGTCTTCAACCTAGATTTTCAAATCACATAGTAAAGAGAGCAAAAAATGTTTTTTTTGTTGGTGGAAAGGGGTTTTCCTTGGTCAAACCCCATTTTGGTGATCAAACCTTGAAATGAAATAAAATAAGATGAAGGAATGATGAATGAACAAAATGCAATGTTGCAACTCACCAAACCCTATAAATAAAGTGGCTCCAATGGATGTAGATCTTGACTCTTGCTTGAATGTGATAGATCTTCAATTGAATACTAGCTTGAATCATGAAACCCTACATCACAACTATTAGCTCAAAAACAAACATGATGCATGATGCTTGAATAATGCTCCAAAACACTTGATAATCATCACTTGAAGACTCTTGAATGCTTCCTTGATCACAATTTTTCTATAATGCATGAATAATTCACAGCTTGGGATAATCTCATGAATGCTTAAAGGTAAAAATGAGTGAAAGAACCTTTTATTTATACTCGTTTATTCCAAATTTCCCAAAATAACAACACTACAAGATGACATTAGATCTAGGAGGATAAAATCCCACAAATAATTTGAATTAAATTTGATTTTGGTCACATGGGACTCATAGGTGACTCATATGCTAGAAGTGGCATATGAGTCCCATTAGGCATAACTATGGGACACATTTTCAAAAATACTTAGAATGATGCAAAATCTAGATCAGGGCCCAAAAACCTAGGTGGGACCCATATGCCCAAGGTGGTGTATGAGTCCCAAATAACTAAATATGTACCACACAACCTAGAAAGACATGAATTATGATTGTATGTTGGTTTATGTCAGGATTATCCTTGAAAATATGCATTAAATGAGGCTTGTGGATGAAAAATAAGGCCAAATAAGGCATAAAGAATCCCAATTAATAATGACAACCCTAGAAAAGTGTGAAAGTGTGGAACAATACTTTACAACACCTTAAATAGGGTAGGTCAATAAGCTCATTTAGTTCACAAGGGCCCAATAACTAATGTGAATATGTCAAACACATTACAACACTAAATAAGGGAAACATTATGCTTAATTTAACGAGGTACCAAACAAGCAAGGAAAAAGTAAAGGGATAATTTTTCCATTTCCACAAAAGAAAATGACGAAACAATGAAATAAGGACAAGATAAGTTCTATGGTTTCAATAAAAATTGTCCATGAAATTTTCACACTTGTTTGGGCCCTCCTTATAAAATTGAGCTTGATGATGCCTTGATTTAGTGTTGTAATGTGTTTTACACATTCACATTAGGTCTTGGGCCCTTGTGAACTAAATGGACATAATTGTACCTTATTTAGGGTCTTGTAAAGTGTTGTTCCACACTTTCACAATAATCTAGGGTTTCATTTATTAATTGGGCTTCTTGATGCCTTAATTGGCCTTATTTTACAAACACAAGCCTTAAATTAATGCATCTTTCTGAGGATAATCCTGACATAAACCAACATCCAATCATGATTTAGGTGTTTTTGGAATGTATGGCCAAAATTTAGTGATCTAGAACTCATATGCCACCATGGGCATATGGGTCCCACCTAAGTTTCAGGTCCCCAATCTTGATTTCACATGAATCTAAGCATTTCTTAAAAAATGTGTCCCATAGCCTAGCCTAATGGGACTCATACACCACTTTTGGTGTATGAGTCTCGTGTGGCCCAAAATAAAATTTAATTCAAATTCTTGGTGGGGATTTTTCCTCCTAGATCTGATGTCGTCTTGTAGTGTTGTAATTTCAGGTAATTTGGCATTAAAAGGTATAAATACAAGGTTATTTCACTCATTTTTCACCTAACAAGAAATCAAGTGACCTAGCAAGTTGAATGAGCATCCTTATAGAAAATTTGAGTTCACAAGAGAATTCAAGTGTTTAGAAGAGTATTCAAGAGCCTTCAAGAGTCGATTATGAAGTGTTTTGGAGCATCATTCAAGTGTCAAGCATCATGTCAAAGTCATCATGCATCATGTTTGTTTTTGAGCTAACAATTGTGATGTAGGATTTTGTGATTCAATCTAGCATTCAATTCAAGATCCATATCATTCAAGAAAGAGTCAAGATCTATATCCATTAGAGCAACTTCATGCATGTTTGTAGAACTTTATTGCTAGGGTTTGTGTGTGATTTGTAGGTCTAGATTGAAGACATATTGAAGAGAAATATTGGAGAAAATTTTTCAAGTGTTTAAAAGTTGTCAAAGTTGTCACATCATCTACAAGATCATTGAAAGACTTATACAGTGCAAAATTTGACAATACATATCTAGAAATCAAGTTGAGAAGGTCAAGCAGATATTGAAGAGCAGATTTAGGACTTGAATCCCCGAAAAGGAAAAAATGGACTGATAGGCCACTTCTGGCATATGAGTCCCAGTACAATCAGATTTTAAGATTTCATGAATTCTAGACATATCTTTGTTAGATTTCCATTCCTACCCAGAAACCCTAATCTTGGACTAAATCACCCAAACTAGCGTATGAGTCCCAGTAAGTATTAATTTCAAATTTTTCAACATCTCAAGCTTTCATTCAATCTTTTACAAGTTTTCAAGTGTACACATTCTGATTTCTCTGTCTTCTATTCTATTTTGCATCCATTTCTAGGTCATTTAGTGAAGCTTTGCATATCATTAGGTTTCATATTTGATCTTTCATTTCATTTTTCTTTCCAAGCCCTAGCTTGGTGGTGAACCCTCTTTCAGTCTCTAATAATACCCTAGGACACCCTATTGCAAGATCTATTTCTCCTACTTCATCCTTGGATTGAGATCTCTAGGGTTTCCTTGAATGAGAGTGTAGAATATTGTTGTTCAATGTCCTAAACCATAAGAAATGACAATTATCCACCTTTTATTTTGGTGAACCTACATTTAGAACATCCTAATTCTGATTTGGAGTGCATCATAATCCTAGATCTAGCTTGCATTAACATTGCATTAGTTACATGCCATTCTAGGGTTTCTAAATCTTGCATTAGTGAAAGTGCATATAGGTTACATTTTTGCATTTTGCATAATTGAAAATCATCTAAAATCTACATTTTCACATAGCCTAGACATCATCCAAACCAGAAAGCATAGTAATCATTAAAAAAAAATTGAAATTAAAGCAAAAACCCTAGACTAGGACTCATACGCCCCTCTGGGCGATTTAGTCCTAGAATAGATTTTAAACTACATTTTCCAGCATTCAAAAGTATGTTTGTATGCTTTTTTAAACTATTGTTAGTTTCTTGTTTCACTTTTCAGAGTTGATGCTTTCTTCATTTTATTGCATACATTGCATTTACATTTGGACCTTTTATCCTAGGTTCTTGTATTACATTTCATCATGGATATGTGATTTAGTAAGTTATGGATGTCCTTGAAGTCCTTAGTGGATGTGTCAAGTTGTTCTTTTGTAAATGATCCTAATGAAATTGAACTTACCCATGCTCACTCAACTCCAAATGCATGTCCTCCTCGTAATGTTGACATCATTGTAGAATATGATGATAGCATAAATAAATTCTTAAATGATTGTCTTAATAACCTTGAGACCAATGCATCCTTTTATCCATCGATGAAACAACCAATACCCCCTATAATACCACCACTTGAGATGTTTGGTTACTTACATCTTGAAACTGAAACGGAAACCAAACCTAAGTTCCCTACAATAGGTGAACATATTTCCTCTAAGCAATCAAACATTCTACATTAACAAAGTGACCAACACTCCCATCAATCTAGAAGATACATATGGAAAAGGATTCACGATCTTAAGAAAACAAGGATGTGATACAACAAGTGAACATGAAATTCATCAAATCTTAGAGAAAATTCCAATTAAAGATACTAAAGGGTTAGGATATCAAGATCCTCCTCCAGATATGAGTGTCCTTCCTAAATAAAAAGAAATTCCTCCTAATGATGATAAGGATGATAGGATCGTCTCCTCAGCATTCAACTCAATAAATTGGTGAATCTAGCAAGCACAAAGACCTTACAAACTAAAGAAACCACAATTCCCTTACCCACCAATAGATTTGAAATTAATTTATAGATACTTCTACACTGTGGACTTATTACATTACCACACATAAGAAAATATCGATATCCAAATCCTAAGAATACAAGCACATCGCATTATCAATATCATAGAGTTCTTGGACATAGTACTGATGAGTGCCATGCCTTACAACAAATATTTACAAATTTGGATATCATAGAAATAGTTCCTTGAAGAATATCCTTCTGCTCCTTGCCATGTAATAGTTGTAGTATTCCTATTCTCACTATTACATGTTATACACTTATTGCAAATCATCTCAAAATTCAAGGAGCTCTTTCTCTTCACCTACCTCAGCTCATTCTTGTCCTGCATTAAGTGGGGGAAATAATTTGATAGCCTTGTCCTAGTAGTGCATTTTTCATTATCCCTTTGGCTAGTTTTTCACCTTTCGTATACGCTAAACACGATTGGGATGTAGACAACCTGCTAACAGGTTGACTCGCATGTGCCTTACTAATCTTTTGCACTATTTATTTTTCTTTTGTGTGATTACATGTGTGTGATGTGATCCCCTGTACTATTATTTCTGATGTATCTCTCTCTTGTTGTGACATTCCTCTATTTATATCTACATTCTTCTCTATGTCGTAAACATTTTGATCTTTTTTGATTGTCTTGTGTTTTCCTTTTGGGGATGATGCAGGGTGTTGAGACATTCATGTCTCTTCCATGTTGAATCAATAGATTTTCCTTTATCTTTTTCATTTATCTTGTGTTTTCCTTTTGGGGATGATGCAAGGCATCGAGACATTCATGTCTATTTCATGTTGACCCAAAAGGTTTTTCTTTTTTTTCGCTCTCTTTATGTAATTCTAGTTCTGAGTATTTGGGGAAATATGACATTTTTGAGCTCTCTTAAAAGTATTGTATCAAAAACATACTAGCCCCAAATCCATAGATCCCTCATGTGTTTGGAGTTTCATTTTCAGGGACAACCCCTTCCTTTTCATGACATAGCTTCATTTCGAAACATATGACTTTGCATAGGACTTTCTAAGTAAGTTCCCGTGTCTTACTTCTTGTTAGAATTTATCATTGGCTACTTAAGGTAATTTCTCATAGCATGGTGTTTAGAAATTTATTTAAAGTGGGGGCATACATTGGCATTATTCTTTTTCATTTCATATTTTATTGTGTAGTCTTCTTACTTCATGTGATGTGTCTTTCTCTTTTTGGTGACATTAGGTGTGATTTCCTTCAAGACCATGATCTCTCTTAGCATATTATATTCCTCTTGGTGGTGCTATGCAACACACTGCATCCCCTAGGTTGTGAATATTCTATTCTTTAATTGGTCCTCTCTTGGAGACATTAGACACAATGTTCCCTAAGTTAAAGACCTTACACAAATTAAGAAAGACTCCATTGCACATTCTTTACATTATTTTGCATTTGCAATTTCGGTTATATGGCCACCTTGTATAATACACTTTGCTTTCGTATAGATCCATCTTGTTTGTTCATGAGTATCAAGCATACAAAGTGTTGCTTGGCTCATGAAGCTCGAAGCTCATTGTCGTGTTACACCTTATCAAAGTTATCAGGAGCCATAACTTTTTTCTGGTTGGATGGGAAGCCAAACTTAGGCATGAATTTCCCATAGCCACTTGCTTATGTGTGTGAGTACATATTGGTTGTGTGCATATGTGTCTCACCTCTTTGGATACTCACCCAGTGGACAACCTGAAGTTTTGTTGCCTCAAAGTGAGCGTGCATTTTTTGACAAATAGCCTAGATCTTATCCATAACAGGTGGGAGAAATGGTCGAGGCTTGATCTACCCTTCTTTTACTTTTTATTTTCTCCTTATCTTTGGTAGTGCATTCGTGTTCCTTGTTGTTTCTCCTTGTATTATTTTTCATTTTTTCTCTCTTGTGACAATGTTAGTTTGTTGTAGGACCTCAATCCTAGGGGCTTGCGCAACCCTCTTGGTCAGTGTTTTCCTATCTCACTAGCATTAGTACGATTGAATCCCTCTTGATGTGATCTTGTCTACTTTAGTGTGAGTTTGAAGTAGGTTCATCCTCTCACTAAAGTGGGGGCTAAATATAGTGTCAAAAATGTCATCCATGACATTTTCACACTTGTTTGGGCCCTCCTTATAAAATTTATCTTGATGGTGCCTTGATTTAGTGTTGTAATGTGTTTTAGACATTCACATTAGGTCTTGGGCCCTCGTGAACTAAATGGACTTAATTGTACCTTATTTTGGGTGTTGTAAAGTGTTGTACCACACTTTCACACTAATACAGGGTTTCATTAATTTATTGGGCTTCTTCATACCTTAATTAATTCATCTTTCTGAGGATAATCCCGACATAAACCAACATCCAATCATGATTCAAGTGTTTTTGGATTGTATGGCCTAGATTTAGTGATCCAGGAATCATAATCTACCTTGGGTGTATGGGTTCCACCTAAGTTTTGGGACCTTGATCCCGATTTCATATGAATCAAAGCATTTCTTGAAAAATGTGTCCCATAGCCTAGCCTAATGGGACTCATATGCCCCTTCTGGTGTATGAGTCCCATGTGGCCCAAAATCAAATATAATTTAAATTCTTGGTGGGATTTTATACTCTTCTATCTGAGGTCAGATTGTAGTGTTGTAATTTTGGGTAATTTGGCTTAAACAAGTATAAATACAAGGTTATTTCACTCATTTTTCACCTAACAATAAATCAAGTGACCTAGAAATTTGAATGGGCATCCTTATAGAAAATTTGAGTTCATAAGAGAATTCAAGTGTTTACAACAGTATTCAAGACCCTTCAAGAGTTTATTATCAAGTGTTTTAGAGCATCATGTCAAAGTCATCATGCATTATGTTTGTTTTTTACCTAACAATTGTGATGCAGGGTTTTGTGATTCAAGCTAGCATTCAATTCAAGATCCTTATCATTCAAGCAAGATTCAATAACTACATCCATTGGAGCCACTTCATGCATGTTTGCAACAATTTATTACTAGGTTTTATGTGTTATTTGCATGTCTAGATTGAAGACATATTAAAGAGAAAGATTGGAGAAAAGTTTTCAAAGTTGTTACATCATCTACAAGATCATTGAAAGACTTCTACAATGTATAATTTGATAGTACGGATCTGGAAATCAAGTTCAAAAGGTCAAGCAGATATTGAAGAGTAGATTCGGGTCCTGATTCCCTAAAAAGGCCAAACTAGACTGATACACTACTTATGGCGTATGATTTCCAATATAGTTAGATTTGCAGATTTCAAGAGTTCCAGACATATCTTTGCTAGATTTCTATTCCTACCCATAAACCCTAATCTAGGACTAAATCACCCAAACTAGTGTATGAGTCCCAATAGGCATTAATTTCAGTGTTTTTCAGCATCTCAAGTCTTGATTCAAGCTCTTACAAGTTTCCAAGTCCACACATTTTGATTTATTAGTCTTCTATTATATTTTGCATCCATTTCTAGGTCATTTAGTGAATCTTTGCATATCATTAGGTTTAATATTTGATCTTACATGAAATTTGTCTTTCCAAGCCCTAGCTTGGTGGTGAACCCTCTTTTAGTCACTAATCATACCCTAGGACACCCTATTGTAAGATCCCTTTCTCTTATTTCATCCTTGGATTGAGATCTATAGGGCTTCCTTGAATGAGAGTGTGGAAGATTGTTGTTCTATGTCCTAAACCATAAGCAACGATAATTTTCCACCTTTCAGAAAGATGAAACATTAAATGATGATACCTTGGATGATATCCTAGAATACAAATCTGAAAACTAACATGAAGTGGCCATGAATAATACAAATCTTAATCTCAAATTGGATATGTAACAATGCTTACAAATGGATCTGCAATGTTACATCAACAACATTAGCTCAACAACATGCTTGATGCACTATGTCTTTGACATGATGATGGATCTTGAATTGATGCAACAAATGATGAAGAAATTTTCCTTTGAATTTTTTAAAGATTCTCTTGAATGTCCTTGAATACTCTTGTGAAGTCTTGTAATCACAAAATTGCTATTAGGAATGCTCTCTTAAAAGTCTTTGGTGAAAATGAGTTAAATAACCTTGTATTTATACTTGTTTATGCCAAATTTCCTGAAGTTACAACACTACAAGCCGACATTAGATCTAGGAGAATAAATTCCCACCAAGAATTTGAATTTAATTTAATTTTAATCCACAAAGGACTCCTACGCCAGAAGTGGCATATGAATCACATTAGGCTAGGATTAGGGACACATTTTTCAAGAAATGCTTAGATTGATGTGAAATCCAGATCAGGGCCCCAAAAATTAGGTGGGACTCATATTCCCAAGGTGGTGTATGAGTCCTAGATCACTAAATCTAGGCCATACAATCCAAAAACATAAACTTTTTGTTGGTCATTACATATGTGTCAGGACTATCCTTAGAAAGATGCATCAATTAAGGCTTGTGGATGCAAAATAAGGCCAAATAAGGCATAAAGAATCCCAATTTATTAATGAAGCCCTAGATTAGTGTTAAAGTGTTAGGATATAATTTACAGCACCCTAAATAAGGCACCATTAAGTCTATTTAGTTTGCAAGGGCCCAAAACTTAATGTGAAGGTGTAAATAAATATACTTTACAACACTAAATTTAGGCAAAATTATGTCTACTTAGCTTAAAAGGGCCCTAAATCTAGTGTGAATGTGTAAAACATATTACAAGACTAGATCAAGGAGACATTAGGTTCATTTTTAATTTCAATCATTCCCAAATTAAGTGTGAAAATGTAAATGGTGACATTTTTCTATACTACATGTTTTAAATTTGTATGAAACTATTTCAAAACTCCTTGAGAAAAAAAATTATATTTGTCTAAGTTTATTTCATTCCATTTTTTAGCCACGTGTACAACTAGAATTTTCAGCACATGGAATCCATATATAATCATGGAAAAACACCTACTCTCTAACATATTAACATACATATAGTTTTCTACTAGCGTAATCCTTGAACCTTCTTTAAGAACTTAGGTTTAATAAAATCTCAAGTAAACACCTAAAATTTGATCAAATCAACCAATCTTGGATCAAACCAATCAAACTAATCAATCCAAACAACTTAACATAGCCATGAAGGATTTTATCCTAAGACAACTAGAAATGAATCAAAACATAAATCTAGGGGATTATGCCACACCAACACAAGCATGAGAATTCCAAGATCATCCAAAAACCCCTAACATGGATATTTTTGTAAATCAATATACATAATTTTAACTACATAAAAAATGTAAAGGACTATGCTAAGTAAATGGGAAATTATTCCATCTAAACATGTAAATGAGCTGAAAAAATGTAAAGCCATTCTAATACATATTAAATATAACTCTATAGATAGCATGGTAAAATGACTTTGTCTCAATACTATAATAAATCTCTATCTAGTTCCACAAATTGATCATAACTATCACTTTTTTTTGTAAGATATGAAATTTCCTCCTTTGCAATTGCATGGATTATATTTTTACACTCATTATAGTGTTTATAGCTTTTGTATGTTTAGGATCATTTTTTAATGATTTGAACATCCTCAATGGTCACAAAAGGACCCCACAAGATCCCTAAACTTGGGAAATAATAATCAAAGTCCTTATAAATATTAAAAATCAAATATATCATAAGTCTACACTAGCACCCTTGGGAACTTTATCCCACAACATGTAGCACTGTCTAGTGCTAGGACCCCTATAAAATTTTGTCAAATGATTATTTTCCCTCACTTTTGTTACCTAATGTGATCGATTTTATAAAATTAATTTCTCTAAAAACTTGGTAGTGATTGATATAATATTTGGTACTTAACACACATTGCATGCCTTGTTAATACAAGAATTTAGAAAAAAAATTATCTCTATCTTCTCTCATTTCACAAGGAGCTGTAATTTTTGTTTTTAAAGTGGTGTTGAATATTAGAGTTCTAAATCAAAAAATATTAGGATAATTATTGAATTATTATATCATGAATCTATTTTATTCCTCCTTTGGTTGATCATCTCCTAGTTTATTTTAGCCTCTTTCCACTATTGGAATTCATATAACCTATTTTCCTTATCCCATTGTATAGAATCCTTGTGTATAGGATCATGGTTCAAATCTAAAACTTCTCCTACATTTTACTATTGTATAAATATTTCTTGTGATCCTCATTACATCTTGTTTGAACTCTATTAAATAAATTTATAATTTTTTCAATCCATTACTTTAAGTTATACTAAAGTGTACAACATACAACACCTATGGCATGAATCCAACTTCAACTGTAACCTAAAATTTTGTCAAAAACTAAAGCACTATACACTACATAGAACATAATATTAGGTGTGATGGATCACAAAGTGATAGGTAGTAATTTAAAAACACAAATTTCATTGAACAAATTATCAAATTCTTTGATGATAAGTTCAAATTGCTAAGATTTAGTAGAGTCAAATTTGATGACATCTGAAAAAATCCTTAATATAAATATTTTGACTAGATCCATGGTCTATTAAAGCTTAATTTTGATTCAAATATGGGCCCATTTTTTCAACATAATATAAAACTTTAGGAGGTCATTCATTTACTAAGAGTGAACAATCTGAGCTTATACAAATGAGGTCATGTTTTTGACTTGGTCTTGAACAAGGTTTCATTGTATGATAGTATTTCCAATGGAACCTAGTCTAATTCTAATGTAACTTGTAGGGATCTATGTGTATATGTGTCTTGATCCATTTGTGACAAATTTTTATTCCAAAAAGCATAACAAGATTATTTTCAAGACATGAAGAGAAGACCTTGACAAATTTCTTAGTCACAAGCCAAGCACCTATAATTATCGAACAAGACTGTTGTCATTCCTTGAGCAAAAATATGATAATGAAGAGATATAATTAACAAGTGTATAATGAAAATATGTACCTCTAAATTCCTACTAAATCATATTACTCAAGTATGTCACACCAACTTCACCAAATTTGATCCCCTTACTTTCCATCATAATAAAGTGATTATACATTAACAATAGGAGGCCATCACATGTTATTAATTACCTCCTAAATTTACATTTTAAAAAATAGTATATGGATTTTAATAAAATTTTGTTTCCTTGGGAAACTTCACCAAATTTTATCCCCTTAAGCCATCCTATTACAACCCCTTAATCCATCCTATGATTTTTTTCAAGATAAGAGGAGAATACTTAGAAAAGTATCTTAGTCACAAGCCAAGAACCTATAACTATCAAACAATATTTTTGTCATTCGTTGAGAACAAATATGTTAATGAAGAGATCTAATCAATGAGTGTATAATGCAAATATGCGCCTCTAAATTCCTACTAAATCGTATTGTTCAAGTATGCCACACCGAATTCACCAAATTTGATCCCCTTACTTTCCATCATGATAAATTTATTATACATTAACAATAGGATACCATCATATGTTATTAATTACCTCCTAAATGTATATTTTAAAAAATAGTATATGTAATTTAATGAAATTTGGTTTCCTTGGGAAAATTCACCAAATTTTATCCCCTTAAGCCATCGTTTTATCCTAGGACCTTAATTATTAGTTCCCCTTAAGCCATCCTATTATGACCCCTTAATCCATTATAATTTCTCCTAATTTAGAGTAATTTAATGAGATTTCATATCACATTAACATTTTTTTAATTTTTCATTTACATGCCTTAGACATAAATGAGCCTTACACATTTTTTTATTTGTATCATTAGGTCATTTATATCATGGATTAAGGGGATTTTTAAGAAAATAGTTTAAGGGGATTAAATTTGTACCTAGAAATTTACCTTCTTTTGTATGTTTTAAGTTTATTCTTTAGTATGTACATGTAAATTAAAATTACATAGTTAGATCTAAAATTTTGAAATTTGTATCTATGCTCAACTTGAATGATGTATGTATGTGTATGTACCCTTTTTTTAATTTTAAACATGTATCTTAAATTTTGGAATTTTTATGTATATGCTCAAGTTGAATGATATATGTATGTATGTGTATGCATCCTATTTAAACACTCATGTATATTAAATTTAACTAGTTCTTGTAATTTTGTACTTGTTTGTTAATTTTGTATAAGTTTTGTAGGCTCATTATTATATCATGGATCAATTTGATATTAAGGATATCCTCAATCCCCCACCTTAGACAAATTAACCTCAATACCCTCCACCTCCACCTCCACCCCCTCCACCTCATAACCCTCCACCTCCACCACTTCCACCTCATAACCCCCCACCTCCACCCCTTGGATCTGATGAGGCTTGCTTGCAAGCTCAGATCAATGATAACATTAGATCTATTCAAGATCAAATCAATGCAATTCAAAATGAAGCATTGATTCCACCCCATCTAAGGTGTTTTGCATCTTCAATGCAAAACATTGTTGATGTTGTTAGGTCCATTGATGTGGACTTAGACAGTCATCAAAAATGGAGAGAAGAGAGAAGTAAATTTTATTCTGATGGACTCTCCTATAGAAAATCCTGGACCTTAAAATAACAAAATCCCATCTTGCACCATTTTTTGTCAACCCCATCAACAACCAAGCCATTCCTTCAAACAAACTAAGAGTATCAATGAGGTGGTCTAGACATTCACAGATGTATAATTTTTTTTTGGATTGATGGTGGATGGTATTTAACCATCCATCACATGCTAATGTGGAGGTCCCTCAATATTTTTTGAGAAAATTATATGTAGAGTTTGTGTTGGGCCAAAAACCAAATTATTTTGATATCAAATCATTTCAGGGTGTTGGTGGCAACATTCCACAATAGAGGTTAGGGGCACAAGTTGATCAAAGAAGACCCATGCCTTCTCAACCTCTTCCAAACCCTTCTTCTTGTGTCATTTATGCACCCATGCAACATCATGCAATGGTATCTGCACTAGGAGGTTTGAGTGCACTCATGATCAACCTTGAGGACCAAACTTTTATGATGGAAGCTAGGGCTAGAGAGCGAGACCATGGATGAGTGTTATATGGAGATATTCCTAGTCCCACTCCACTTGTGTTGACACCTAACATATGTACGAGTTGCCATCAACTATGTTATAGACTTGATCAGGCTACTCCAAGTTAAGGTGCACATGGAGATTATGATGATATCAGTTCATATATTGATTTTCTTACTATTGAGCAACACCCTATAGATATTTTGATGTAGTTATAAATATATGTGTACATACGTTTAATTTATAACATTTTTTTTAAGAACATGTTTTTAATGAGCATATATATTAAAAAAAATGTAATATTTTAACAATCAATTTTTTTGGTGTAGATGGCCACCACAGGGGCATCTTTTGTTCATCAATTTTGTTTTACGTCAACACTAGTGCAAGTCAGCAACCCATATGGGGTATTTTGATTGATTTTTTAAATATAAATTAAATAATTTTAACTTGATTTTTAATTTTTAATTCAATATTGAACATTCGTTAAATATTTATGTTGGTTTAGGGAAGTCATCTAAATTCTAGACATTTGTTCCACCAAATGGATTCTCGAGTGCTCCTCCATTGTCGAGTGTCTCACATGAGCCACTCGTACATGTATATTGTTTTAGAAAACTATACTTACAATTCAATACTTTGAATTCAGTATATATCAAATGTGCATGTACTTAAATATTAAAAAATATTTATCTATGTATAGGTTGACAC
>CM021100.1:865928963-866002491 GCA_007115665.2 Sequoiadendron giganteum | reverse complement strand
TTAGTGT
This sequence comes from Sequoiadendron giganteum, assembly GCA_007115665.2. Taxonomy (NCBI): domain Eukaryota; kingdom Viridiplantae; phylum Streptophyta; class Pinopsida; order Cupressales; family Cupressaceae; genus Sequoiadendron; species Sequoiadendron giganteum. Next base: position 866,002,484 of record CM021100.1, on the reverse strand, counting down.
TGTAAAGTGTATTTATTAACACCTTCACATTAAATTTAGGAGGCTTGTAAATTAAGTGGACCTAATCTAGTGTTGTAATGGGTTCTACACTTTCACATTGGATTTAGGGCCCATTTTAGCTAAATAGACCTATTTTTTCCTTAATTTATTGTTGTAAAGTGTATTTATTTACATTTTCACATTGGATTTTTGGACCTCTTGCATTTATGACCTTTATATCATCATTAATAGGCCCCTAAGACCCTATATTGTGCATCCCAAGGCGTATTTTAATAAAAAAACCCCGACAAGATCAACAAATAAACTTAATTTACACACTCCCTAACACTTTAGCAATCAAAATAGGCCTTGTGGGACCCATTACCCACCTTGGGTGAATTATTCCCATCCAAGTGGGACCCATTCGCCCAGATTAGCGAATGAGTCCCATTTGGCCTATTTTCAAGGTTTTAAGTTTAAATTTTATGAATGTCTTCCTATGGGATCCAATTAATAGGATATTAGATGTATTGCCTATATAAATGAGGTCTCAAATCATTATTTCATCACGCATTCATGTTGTCAAGTCAAGCAATCAAGAGTTAACCATTCCAAGACTTTACAAGAACATCACGAAAGCATTCAAGATCACTTTTAGGCATTCAAAGGCATAATTCTTCATCAATTTTTGCAAAAATTCAATATCCATCATAATTTCAAGGATTTCAAGCATCAAGCATGTTATTGAGCTAGTATTGTGATGTAGCATTGAAGATACAAGATCAAGCATTGTTCTACACCTATTGTCAAGATCAAGATCTACATCTTTCATGGACATTTCATATTGAGATGAAGATTTATAGGACATCATCTACAAGGAATCATTCAAGGTATCATTGTTCATTGTTCATGTCCTCATTTTATTTTTTCATCATTTGGTTTAATTACCTTAAAGGGGTTTGACCAAGGAAAACCCCTATTCACTAACAATCAACAAGTTTTTCTCCTCTTTACATGTGTGATTGTAGATCTAGGTGTCTTGGAGCATGAAGGATCATTGAAAATTAGGTTACAAGATTGAAGAAAGTTGTTGGAGTTGTCTCCCCATTTGTAAGCTTGTAATCTCCAATAAAAAGTCACCTACAACCTCAAAATTAGAGTTTCAGATCCTGAAACAAAGTGGAACAAAAATAGCAGACATTAAAGACTAGATTCAAACTTTAAAAATTCTAGAAACCCTAACTAGAATCATTCTCTTATATTTGTGAATGAGTCCCAATTTAGGTCAATTTTGATAATTTTACAGTTTTAGATACCCTTTTTTCTAGAAACCTGTTCTTGTGTAGAAACTCTGATCTGAGACTGATTCACCCAGATTGGTGAATGAGTCCTAGTAGGTCAAAGCTTCAGGTTATTCAGAATTTTAGGCTTCCATTCAAGCTCTCTCAGATTTCTAGGTGTTCCTCTATACTTTTCTAGTTTGTTGTTCTGATTTATTTGCATTTATAGTTCATTTAGTGAAGTTTCCTGCATCATTGAGTTCAATCGTTAGATCTTGCATTTAATATAATTTTCCAAACCCTAGCTTGGTGGTGAACCCCTCTTGTAATCTAAAATCATACCCTAGGACAACCCTATTGCAAGATCTCTTTCTCCTTTGCATTGAGATCTCTAAGGTTATCCTTGAATGAAATTGGAAAGTGGGTGTGGTCTATGTCCTAAACCATATGATAGCACTCCGTACCAAATTTTCTTCATTTCAACAAGTATGTTATCTAAGAAATTAATATGACATTAATGTGAAATTACTATGAAATTGATAGGACATTCAAATATTTGTACTTTACACAAAATATTCATAGTCAAGACATTAATATGACATTAATGTGAAATTATATACATATGTGAAATTAAAGTTGAAATTAATAGGATATTTCAATATTTGTACTTTACCTTTTCAATTCATAGTCAAGACATTAATAGGACATTAGAGTCAAATTATACAAATATGAAATAATAGAATGTCTTAAGGGGATCAAAGAAGTTCTCAAAATTTTATTAAGTAAATTTCTCATGTTGAATCACAATTGATATAATTAAGTATTATAATTTATGATGAGGCATTATAACAATCATAAACTATACAAAAATAGAGTTAATGTTAATAAAATTAATGTCCTAATAGGATGTCTTAAGGGTTCCTAATATGATTTCTTAATGGGATAAAATAATTCAAAGTACATGTCTCATGTTGAATTACAATTGATATAATTAAGTGCTAAAATTTAGGATGAGTCATCATAACAATCACAAACTATACAAAAATAGTGTTAATCTTAATTTAATTTATTTCCTAATAGGTTGTCTTAAGGGGATAAAAGAATTCAAAGAACATGTCTCATGTTAAATCACAATTGATATAATTAAGTATTAAAATTTAGGATGGGTCATCATAACAATCACAAACTATACAAAATTAGTGTTAATGTCAATATAATTTATTTCCTAATAGGATGTCTTAAGGGGTCCTAATAGGATTTATTAAGGGTATCAAAGAATTCAAAGTAAATGTATCATGTTAAATCACAATTCATATAATTAAGCATTAGAATTTAGGATGATTCATCATAACAATCACAAACTATATAAAAATAGTGTTAATGTTAATAAAAAAAATTCCTAAGAGGATGTCTTAAGGGGTCTTAATAAGATGTCCTAATGGTATCAAATAATTCAAAGTGCATGTCTCATATTAAATCACAATTGATATAATTAGGTATTATAATTCAGGATGAGTCATCATAACAATCATAAACTATACAAAAATAGTGTTAATGCTAATTTAATTTATTTCCTGATAGGATGCATTAAGGGGATCAAAGAATTCAAGTAAATGTCTCATGTTAAATCACAATTGATTTAATTAAGTATTATAATTTATGATGAGTCATCATAACAATCACAAACTACACAAAAATAGTGTTAATGTTAATATAATTTATTTTCTAACAGGATGTCTTAAAGGGGATCAAATAATTCAAAGTACATGTCTCATGTTAAATCACAATTTATATAATTAAGTATTAGAATTTAGGATGAGTCATCATAAAAATCACAAACTATACAAAAATAGTGTTAATGTTAATATAATTCATGTCCTAATAGGATGTCTTAAGGGGTCCTAATAGTATGTCTTAAGGGAATCAAAGAATTCAAAGTACAAGTCTCATGTTAAATCAAAATTGATATAATTAAGTATTAAAATTTAGGATGAGTCATCATAATAATCAAAAACTCTTCAAAAATAGTGTTAATGCTAATATAATTTATCTTAATAGGATTTCTTAAGGGGATCAAAGAAGTTCTCAAAATTTTCTTAACGGGATCAGAGAATTCAAAGTACATGTCTTATGTGTAATCACAATTGACATAATTAAGTATTAGAATTTAGGATGACTCATCATAACAATCACATACTATACAAAAATAGTGTTAATGTTAATATATTTTTTGTCATATTAGGATGTCTTAAGGGGTCCTAATAGGATGTCTTAAGGGGATCAAATAAGTTCTCAAAATTTGGCTGAGTTGTCCAAGGAAACCAAATTTAACAATAATATACATGATATTTAGTGATTATACATTCAAATTTCAAGTTTCAAAGTAGGAAAACATGCACTTTTAACAACAAAATATATAGAATATTGATTTTGATATATAAAAGTGTAGAGTAATTGTGTATGTACATATACAAATTTGGCATATGCCAACTCAAAACAATGTTTACAAAATGTGGCTATACCATCTCAAGAAAATCCAAAACTTGTGGCGAATCATATAAATATAGCCTCTTCATGCCACCTAATATCAAAATGATTTAAGAAATATCAATATATCATGAAAACATGTATTTTAATTTATATAAAACTATATATACAAACTTATTTGTATTTACAAGTATTCCACATGTGTGTAGGCTGAATCTGTATCCTCTCCTTTTTGCTTCAAAATATGTGATGAATGTGATGATGGCTTAAGGATACAAAAAGGAGAATAAATAAATTTTAACTATTAATGTAAGCAATATCAATATATAATAAAAACATGTATTTAAATATATAAAAATAAAACTATACGTACCTATATTTACTGAGTATTCTATGTTGTCTAGGTTGAATCCGCATCCTCTCTTTTTTATCTCAAAGTATATGATGAATGTGATGATGGCTTAAGGATACATGAGGACAATAAATCAATTTTAAATATTTACATAAACAACATCAATATATCATCAACATATGTATAATTTAAATATATAAAACTATATATAGTCACTTGTATTTACAAGTATTTCATGTTGTAGGTTAAATCTGCATCCTCTCTTTTTGTCTCAAAGTATGTGATAAATTTGCGATGATGGCTTAAGGATACTAAAGGACAATAAATAAATTTTAACTATTTACATAAGCAATATCAATATATCATTAAAACATGTGTTTAAATATATAAAACTATATATATATATACTTACCTACATATTTACTTATTTCATTGTACCATCTACATCCTATTTTTTTTGCAATGGATCTATGATTATCTCATGCTCTTCCATAGAAATTTTCCATAGCTCTTTATTTTCAAGTCTTCCATGATACCTCACTAGTTTTATATTTGTTGCCACCACCAAATGTGAGTAGTGTATAATCTTCTTATGTGTTTCATAATCTTTGAATGCAAGCAAACCATTCTTCCTTGTTAGGTATTTTTATAGCCAAGTGCCAACAACCACCACTGAACCTATTGGCTAATGATAGCCATCATCAAAGAAGTTCTCAAAATTTACTTAAGGGGATATATTAAGGGGATCACTGAACCTATTGGATAATGATAGCCATCATCATCTTCTCAAGGTGCTATTAACTTATGTTTAGTCTCCACAAAATGAGCCAACCAATATTTTTTTTCCTCTTCATTCTCCTCAGGTGCAACAATAGCATACAAATTTCCTACAAAAAAAAATTGATTTAATTACTTGTGTGTCCATATGATTTGACCAATCTCCATACATGCATTCATATATATAATTAAATATGTATTATTAAATAGTAATAAAGTGAAATAAATTAAATTAAATTACCTTCTTGTACAAGGTATGAAACGCGGTCATATTCATTCAATGCAAATGCTTGATCATTGTCTTCAATTGTTGTTTTATATTGATCGTGTTCTTGTACAGGTGTCAATGATATTTTCTTCCACTCTTCAACCCATTTTATATTTTCACATGCTTCCCAATCTCCTGAAATATAAAACTGACAAAAACATGCAAGCTCCCTTTTCTACATAGTTTGTGCATTTGCATTCAAACTATTAAATAATTGTCATTTAGTAGATCCATTGATTGTCTCGTAATCAAGTATAGGTTGAATGTTCTCTTCTTCAACCAACCAAAATAATCGATGAACTGTAGAGTACTCGTTTGATCCTATAGATAATTTTGTATTGCACCAATACACGATCCCACATGCATCTTTGAATTTTATTGCATCCTCTAGTTTCAATTGCTCTCTAGCAAGAATTATTTTACCACATGCACCAACTCCATCATGTTCTCCTTTACCATGTCCAACTTCAAAAAAACTCCACATATGTTGGACATTATGTTCCTTATGAACCCTACTTAACTAGTAGAACACTTGAGCATTCTTGAACTATCCTATACAATTATCTAACCATATGAGATGTTGTGTCATCTAGATTCCTCTTTCTCTTAAATTTGTATAAAATATATTTAAATAGTATTGAACACACTCTGACGAGTGTAACTGGTTTTCACTCAAACAAAAATGATACTCTCTTAAAAACAATTCTATCATCCTTTTTGTTATCATCTACATGCCTATATACAATATGAAAAAATATAGCCACTTGCACTAAATTGTAATAATGTGATTAGATTTCCACTTGTAGAGCAAGAAATATAGTTTTTCGAAAAATCAACCATTGATAGTATAGTTCCAGCTGGAAATGTGTTTCTACATGTGTGAAATTTTCCACCAATCCATCAAGAATGTTGAGAGTGCTTGACATATTTTGGTACAATATTACTCTTGAATTGTGATATGAATGCATGTACAATAATTTTTTCTGTAACTAAATCACAATGCTTTCAAATTTTTCCATCTTTTAAAGAATACTCAACATTCTTAAATCTTTTAACATCCATAATTGTTGTCCAAAATAATTTTCAACACTTTCATGCATACAAACTAAAAGGTTGAATTTTGTTACTTCTATGCTTGGGAGATACAATAATAATCTTCACACTCTCTCATTCAAGGAAAACCCTAGAGATCTCAATCTAAAGTATGCAAAGTTGAAAGATATCTTGCAATAGGGATGTCCTAGGGTCTGATTGTAAACTAATGTAATGTAAAAGTTAACTAAATGACCTAGAAAAGTATGTAAAACATAATAGAAAGTTGAGAGATGAAAGGTGTGCACCTAGAAACCTAAAGATGGCTAGATGAAGCTTTGAAATGTAGAAAATACTAATTTCAATGTTGAGTGGAACTCATATGCTAGGCTGGGTGATTTAGTCCCATATTAGGGTTTCTGGGTAGGAATAGTTTTTTAGCAGTGTGGATTTTGGATCTCCAAAAATTTGGAATTTGACCTATACTCAGACTCATATTCCTGAAGTGGTGTATCAGTTCAATTAGGGTTTTCTAGAAATTCAAATTTGGATTCTACTCTTCAATATTTGCCCGGTCCTTTCCAATTGATTTATAGATCTAAAACCATCATTTGTAGCCTATAGATGTCTTCTAATGATCTACAATTCAAGGTGACAACTTTGAAAACTTTAAACACTTTGACAACTTTCTCCAAATTTACTCTTCAATGTGTCTTCAACCTAAACCTACAAATCACACACTAAAGAGAGGGAAAAAATTATTTTGTTAGTGGAAAGGGGTTTCCCTTCGTCAAACCCCATTTTGGTAATCAAACCTTGAAATGAAATTAAATGGGGAAGTAGAATGATGAATCAACATGCAATGTTACTGAATCGTAGGAAAAATGTTGTAGGAAAAGTGACTCACAATGCAACAAAAGGGTCCCTAATCCCGAATTTTTCCTTATTGGGGGATGGTTCATTCAAGGAAACCTAGGATCCCAAATTGGATTGACTATCAACACAAAGGTGAGTCAATTCTTAACAAGGGATACCTAGGAAGATTCCTTAGGCTTTGAAGGGTTCACCAGCAAGAAAAATCTTAGAAAAGACAACTTGACATTCAACTCAAAAAACCTAGTAATGCAAGCCAAATAATGAGTGCAAATGACAAAATTAAGTAATAGTAAGTTAGGATGTATGTACCTGGGAAGTCTGGAAATGTGATAAGGATTCTGGAAATGCAAAAATGATGTCAAAATATGTTGAGGAGGACTAAGATTCCCTTACTATTGTCTTAGTCTCACTGCTATTTTACAGGGAAAATGCAGAATCCTCAGATGTTGGAACCGGATATAAATGAATCTCTAAAAATACCTCTAAGAGGACTAAGACACCCTTACTAATGTCTTAGTCTTGATCTCAATTTCAGCAATTTCCAAAGATGATCCTAAGGCTCAAGGTCTACAACTCCTCCTTAGATCTTAGGTCTTGAAACCTCCAGATCTGGCCTATAGGTGTCTTTCCATTAAGATGACAACTTTACAATGTAACTTTGCAGGTTTACAACTTTTCACTTCAAATGATCTTCAAGTCTTTAACCTAAATTTACAACCACAAACATACAAGAGAAGAAAAACTTATTGATTTGTTAGTAAATGGGGGTTTTCCTTGGTCAAACCCCTTGTTGGTAATTAAACCTTGGAATTAAATGAAATAATGAAGGGAAATCGTGAATGAACAAAGTGCTATGTTGCTACTCACCAAACCCTTGTTACGAAATCTGCAAAAATTGTGTGAAGTGGCTAGCTTGAATGTATATCTTGAATTGAATGAATGCTTGATAAAACTTGGCTTGAATTGCTTGCTTGAATCAAAACCCTACATCACAAATGTTAGCTAAAAAACACACATGATGCAAGGATATATTTGACATGATGCTTGAATCTTGATGATGGCTCCAAATGCTTGATGAACTACTCTTGAATGCTCTTGTGAACTCAATTATGCTATCACAAATTCTATCACTAAAGTCTTAGGTCAAAATGAGTGAAGGAACCTTTTATTTATACTTATTCATCCTTAATATCCAAAAATTATACCACAACAAGCCAACATATGGATTCATTAATTAAAGGAGGCTAAATCCTGCCAAGATTTGAAATTAGATCCTAAAAAATCACCTAAGGAGGACTAAGACACCCTAGGTGGTGTCTTAGTCCCGAGGCTTGAAACTCAGGGAAAAGACTCGAAAAAGGATTTTTTTTAAGGTGCTTTTGAAATTAAGGTCCCAAGGCCTTTGGAGGGAAAATACGTCATAGGTGTCTTCTTAGTCCTAGTCCAAAAATTAAGGACACACAACTAGAATCATTAAATTATCATTTATCCTTTGATGTTTGTCGTGATTATCCATAAAAAGATATAATTTATTAGGCTTGTAGATGTAAAATAGGACCAATTAAGGCATAAATAAGGATAAATAAAGCAAGGCAAGCCAAAACAAGTGTGAAAATGCAAGGGTATACATTTTCCTACACTACATTTAGCCCCCACTTTAGTGGGAGGATGAACTTGCTTCAAACTCACACTAAAGTAGCCAACCACACAATCAAGAGGGGTTCAAATGTATGAATGCTAGTAAGATAGGATAACAATAAGCAAGAGGGTGGCCAAACCCCCAGGATTAAGATCGTATGATAGACAACCATAGGCACAAAGGAACACACTTGTGGATGATAAATGAAGCCATAACCAGATCGCCAGCATACTCCATCAAAGATAGAAAAAGAAAAAAAAAAGGAAAAAGAGAATGATATGGATCAAGCTTCGACTAGCCATCCAATGTGTTGTGGACCAAGTCTAAGTTGTTTATCCAAAAAGGGTTTACAAGTGGAATTCGTTGTCCAGTATGTAAACCAAATACATGTTCACAAGGGCTAGTGAAGCTAGTTGTCCACTAGGTGAGCCCCAAGAGATCCATATCAAATTTATACCCCATGACTATGACAAGGTAAAAAAAAATAATGCACGATCACAAGGGATAGTGAAGCTAGTTGTCCACTAGGTGAGCCCCAAGGAACCATATCAAAGCCATACCTCCATGACTTTCATAAGGTATAAAAATGAAACACAACAAGAAAGAGGGATGTTTGAAGGGATTTCTCTTAGTTCTTGCAAGGTCTCTTCTTAGGGAACATTGTCCCTAATTTCTCCAAGAGAGAACAAGTCAAATCAAGGGATAGTGAAGCTAGTTTTCCACTGGGTGAGCCCCAAGGAACCATATCAAAGCCATACCTCCATCAGTTTAATAAGGTACAAAAATGCAACACAACAAGAAAGGGGGATTTTCAAAGGGATTTTTCTTAGTTCGTGCAAGTTATCTTCATAGGGAACATTGTGCCTCATATCTCCAAGAGAGGAAAAGTCAAAGAAATATCACACTCTCAAAGGAAATAAAATCCAATGAAAATGCCAAGAAAAGGATGCATTGCAAGAAGAAAGAAAATCACACAATGAAATATGAGTGTCAATGTATGCCCCCACATTGAAGACATTGCTAAAACAATTGTTGTGATCAATTTCTTTAAAATAGAAGAAGACATGAGAACTTACTCGGAAAGCCCTATGCCAAGTCATATGTTTCCAATAAGCTATGTCATGAGAAGGGAAGGGGTTTTCCCCAAAATGCATAACTCAGTACGTCACATGTGACCCAGCTTAAGACATGTCATAAACATCCCAAGATTTCTCTTACATATACATGGAAGATGGCCAACTAGCCAAAAGAGACAACAACAAGTGACATATGAGAAAAAGGCTACCCAACCCCTTGCCCCAACTTAGTGTAGGACAAGGATGAGCCAAAATCATTGATGAGAAACATGCTCGTGTAAAAACCAATATCAATTAGAGGAATTAGGTGCTTCAATGCAAGGAAGAGAACCATACTTCTTAAGATGTTGAGTTTTATCACTTAAAGTGTTACACTCATTAGTAGCATGACCATGAATTCTATGATATTCACAAAATGATTTCCTGTAACTTAAAATTTCTTTTGTGTTCTTGGAGGGAGAGATATCAAACGATCTTGGAGGAGTCTCGACAAGATACCCTCTTGATAAATGGTAGATAATGCTTTATTTTGTGAAAAAGATATCTATTGCTTAGTATTAGTTGTAATACCTACACAAGACTCTTTAGATTGTGATATTTTGTTCTCTTCTTTAAACGAAGATGCAAAATCTATAGAATTCAAATCATAAGTGTTGTACATGATGACATTGTTAAGCGAGGATTTATTTGTTTCTTTCAAAGGATAACAATCAATACCACTAATGTCTATGAATTCAAGATGCACTATTGTTAAAGTTGGCTTAGAGGAAACTTTTGTAATAGTGTTGATGTTGAGAAAAGGCTTGTTTATGTCTTTTAAAGGAAAATAACCAAGACCACTAGTCTTTTCTTCTATGTGAGGCTCTATATGGTTACAAATACCTTTTTCTCTAGCACCACATCCTTTTCCACTATAACCAAGTTGTTTCATAAGCTCATAAACATTTCCATAAATCTCCTTCATCTCTTTCAGATTTGGTGGTGGCTCATAATTGTTTGTGTCAAAATCAGTTGTGTAATTGTTGCCCGTTGAAGATTCACCTTGTGTAAGCTCTTGTTGTGTTGAAATTATTGTTTTCCCTTCTTTTTCTTTACTCTTGTTGTTTATTTTATTCTCTTATGAATGAAGGTTTGAAATCTAACGAACCCCGATCATCTTCCAATAATTCGATGTTGTTTCAATATTTAGTTGTGTAGTTGTTAGGGGTTCTATCTTCAAGGTTGGAATTAATGTTTTCTGAGGACTTGGTGTTTTGTTTTCTACTTGTAAGAAACTTTTAGGCTCAAGATCAATTTCCACTTTGTACACCTTATTATTTTAAACATACTTCATTATGCAATGAAGATTTGAAGGCACAAGACACATCTCATGAATCCACGGTCATCCTAAAAGAAGGTTATACGAAAGCTCATGAGGGGTAACATGAATAGGAGCTTGTAAGGCAGCCTTTCCAACTGTAATAGGTAAAGTGATCATTCCAAGTGGTTGCTTTCCTATGCTGTCAAATCCTCAAATTGATAAGGAATCAGGTTGAATTTGTGACTTGTTTATGAGAATTTTATCCAAAAGGGTTACACTACACACATTAAGGGCTGAGCCATTGTCAACAATGGTACACTTAATTCCTGTTATCTTGTGGATAGCTATTATCATGAATGCTTCATTTTTTTTTAATGCAGGAGCATCCTTGGTTCTTGGCAACCTTGCATCAACCAAAAACATTTTCATTCTATTTTGTTCTTGTTTAGTTCTTTTTCAGATCAAGTTGACTGATTCAGTGTTTCATCATGTTTTCTAACCATAACTTGTGGATCTATGGTTTCATCATGGACATGTTTATTTTCCTTATTCCAAGTTTTCAACTCAATTGGGTCTTTTTTCGGAAAGTTATCACTTTCAGATTAAGTGATGGTTTTTGGACCTGGCCCCAGAATAATTGCAAACCTAACGGCTAGTTTGATCGCTCATGGATATTTCACATAGCTTGTGGATCCTCACGGTGTGTTTCAATTTTTTTCGTGGAGTGTCCCCGACCTTAATTTTAGGTCCACACTTCATCATATGCACCTATCATGGAGAATTTCAAATTTGAGGCTGAACCATTCATGCACATGTTATGTTTCCTTCATTAGAGATTGTAATGATCTTTCACCGATGTAGATGTTTCTTGATCTGTGGTGTGGACATGATATAAATCTTGTAATGGATCATTAGTAAATCATTCATTCAATTAAGGTAGATTAAGAAGAATATAGATTTTGATCTGTACTATTGTTGCTCACATGTATGAGCACTGTATTTTGAGCATGTTGTATCAGGCCTGTGAGCTGAATCTATAATCCCAAATGTGGCCGACTATATGTAATTGAATATTCTCATAATAAGAGTGTTTGTATTTGCATTTGCCTCCATATTCTATGTTTCCTATGTTGTGTGACTCTTGTTGCACGATCTTGATTGTTCTCTTTGAGGACCCTCCTACCATGACTGCACTAGATTGGTATCAGAGTGAGATTTATTCCTTGTGATTTCATCAAAGTTTGGAAATTCATGTTGAGTATTTTTTGTCGGGTGGCGAATTGAGGATTTGACCTGCAGCTATAGAGGACTTGTGTAAAGATAATAGGAAGAAGAAATGTAGACCCAATTGTAATGTAAATGTTGAGAGGAATCACTACTAGATTCGAAGCAATAAAAATGACCCAAAGGAGAGGTCGACCAATTGATGATGTGAGTGATAACGAAGTAGAAGAACAAGAAGAAAGGGAAAGAGAAGAGTAACTTGGCCTTGATCATGGAGAAGAGAGGTTCATAAGAGCCCTAACCAAAGTGAACACTAAACCACATTTCAATCCACCAGATTATAATGGTAAGTTGGATTCAGAGGAATTTCTTGATTGGATAATAGAGATGGAAAAGTACTAAGTTGATTTTGAAGTTACCACAAAAGACAAGAAGGTGAAATTTTTTTGTACAAAGATGAAAGGACATGCATCCCTTTGGTGGGAATATTTGCAGACAAATAGGCAAAGAAAAGGAAAGGAGAAGATAAAATGATGGGATCAGATGGTTAATAAGTTGAAGAAATTTTTTATGCTTGCAGACTATTAGATTAGTTTGTTCCAAAAATTGTAGAATTTGAAGGAGAAGGAGACAAGTGTGACAAAGTATACTGAGGAATTCTACAAGTTGAATATTAGATTTGGACATTCAGAAGATGAGACTGAACAAGTAGCCAGATATTTGAATGGTTCAAGGTCATCTATACAAGATTAGATCAGTTTGATTAAGTTGTTGAGTGTGGAAGAGGCATATCAATGTGCCCTAAAATCAAAAGAGAAGCTAAATAAAAGACATGAGTAGATACAAAGAGGAAGAGGTGTAATATTTTAGAGAGGAATATTTTTTACTGGAGGAGGAAGAGGATCTTTTGCAAATCAGAATAAAGATAAGGAAGTCAATAAGAATGATAATTCATATCGTATAAAAGATGGAACTCTTACCAAAGATGAGGATATGGTGGTAACTGAAATTTGTGTTATATAAAAGGAGATAGAGGACAAGAGAAAAGAGTATTCAAAGGTCCTTGTTATAAGTGTGGTGGAGGAGGACATAGAGCATTTGAATGTAATCAGGAAGAGACAAGAAGAAAGATAGAGAACAACAAAAGAACAACCTTTGCTAAGGAAGATCATGTTGGATCATCTAATAAACCAAAATAAGGAGAAGTGTTGGTGAACATAAGAGTATTGTGTCAAAGTGAGATGGAGCAAGAACTGTTGCAGAGAAAGAATTTGTTCTGAACCAGATGCAAGGTAGCTGGTAAATGTTTCAAAGTAAATATTGACAATGGAAGCTCAGAGAACCTAGTTTCTGAAGAAATGGTGATCAATTTGAAGCTGGAAAGATTGAAACACCCAAAGCCCTATCATATAGCATGGATTCAAGATGAGCATAAGATACTACTAAGTGAACAATGTTTGATGAAATTTAAGATAGGAAATTACCATGATGAAGTTTTGTATGATATCATGCTTATGGATGTATGCCATGTTTTGTCGGGAAGGCCTTGGTAGTATGATAGACAGACTATTGATGATGGAAAGAAGAACATATATATAATTGTTGCAAATGGGATGAAGCAGACCTTGTTACCATTGGAGGATGTCCCTAAAGTTAAGGTTTTTATGAATGCTAGAATTTGTTTGGTTGATGGAAGAAGATTTCTAGATGGACTAAGAGATGATAACATGTGATATGCCTCAGTTCCTAAGAAGATTGAAGACTTGAAGCATGTTTAAGAACAACCAGAGGAGATAAATGAGTTGCTGACAAAATATGAAGCTATCATTTCAGATAATGTACCTGATGGATTGCCACATGTGAGAAGTATTATTCATTGCATGGATCTAATTCCTGGAGCTAGCTTTCCTAATAAAGAAACACATTGGATGACACTGACATAAAATGAAGAATTAAATAGACAAGTACAAGATTTGTTGAGGAAAGGTTTGATCAGAGAAATTTTAAGTCCTTGTGCAGTACCTGTTGTGCTAGCACCTAAGAAGGAATGGTAATGGAGGATGTGTATAGACTCTAGATCCATAAACAAGATAAAGTGAAGTATAGATTTCCTTTGGTCCAGATGGATGACATTATGGATTGTTTGAGTGGAGCTAAGTACTTTACAAAGATAGATTTGAAGAGTGGATATCATCAGATCAAAATTAGAGAAGGGGATGCATGGAAGACAACATTCAAGGCAAATGAAGGACTGTATGAGTGGTTGGTGATGCCTTTTGGACTAACAAATGCACCAAGTAATTTCATGAGGTTGATGAATGAGGTATTAAAGAGATTCTTGGGTAAGTTTGTGATTGTCTATTTGGATGAAATCTTGATTTTCAGTAAGACTAGAGAAGAACATTTATTGCATATAAGACAAGTTTTGCAAAGGTTGAGAGAAGAGCAATTGTTGATAAATATTAGGAAGTGTAGTTTCATGAAGGAAGAATTAGTATATCTGGGATTTGTGATATTTGTGGATGGACTGAAGATGGATCCTGTGAAGGTAAGAGAAATTATTGAATGGCCTACACCGGAAAGAATTGGAGAGGTAAGATCAGTTCATGAATTGGCTAGTTTCTATCAAAAGTTCATTAGGAATTTCAGTTCTATTTGCAATCCTATGATAGAAACAATGAGAGGAGATAGGAAGGACTTTAGGTGGACATCTAGAGCAGACAATTTTTTTGAGCTATTGAAACAAAAGGTGATTGAGTAGCTTCTGTTGGCTTTACCATACTTTAACAAGGTATTTCAGGTAGACTATGATGCAAGCGGAAATGCAATTGGAGCAATATTAAGTCAAGAAGGAAAACCAGTAGCTTATTTCAGTGAGAAGTTGAATGATGCTAGGAAAATGTATTTAGTGCATGATCAAGATTTTTATACCATAGTTCAAGCCTTGAAGAAGTGGAGACATTATTTGTTGTCTAAGTAGTTTGTGTTGTATACAAATCATCAAGCTTTGCAATACTTGAATAGTCAAGGTATGTTGAATCAGAAAAACATGTGATGGGTGGAATTATTGTAGAGTTATACTTTTGTTTTGAAACATAGGAGTGGAAATCCAAATAGAGTTGCTGATGCTTTGAGTAGGAGATGGAATTTACTGGCAGAGATGAGAGTGGAAGTATTAGTCTTTGATGAATTGAATAACTTGCATGAGGAAGACCCAAATTTTCTAGAACAGTGGAGAGCTTGTACAAAACTAGTCTTGGAGGATAGGATTCAATGGTTGGATTACTTCATTCAGGAGGATATGTTGTTCATAGGAAACTAGTTGTGTATACCCCAGACTTTGATGAAGGAAAATTTGCTAAAAGAGAAACATAGTGGATGATTGGTAGGAAACTTTGGAATTGGTAAAATAGTAGCATTGGTAAGTGAGAATTACTTTTGGCCACAGATTCATAAGGATGTTAGGAAAGGGTATGTGCATGATCATGATAGGCCAAAAAATGGTGATATGTAAGTGATATGATGGCCCATGTGGCTAACGACCTTTTTTTAACCCAAAATTGATGAAATGAAAAAGGTTTTGAAAGGAGATTCTTAGCTTTCCACCAATATAAATTATGATTTACTTTGAATTTAATAAGTAATTATTATTCATTTTCTATTTGAATTATAACTAAAGTCCTGATTGATAAGCTAATTGAAAAACATCTATATCTTTTAAATGGTATCACATTTTTTGAATCTGAAACATGCATCACATACTATAGGATTAAAAACAAAAATGAATTTCATGAAGTTTTGACCAAGTTAAGGTTGTTAGACCTACTAGTTTTTATTTTTTCTAAAGTTGTAATAAAAAATTCATAATTATTTATTTACTTGGAAAAAATTACAAAAAATGCATCACATTGGGACATGAGTCCTCTACTTATATCTAAAATAGTAAAAAAAATTATTATCATTTTATTGTGGTTAGGATGGTCAGACAGACACCTACTTCTTATTTTTTGCCTAGAATTTAAGTAAGTTACTGCATTGAAATTTCAAATTTTCACCAAATAGATTTTTATTTTTTTAAAATAAACCTAGAAGTTTAGAAACTACATTCAATTTTCTATAGATTCTATTTTTACATATTTTTGAAATAATATAGATAACTTATTCAAATTTTTACGTCAAGTTGCATAACTCTGATTTTTTGAATTTTCGTCTCCACTTAAGGGCTTGCTTTTTCCATGATGGTCCTGCACATACCTGAAATTTGTGCAGAGTTGTAGAGTTTGTCAAGTTGCAAAAAGGAGTAGTCAGAATGTTGGATTGTATACAACTTTGACAATTCTAGAAAAACCTTGGGAGGATATCAGCATGTATTTCATACTTGGTTTGCTTAAGACACAGTGAGGTAATGATTCTATATTTGTGGTGGTGGAATTTTTTTCTAACATGGCACATTTCATACCTAGTAAGAAGACAACAAATGTAGTACATATAGTAGACTTGTTTTCCAAGGAAGTGGTTAGATTGCATGGATTACCTAGGAGTATTGTTTCAGTCAGGATACAAAGTTTGTTGGTTATTTTTGGAAAACACTTTGGAAGAATCTAAAGACTAATTTGAAGTTCATTTCTACTTTTCACCCAAAGACAGATGGAAAGATAGAGGTAATGAACATGAGTTTGGGAAATTTTCTAAGATGTTTGGTTGGAGAGAAAACTAGAAGTTGGGATTTAGTCCTTGCACAAACAAAGTTTTCCTACATTAATTTAGTGAATAGGAGTACTGGAAAGATACCTTTTGAGATTGTTACTGGAGTTCATCCTAGAGGTATATCAGAATTGTGAGACATCAGAAAGGAAGTTAAATGGAGTGCACAAGCAGAGGAATTTGTAGAACATATGAAGATAGTGCATACTCAAGTGCAACAACAGTTGGAGGATATGCATCAAAAGTATAAGGAGAAAGAAGCGAAAAAGAGGAGACATAAGGAGTTTGAAGTTGGAGATGAAGGGATGGTATTTTATGAGGAAGGAAAGATTTCCAGTTGGCACATATAGTAAGCTCAAGATGAGAAAGTTTGGACCTTGTAAGATTTTGAGGAAATTTGATTCAGGAAATTTATACGAAGTGGAATTACCAAATGAAATGGGTATATCACTTATATTCAAAATTGGAAGAACAACTTCCTAAACACCAATCAGATGAGGTAGAAGAGATTTTGGATGTGAGAGATGGAAGGAAAACTCATAGAAGGCAATACAAAGAATATCTTGTGAAGTGGAAGGGTATACTAGTGGAGGATTCTTCTTGGATTTCTCATGCTGAGGTAGACCATATTGGTTTTCCTTTGGCCCCAACAAAGTGAGGGACTCTCTTTTAAATAACCTTGGATGTCTGATGCAAGAGAATCCTTGGTTCTTGGCAATCTTGCATCAACCAAAAATATTTTCATTCAATTTTGTTCTTGTTCAGTTCTTTTTCAGTTCAAGTTAGCAGATTCGGTGTTTTATCATGTTTTCTCACCAGACCTCCTAGATCTATGGTTTTTATCATGGAAATTTTTATTTTCCTTATTCCAAGTTTTCACCTAGATTGGCTTTTTTTGGTAAGTTATCACTTTCGGATTAACTAACAATTTTTGGACCTGGCCCTGGAATAATTTCAAACCTAATGGCTAATTTGATTACTCGTGGATCTTTCTCATAGCTTGTGGATCCTCACAGTGTGTTTCAATTTGTTCCGTGGAGTGTCCCTGACCTTAATTTTAAGTCCACACTTCATCATACACACCTTTCATGGAGAATTTCAAATTTGAGTCTAACTTGTTCATGCACAAGTTATGTCTCCTTCATCAAAGATTGTAATGATCTTTGGCCAACACGAATGTTTCTCGATCTATGAACATGATATAAAGATTGTAATGGATCACTAGGAAATCATTCATTCAATTAAGGTAGATTAAGAAGAATATACAGTTTCATTTGTAATATTTTTTCTCACATGTATGAGCATTGTATTTTGAGCATGTTGTATCAGGCCTGTGAGCTGAATTTGTAAGCCCGGATGTGGCCAACTATATGTAATTGAATTTTTTGATAATAAGAGTATTTGTATTTGTATTTTCCTCCATATTCTATGTTGTTTCTATTGTGTGACTCATGTTGCATAGTCTGGATCGTTCTCTTTGATGATCCTCCTACCGTGAATGCACCATTTTTACACTTACAAAGGGGGAAGTTCGCTTTGGAGAAAAATAATGTCAACATTCAATCCTTGAATCATGGCTACTATATCATTTGGTTGTGCATTAGAAGGGATAGGAAATTGTTGTAAGGTATTTTTAACCATGTTATGATAGTGATGTGAGTCTTGAATAAGGTCCCACAATGATATCTTAGTAGGATTATTCTTTAGTTGTTCGATAAGATCATACTCCTTTCCACAAGGAGGACCTAGTAAGATAGGGTTGGGTATGATAGGATTAGGCAATGGGAGGGATGTTGAAGGTGTTTGTCTTGGTTCTGGATGTTATATGTATGAGCAATGGTGTTGAAACTCGGTTGCTATGAAACATTGTTCTTAGGTGGTTCGAGGATAAGGATGAGTTTGTTTTGAACTTGTGGTTTTTGCAAGGGTCAATAAATGATGAATTTAGGATCAGGAGAGTACTTCAAGGGATATCTAATGTGCATAAACTCAGAAGAATTTTTATGATCTCTTAGTGAAGGGGAGTCTAAAGTCTCTTCATTATCTTCATCAAACAAACCCTCATCAAGATTGTTTGAAAGGCATGTGTCAATTTTTTCATTTCCTTCCACCATGATATCTTTCCTAGGAGGAGATTTGTTAGGGGAGCTACAAACTAGATGTTCATGAAATTCAATTTTTGGTTCTTCAAAAATAACTTCATCACTAGTAGGGACTCATCAATGGTTGGATTGTCTTGTTTATCTTGTCTCAAATCATTCTCACAAAGAGGAGCAATAGGAAAAGAAGTATTAGGGGATATGTCAATGATCTCATCCTTGTATCTAATAATGTATTCCTTAGTAGGAGAGGAAGGGGAACAAATAGGACTCTCATAACTCTCATTGGTTTGATCTTATATCACCAAAATATCTTCATCAAAAATGAGAGAGATATTAGGAAAAGACCAAATTTGATTGTCATGATTATTCAACATTGTATTCTCTTTCACTAAAGTGTTGTCATAGGTGGGAGGGATGGACTTTTTCCTAGCATGATTAGAAAGGTAAGGTACTAACATTGTTTGACCAAAAATGAAAAGCACCTTTAACCATCTCATGCAATGCTTTAATAATGTAAACAATTTATATCCAAAGACGTGAAACACTTTTGTCCAATGTATGCAAAAATTTAAGAATGAAAATAATGTATATCCAAAAGTGAAAAGAACTTTTATCAAACTCATGCAATTTTTTATGAATGTAAACATTGTATATGCAAAAGTGAAAAGTACTTTTATTCATATTATGCAAAGTTTCAGAAATGTGAGTATTTTAAGATCTAATGATGCTTGTAATTGAAATGATTTCAAAATACACTTGAAATGAAGGAAATTGGAATAAAAGTAATTATACAAAATTTAATAGAAAACTGAAAGTAGCAAACAAAAGCGCAAAAAAACATAGAGGGACTAAGATGTCAATAATGGTGTTTTAGTCTGAATAGAGGTTTTTTTGTAGAAAAATAGCAAAATATGGATTGTTTATAGTGTTTCTAGGTTGCCTACTGAAGGACTTGATCTTTAGAAATAGAAAAGGTTACAAATGAATGCAAGAAAAAGTGACTAATGACAAGCAATTGAATTCAAGGTTGAAGTCATTTTTTTCAATTTTCAAATGCAATAACAATGTTTCTAAATACAATTAGAATAATTGAGAATGCATTTTTTAAAGTTTTTTAATGAGATAAGATGATGCAAGAAAGCAAAAATGCAACCTATATGCACTTTCACTAATGAAAATGTGAGAAACACTAGATCTACTTTCACTAATGCATGCCTATATACACTTTCACTAAGGACTTTAATGAACTCAAAATTAGAAAATGAATTCCCAAAAATGTTGTCGGAAAAGGGACTCACAATGCAAGAAAGGGGTACCTAATCTTGGATTTTTCCTTATTGGGGGATGGTTCATTCAAGGAAACCTAGGATGCCAAATTGGATTGAATATCAACACAAAGGTGACTCAATTCTCAACTAGGGAGACCTAGGAATACTCCTTAGGATTTGAAGGGTTCACCATCAAGAAAAATCTTGGAAAAGACAACTTAAAATTAAACTCAAAAAACCTAGTAAGGCAAGGAAAATAATGAGTGTAAATGAAAAAATTAAGTAATAGTAAGTTAGGATGTATGTACCTGGGAAGTATGGAAATGTGATAAGGATTCTGGAGATGCAAAAATGTTGTCAAAATATGTAGAGGAGGACTAAGAAAACCTTACTTTGTCTTAGTCCCACTACTATTTTTTAGGGCAAATGTAGAACCTTCGGATGTTGGAACCGGATCTAAAGGAATCTCTAAAAAAATACCTCTAGGAGGCCTAAGACATCCTTATTATTGTCTTAGTCCTGATCTGGATTTCGGCAATTTTAGAAGATGATCTTGAGGCTCAAGGTCTACAACTCCTTCCCCTTAGATCTTAGGTCCATAAACTTCTAGATCTAGCCTATAGGTGTCTTTCTGTGAAGATGACAACTTTGCAATGAAAATTTGCAACTTTAAAACTTTTCACTTCAAATGATCTTCAAGTCTTTAACCTAAATCTGCAAACACAAACAAACAAGAGAAGAAAAACTTATTGATTTGTTAGTAAATGGGGGTTTTCCTTGGTCAAACTCCTTCTTGGTAATTAAACCTTGGAATGAAATGAAATAATGAAGGGAAATGGTGAATGAACAAAGTGCTATGTTGCTACTCACAAAACCCTTGTTATGAAATCTGCAAACTTGTGTGAAGTGGCTAGCTTGAATGTAGATCTTGAATTGAATGAATTCTTGATAGAACTTGACTTGAATTGCTTGCTTGAATCAAAACCCTACAACACAAATGTTAGCTCAAAAACACACATGATACAAGAATATCTTTAACATGATGCTTGAATCTTGGTGATGGCTCCAAATGATTGATGAAATTCTCTTGAATGCTCTTGTGAACTCAATTATGCTATCATGAATGCTCTCACAAAAGTCTTAGGTAAAAATGAGTGAAGGGCCCTTGTATCTATACTTATACATGCTTAACATCTTGAAATTACACCACAAAAAGCCAACATATGGATTCATTAGTTAAAGGAGGCTAAATCCTTCCAAGATTTTAAATTATATCCAGAAAAATTACCTAAGGGGGACTAAGATGCCCCAAGGCTTGAAACTCAGGGAAAAGATCCAAAAAGGGTTATTTTTAAGGTGCTTTTGAAATTAGGGTCCCAAGACCTTTGGAGGGAAAATATGCCCTAGGTGTCTTCTTAGTCCCAATCCAAAAATCAAGGACACACAATCGAATTCATTAAATTATTATTTATCCTTTGATATTTGTCGGGATTAGCCATAAAAATATATAATTTATTAGGCTTGTGTATGTAAAATAGGACCAATTAAGGCATAAATAAGGATAAATAAAGCAATGCGAGCCAAATCAAGTGTGAAAATGCAAGGGTATGCATTTTCCTACACTATATTTAGCCCCCACTTTAGTGAGTTGATGAACTTGCTTCAAACTCATACTAAAGTACCCAACCACACAATCAGGAGGGGTTCAAATGTATGAATGCTAGTAAGATAGGATGACAATAACCAAGAGGGTGGCCAAGCCCCCAGGATTAAGATCCTATGATAGACCAACATAGGCACAAAGGAACACACTTGTAGATGATAAATGAAGCCATAACCAGATCACCACCATACACCATCAAAGATAGAAAAAGAAAAAAAAGGAAAAAGAGAATGCCACGGATCAAGCTTTGACTAGTCGTCCAACGCACTATGGACCGGGTCTAGGATGTTTGTCCAAAAAGGGTTTACAAATGGAATGCGCTGTCCACTATGAAAACCAAATGCATTCTCACAAGGGCTAGTGAAGCTAGTTGTCCACTAGGTGAGCCCCAAGAGATCCATATCAAATTCATACCCCCTTGACTATGATAAGGAAAAAATATAATGCACGATCACAAGGGATAGTGAAGCTAGTTGTCCACTAGGTGAGCCCCAAGGAACCATATCAAAGCCATACCTCCATGACTTTCATAAGGTATAAAAATGAAACACAACAAGAAAGAGGGATGTTTGAAGGGATTTCTCTTAGTTCTCGCAAGGCCTCTTCTTAGGGAAAATTGTACCTAATTTCTCCAAGAGAGGACAAGTCAAATAAATATCATGATCTCGAAGGAAATCAAGCCCAATGAAACCACCAAGAAAAGGATGCATTGTAGGAAGAAAGAAAATCACAGAACGAAATATAAGTGTTGATGTATGCCCCCACATTCAAGAGATTGCTAACACCATTGTTGTGATCAATTTCTTTAAAGTAGAAGAAGATAGGAGAGCTTACCTGGAAAGCCCTATGCCAAGTCATATGTTTCCAATAAGCTACATCATGAGAATGGAAGGGGTTTCCATGAAAATGCATAACTTAGTACATCACATGTGATTCAACTTAAGACATGTCATCCACATCCCAAGCTTACTCTTACATATACATGGAAGGCATTCAACTAGCGAAAAGAGACAACAACAAGTGACATATGACGACAAGGCAACCCAACCCCTTGCCCCCACTTAGTGTAGGACAAGGATGAGCCAAAATCATTGATGAGAAACATGCTCATGTAAAAATCAATAATAATTAGAGGAATTAGGTGCTTCAACACAAGGAAGAGCACCACACTTCTTAAGATGTTGAATTTTATCAATTAAAGCGTTACATTCATTAGTAGCATGACCATGAATTCTATGGTATTCACAAAATGAATTTTTGTAGTAAAATTTATTTTGTATTCTTGGAGGGAGAGATACTAAATGATCTTGGAGGAGTCTTGACAAGATACCCTCTTGATCAATGATAGATAATTCTTTATTTTGTGACAAAGATATCTCTTTCTTAGTATTAGTTGTCATACCTACACAACACTCTTTAGATTGTGATATTTTGTTGTCTTCTTTAATGGAAGATGGAAAATCTATAGAATTCAAATCATAAGTGTTCTACATGATGAAATTGATTTTAAGCGAGGATTTATTTATTTATTTCAAAGGATAACAATCAAGACCACTAGTGTCTATCAATTCAAGATGCACTATTGTTAAAGTTTACTTAGAGGAAACTTTTGTAATAGTGTTGATGTTGAGCAAAGGCTTGTTTATGTCTTTGAAAGGACAATAACCAAGACCACTAATCTTTTCTTCTATGTGAGGCTCTATAGGGTTACAAATACCTTGTTCTCTAGCACCACATCCTTGTCCACTATAATCAAGTTGTTTCATAAGATCATAAACTTTTCCATTAAGCTTCTTCATCTCTTTCAGATTTGGTGGTGGCTCATAATTGTTTGTGTCAAAATCAGTTGTGTAATTGTTGCATGTTGAAGATTCACCTTACAGTGTAAGCTCTTGTTGTCTTGACATTAGTGTTTTCCCTTCTTTTTCTTCACTGTTGTTGATTTTATTCTCCTATGAATGAAGGTGTGAAGTCTAATGAACCCCAATCATCTTCCAATAATTCGATGTAGTTTCAATCTTGTGTTGTGTAGTTGTTAGGGTTTCTATCTTCGAGGTTGGAATTAAAGTTTTCATAGGACTTGGTGTTTCTTTTTCTACTTGTAAGCAACTTTCAGGCTCAAGATCAATTTCCACTTTGTACACCTTATTATTTTAAACATACTTCATTATGCAATGAAGTGTTGAAAGCACAACACGCATCTCATGAATCCACGGTCTTCGTAAAAGAAGGTTATACAAAAGCTCATGAGGCATAACATGAATATGAGTTTGTAAGGTATCCTTTCCAACTATAATAGGTAAAGTGATCATTCCAAGCAGTTGCTTTCCTATGTTGTCAAATCCTCGAATTGATAAGGAATCAGGTTGAATTTGTAACTTGTTTATGAGTAGTTTATCCAAAAGGGTTACACTACACACATTAAGGGTTGAGCCATTGTCAACATCGGTAAACTTAATTCCTATCATCTTCTGGATAGCTATTATCATGAATGCTTCATTTTTTTTTTCACTTCCAAAGGGGGGAGTTCACTTTTGTGAAAAACAATGTCAGCATTCAGTAGTTGAATCATGGCTACTAAGTCATTCGGTTCTAAATTAGAAGGGATAGGAACTTTTTGTAAGGTAGTTTGAACAATTTTATGATAGTGAGGGGAGGCTTGAATAAGGTCCCACAATGATATCTTAGTGGGAGTATTCTTTAGTTGTTCGAGAAGATCATACTCCTTTCCATAAGGAGGACCTAGTAAGATAGGATTGGGTATGATAGGATTAGGCAATGGGAGGGATGCTGAAAGTGTTTGTCTTTGTTGTGAATTATTTCTAGTGTTATATGTATGAGAAACACTATTGAAACTTGGTTTCTATGAAACATTGTTCTTAGGTGGTTCGAGGATAAGGATGGGTTTGTTTTGAACTTGTGGTTTTTGCAAGGGTGGATAAATGATGAGTTTAGGCTCAGTAGAATACTTCAAGGGATATCTAATGTGCATAAATTCAGAAGAATTTTTATGATCTCTTAGTGAAGGGGAGTCTAAAGTCTCTTCTTCATCTTCATTGAACAAAGCCTCATCAAGATTGTTTGAAAGGCACATGTCAATTTTTTAATTTTCTTCCACCATGATATCTTTCCTAGGAGGAGTGTTGTTAGGAGAGCTACAAGGTATATGTTCATGAAATTCATTTTTTGGTTCTTCTAAAATAACTTCATCACCAGTAGAGACTCATCAATGGTTGGATTGTCTTGTTTATCTTGTCTCAAATCATTCTCACAAAGAGGAGCAATAGGAAAATAAGTATTAGGGGATATGCCAATGATCTCATCCTTGTATCTAATGATATCTTCCTTAGTAGGA
The DNA here is from genome assembly GCA_007115665.2 of Sequoiadendron giganteum. Taxonomy (NCBI): domain Eukaryota; kingdom Viridiplantae; phylum Streptophyta; class Pinopsida; order Cupressales; family Cupressaceae; genus Sequoiadendron; species Sequoiadendron giganteum. The sequence goes on along the minus strand of CM021100.1, from coordinate 865,977,102 downwards.
CAGGAAGGGGTAGAGAGACAAATAGGACTCTCATAACTCTCATTGGTTTGATCTTATATCACCAAAATATCTTCATCACAAATAGGAGAGATATTAGGGGAATACCAAATTTGATTGTCATGATTATTCGCCATTGTATTCTCTTTCACTAAAGTGTTGTCATAGGTGTGAGGGATGTAATTTTTCCTAGCATGCTTAGAAAGGTAAGGTACTAATATTGTTTGACCAAAAATGAAAAGAACCTTTAACCATCTCATGCAACGCTTTAATAATGTAAACAACATATATCCAAATATGTGAAACACTTTTGTCCAATGTATGTAAAACTTTAAGAATGAAAACAATGTATATCCAAAAGTGAAAAGCACTTTTATCAAACTCATCCAATTTTTTATGAATGTAAACATTATATATGCAAAAGTGAATAGTAATTTTATCCATATTATGCAAAGTTTCAGAAATGTGAGTATTTTCAGATCTAATGATACTTGTAATTGAAATGATTTAAAAATACACTTGAACTGAAGGGATTTGGAATAATAGTAATTCTACAAAATTAAATAGAAAACATAAAGTAGCAAACAAAAGTGCAAAAAAGCATATTTAAACCCTGAAAACTACAACTTCAAAATCAATAGGGGCTAAGATGCCAACAAGGGTGTTTGGGTCCTACTGATGAAATTTTGAGGTTGCAGAAAGTGGAACAAAAAGTAATCAACCCAAACAAAATTCCAAGGAAAGAAACATAGAGGGACTAATATGTCAATAAGGGAGTTTTAGTACCAATAGAGGGTTTTTTTTAGAAAAAAAAATAAAAATGGATTATTTACAGTATTTCCAGGTTGCCTACTCAAGGACCTGATCTTTAGAAACAAAAAAGTGTGCAAATGAATGCAAGAAAAAGTGACTAATGGCAAGCAATTGAATGCAAGGCTGGATGCAATTTTTTCAATTTTTAAATGCAATAACAATGTTCCTAAATATAATTAGAATAATTGACAATGCACTTTTTTAGTTTTTCAATGAGATAAGATGATACAAGAAAGAAAAAATGCAACCTATATGCACTTTCAATAATTCAAATGTGAGAAACATTAGATTTACTTTCACTAATTTGAGATGTAATGAAAGAATGAATGCAACCTAGATCTAGGACTTCAATGAACTCCAAATTAGAAATTGAATGCCCAAAAATGCCAGGTTTACCAAAATGAACTGTAGGAAAAAATGTTGTAGGAAAAGGGACTCACAATGCAAGAAATGGGTCCCTAGTCCTAAATTTTTCCTTATTGGGGGATGATTCATTCAGGGAAACCTAGGATCACAAATTGGATTGACTATCAACACAAAGGTGAGTCAATTCTCAAAAAGGGAGACCTAGGAAGATTCCTTAGGCTTTAAAGGGTTCACCACCAAGAAAAAGCTTGGAAAAGAAAACTTTAACATTCAACTCATAAAAGCTAGTAATGCAAGCCAAATAATGAGTGTAAATGACAAAATTAAGTAACAAAAAGTTAGGATGTATGTTCCTAGGAAGTCTGGAAATGTGATAATGATTCTATAAAAGCAAAATTGTTTTCAAAATATGTTGAAGAGGAATAAGATGCCCTTATTGTTGTCTTAGTCCTGCTATTGTTTTTCAGGGAAAATGTAGAATGTTCGGATGTCGAAACTAGATTTGAAGGAATCTTTGAAAAATACCTCTAGGAGGACTAAGACGCCCTTACTATTATCTTAGTCTCAATCTAAATTTTGGCGATTTTGAAAGATGATCCTGAGGCTCAAGGTCTGCAACTCCTCCTTAGATCTCAGGTCCTGAGACTTCTAAATCTAGCATGTAGGTGTCTTTTTGTGAAGATGAGAACTTTGCAATGCAACTTTAAAACTTTAGAACTTTTCACTTCAAATGATCTTCAAGTCTTTAACCTAAATCTGCAAAGACAAACATACAAGAGAAGAAAAACTTGTTGATTTGTTAGTAAATGGGGGTTTGCCTTTGTCAAACCCCTTGTTGGTAATTAAACCTTGGAATGGAATGAAATAATGAAGCGAAATGGTGAATGTACAAAGTTCTATGTTTCTACTCACCAAACCCTTGTTATGAAATCTACAAACTTGTGTGAAGTGGCTAGCTTGAATGTAGATCTTGAATTGCTTGCTTGAATCAAAACCCTACAGCACAAATGTTAAAATAAAAAATGCACATGATGGAAGAATATCTTTTACATGATGCTTGAATCTTGATGAAGTGCTCTTGAATGCTCTTATGAACTCAATTATGCTATCAAGAATGCTCTTACAAAAGTATTAGGTCAAAATGAGTGAAGGAACCTTGTATTTATACTTATTCATGCTTAATATCCTTAAATTACACCACAACAAGCCGACATATGGATTCATTAATTAAAGGAGGCTAAATCCTGCCAAGATTTGAAATTAGATCTTGAAAATCACCTAAGGGGGACTAAGATGCCCTAGGTGGCGTCTTAGTCTTGAGGCTTTAAAATTGGGGCACAAACTCCAAAAAGGGTTCTTTTTAAGGTGCTTTTGAAATTAGGGTCCCAAGACCTTTGGAGAAAAAACATGCCCTAGGTGTCTTCTTAGTCCTAGTCCAAATATCAAGGACACACAACCAAAATCATTAAATTATAATTTATCCTTTGATGTTTTTCAGGATTAGCCATGAAAAGATATAATTTAATAGGCTTGTGGATACAAAATAAGACCAATTAAGGCATAAATAAGGATAAATAAAGCAAGCCAGGCCCAAACAAGTGTGAAAATGCAAGGGTATGCATTTTCCTACACTACAGTTACAAGTCACCAGACCTCAGCAATAAAGTGTTGCAAACATGTATGAAGTGGCTCCAATGGATGAAGATCTTGAATCTTGCTTGGATGTGATAGATCTTGACCTGAATGCTAGCTTGAATCATAAAACCCTGAATCATAATTGTTAGCTCAAAAGCAAACATGATGCATGATGACTTCAACATGATGCTTGATACTTGAACAATGCTCCTAAACACTTGATAATCATCTTTTGAAGACTCTTGAATTTTCTTGTGAACTCAAATTTTCTATAAGGATACTCATTCAACTTTCTAGGTATAAAATGAGTGAATTTTTTTTTATTTATACTTGTTTATGCAAAATTTCCTGAAATTACAACACTACAAGATGACCTCAGATCTAGGAGAATGAAATCCCACCCATAATTTGAATTAAATTTGATTTTGGGACACATGAGAATCATATGCCAAAAGTGGAGTATGAGTCCCATTAGGCATTAATTATGTGACCATTTTAAAAAATGCTTAGAAAGGTGTGAAATCTAGATCGAGACCTACAACCCTAGGTGAGACTCATACACCCAAGGTGGCATATAAGTCCCAAATCACTAAATTTGGGCCACACAACCTAAAAACACATGAAATATGATTGGATGTTGATATATGTTCAGATCATCCTCAAAATGATGCATTAAATGAGGCTTATGGATGAAAAATAAGGACAACTAAAGCATAAAGAAGCCCAATTATTAATGATAACCTTAAAAAAGTGTGAAAGTGTGTTACAACACTTTACAACACCCTAGATATGGTAGGATTAGGTCTATTTAGTTTATAAGGTCCCAAGACCTAATGTGAGTGTGTTAAACACATTATAACACTAAGTCGATGCATCATTAAGCTCAATTTTACAAGGATCCAAACAAGTGTGAAAATGTCATAGAAAAATATTTTGACACTATATTTAGCCCCACTTTAGTGAGAGAGGAACTTTCTTCAAACTCACACTAAAGTATACAAACACACATCAAGAGAGGTTCAAGTATACCAATGTTGGTAGGATAGGATGGCAACGATCAAGAGGGGTGATCAAGCCCCCAAGATCAAAATCCCATGACAAACCAATATAGGCACAAAATAACACACATGAAAATGATATAAAGATCATCATCAAGGCACAAGCATACACAACCAAAGACAGGGAGAAAAGAAAAACAAAAGAAAAATAGGGGTGGATCAAGCTTCGACCGTTTGTCTAGTACGATGTGGATCAGGTCTAGGCTATGTTTCCAAAAATGCATGCTCACTCTTAGGCAATGAAACTCTAGGATGTTTGTTGGGTGAGTAATCCAAAGAGGTGAGACACATACACACATGGATAGTATTCACTCACACCCACACACGAGTGGCTATGGGAAATTCATGCCTCGGTTGGGCTTCCCGTCAAACAATACAAAAGTTATACCTCCTGATAACTTTCATAAGGCACCACAAAATAATGAACTTCAAGCTTCATGAGACAAGCAAAGCATCGTAGGATTGGGGATCATGAACAAACAAGATGGCTCCACAAGCATGCAAGATGTGTTATGCAAGGTGGCCATATAATCTAGTTTTTTAAATTCAAAATAGGGAAAGTTCAAAGGAGTCTTGCTTAGTTCATGTAAGGTCTTTAACTTAGGGAATGCTATGCCTAATGTCTCCAAGAGAAGACCAATCAAAGAATAAAATATTCACAACTTAGGGGATGTAGTGTATCACATCAATCTAGTAAGAGGAATATAATATGCTAAGAGAGGTCATGATTTTGAAGGACATCACACCCAATGCCACCACAAAGCGAAGACTACACCATGAAACATGAAATGAAAATGTAAAAGAATAATGCCAATGTATGCCCCAATTTAAAGAAATTTATAAACACCATGCTATGAGAAATTAATTTAAAGTAGAAAATGCTAAATTCTAACAATAAAGAAGACATCAGAGCTAACTTGGAAAGCCCTATGCCAAGTCATATGTTTCCAAATAAGGTTGTGTCATAAAAAATGAAAAGAATAAGGGGTTGCCCCCAAAATTAAACTCCAAACACACATAAGGGATCTATGGATTTAGGGTCTGTATGTTCTTGATACATTATTTTAAAGAGAGATAAGAACTATCATCATTCCCCAAATACTCATAGAACTGTTACAATGACATAAAGAGAGCGAAAACAAAGAAAACCCTTTCGGGTTAGCATGGCAGAGACATGAATGTCTCGATGCCTTGTGTCATCCCAAAAAGGAAAACACAAGACAAATGAAAAAGATAAGAGAAAATATTTTGGGTCAACATGAAAGAGACATGAATGTCTCAATGTCTTGGGTCATCCCCAAAAGGAGAACGCAAGATAAATGAAAAGATAAAGGAAATGATAGAGAAGAATGAAGGTATTGTGTGATGTAAAATATGTGTATTAGAAAGATAAATCTAACCACACAACCAATGAAACAGATTATATTAATGAAATTAAAATAAAAAAACAAGTTGCTACAACTATTCATTCAAAATTGTTCCATTGCTCTCTAATATTAGGGATCTTCTAATTCATGCTCTCATATTTGTATGTTCCACATGAATTTATCAGATGGGAACCTAAGAAATGAGATGATATATGAAATGCAAGAATATACGCCTACACTAAACATGATTATGGATTGTGACATACAATGCTGAATGGTAAATGATATGTTGTTGGATTTCAAAATGATGCTAAGATGATCACTAGGATTAAGATGCAAATCTAAATGAAATGCTATGAGAAATGATACAAAACTAATGCAATAACTAAGATTCTATAAAGGAAATTTTCCATTATAAAACTACTTCAAATAAAATGCTAAAATGCAAGACTAAGATGCTATGCCAATGCCTTCAAATGCAATACTGATTTTTGCAGAGTAAGTTTATGCTCAATCTCTTATGCAAAAGTTGTAAATGAGCCTCCTATTTATAGATTTTCCAAGGCAGCAAGTGATGTCACAGGATTGAACGGTCAAGATTATGATCCAAAGAGATCAATGTTAGAGAGTGAGGAAGCTGGACTAAATCATGGAAGAAGTTCCAAGTGTAGAGGAGAATCAAATGGGAAGAGAAGCCATGTGTCCCAAAGTTTGTTGCAGGTTGTTGACAAAAAATCAAAATTTACAAATTAGAGATATTTAAATTTATGAAACACATGTTGAGGTGGTAGATGAGGTGGAAGGAGGTTAGAAGAATATGTAGAAATGTGACAATTTGAATTAAAAATTCAATTTTAATGAGAGGGAATTAATCAAATAAAACAAATTAGTTAGATTTATTTATTTAATTAAATCCAGAGGAAAATGATTTTAGATAGGAAGAATTAAGGAAATGAACTATATAAATAAATTTTTCAATTTATTTATAAGTAGAGGAATTAGGATTTAATAATTAAATAACTAGTATTTAATTAATTTTCTCTGGACCATTTTTAGGCGTATACATTTTTCCCCTCTTTGAAGTGATGTGTTTACACATTGCTTCAAAGAAAAAGTTTGCCAGACCATGATGATAAAATTTTGACATGCCCCAGACGTTGATTTTCAAGTGATTATGGATATATTCCCTCTCGGGAGATAAATTGGTGAAATTTTTGAATTTTAGGATTTTTTGAATTTTTTAGAAAATTTTGATGATTTTGAAATTTGCAACATGCTTCAACGATTTATCTCATGAAAATGGTAATGATATCTTCCCCGGTTAATTATTTCATGAATTTAGCCCCTTTGAAAAATAAAATAAAACAATGCCACTTAATTACCCACCTTAATTACCCCTTTAATAGGTAAAAAGTGAAATAAAGAAGCTCATTTGCGCATTTATAATTTGGAAATTTGAGAGATTGAGCAACTTTGAGCACATGGAGCAAAATTGTGATCCCCATTCAAACACATCGATTTGAGCATGTGTGATGACACAACTTCCCAACAACATATGGACCTCGGTACACATTTCTAAAAACCTCTCTTTTTGAATTTTGAAATGATTTTCTTGCTTGTTTGAAATTTTGAATTTTGTGTTAACATGTTTTAGTGCATCCATAGGATATTGTAGCACATAGGTGAACTATTTTAGTGCATAGATTAGATTATTTAGCACATACATGACCTAATGTAGCACATAGGTGACGACTTTTAGCACAGAGGATGGTTAGGGTAGAATTTGCATGATTTAGCACATCTATTTAAGGAAGTAGTGCATCCAATGAATTAACACATGCATTCACTGTTATAGTGCATTGATAGGAAGTTGTGGCACATCTATGAATTGGGCGCATGCATGGAGTGTTATAGCATATAGAAGAATTTTTTTAGCACATCTGTGGTTTGGTGCATAGAACCATTGTTCTGGCTCATCCATGGAAGAATTGAGAAATTTTGATATTTCTTCTTGTTTTGGATGTTTTTCAATCATGTCAACCTTTGAGTTGATAGTGATTGATGATATTGATAGATTAGATGATTATCAATCTCATGATAGGTGAGATTGAATGATTGATTGATGATAATAGACCTCATGATAGGAGAGGATAAATGATATATTGAGTGATGATGATTGAACTCATGATAAGCGAGGTGCAATGATAGATTGATTGATTGACCTCATGATAGGTGAGGTGCAATGATAGATTGATTGATTGATAGGTTGATTGATGTTTGATTGATTGAAAAAATTAGTGATTTTTCTATGTGTTATGATGATAGGAGAGTGATTTAGGAGTCCTCATGTCTTGGGAGTGCTTCCCACGGACTTGATAGCTGATTCCTCGCTTGAGTCAGGCTGAGCGGGATATTATTGAGAGATGCACGGGTTAGCATCATTGATTGATATGCCCCAAATTTGTATTAATCAAGGACTTTTAACAGCCTTAGCAGAGAGGTGGCATAGTGACCACAACACTTTTCACTTGGCCATCGGTGAGATGACTGTGACGCCAAAGGATGTATATCAAATTCTATAGATTCTTGTTGTCGATGAGATAGATTTTTATGATCAGGCCAAGCAAGGCAGCACAAATGCACTACATAGGATATTTCTTGATGATTAGATCAATAGGTATGAGCTACCTTGACATGAGATGTATGATAGCTATGCCCCTTTACCTTCTATATTTGATGGTTTTGTTTGTGGTTTCCTATGTCATGACCATAGGTCAAAGGGACTATCTATTGATTGGGGTTAGACATTGGAGTAGATGATTCTATAGGGGACTCGATATTCCTGGGGTTCATGCATGATTACATACTTATATCATGACCTTCATCAAGTAGTCTCTCTTGGAGCTTCCAATCTATTCAAGGGAGTGAAATTTTTAAGACCTGGGCATGGGAGCACATAGAGATGACATGTCTAGTGGTAGATAGCTTTTGGCCGATTGGTAGGCCATATGTATATGGATATAGAGGGCCAGTTGTCTAGCATAAGCTGGGAAAATTGGAGTACTGGCATTGGGTATTAGATGATCTTGACAATGTGACATGGCAACCATACTTGGACTATGAGTAGTGGGTAGAGGACCATCCGGAGATGCCCTATGTGTGTACAACTATATTTTTGAGTGGACATACACAGTTTGTGAACGAGAGGTTCCTTTTGGGGAGAGTGCATTGTCAGTATGGTAGAGTACAGGGCATTCCTCAAGGAGTGACCACATATACATGGAGACACTAGGACATACCAGAGTGGGGCCCCTCTTTTCATATGATGAATCTTGTCTTGAGTATTATGGATTACAACCGTTGATGTGGGCTTACCATCCTAAGACCATAGATGCAATTTTGTCAAATGATTATGCTCAATACCTTTTCAAACATCATTTTCCTAGGATATCCAGCCCTGATGAGCCAGTTCCAGCCTTGGATGATGATGAGGAGAGGGAACCTAGACGGAGGAGAGGTAGGGGTGGTGGAGATGAGGGTGGGGATGGAGGAGGAGATGATGGTGGAAATGGGAATGGAGCTCGATAATTTTTGGATCTTATAGTGCCCAAGAGGAGGAGGTCCACAGGATAGTAGTAGGCAGGGACTTTATAGATCTATATCACTGTGCCCTCTCAGCAGCAATAGACCTAGATAGTTTCATTACAGTCATAGGTTAAGGAATTATAGGGGTACCTAGCACAGGTACAAGAACAACTAGAAAAGGTACAGACCTAAATGCAGGCCTATATTACCACCCTGACAACCTAGAGGGATATTGTGAGACAGTGGTACACACAGGAATAGGTTGTGGCCAATAGACTTTAGAGAGTTGCTAATGGATCTAGTAAGGGAGATATGCTTAGAGACCTTCGCTAGTTTTCCAAGGAGGTAGAGTATTATAGAGGGCGGTATTATGATGTAGTGCTTGTAGAGCATCGGGTGACTTATGCCCAATCGAGATCAGAGTCAACTCAGTCTAGGACCACCAACAGAGGGGTTACTTAGCCACTTCTAGGGAGTCCACCAGGGAGCTCTAGGGGCAGGTCTATCAAGTGTAGGAGGAGCAGGTGCAGCAAGGCTAACGGTGTCTGGGGGTAGCACCACATAGTGTTGTTGATGCCAGATTCTGATGTATTTGATGATGGACATACTGAAATATCGATGTACACATTGATTTATTTGGGGGCTTGATGATTATCCCACCATTTTTGATGATGTATCTTCTCTTTATTTCCTGATATCATTGTACACTTGACATTATTATTTTGAGGTTATATGATATGAAACGATGATTAGTGATCTATGATGTGTTATCTATATGTTGTTTTTGTGATGGATACCTATTATGGATGCATTTTTATTTTATGCTCTATATGATTATGCCATGTTTTATATGTTGTATGTATGGATGCATTTGATGAAATAATGATGTATGATTCTATGTGTTTATGGATGATGTATTTATTATGATGTATTGTATGGATGCATTTATGCAAATGATATGGAATCACTGTATTTTTTGTATTTTTTGAAAGCATATATGATCTAATGTATGAATGAATGATCAATGATATGGATGGATGGATGGATGAGAAATTGTTTATTGATCTAGTATAGGGATAAATGGTTTATGATTTCTAATGCATGTATGACTGAATGCGATGATTATGGATGTGATAAATGCATGGTGTTATGATAAATGTTTTGGTTTTTTGGATTTTTCTAATCCAAATAATATGATGGATGAAAATGAATGGATAGTTTTTGATTTCCATTGTATGAATGCATGAACATATGATTCCTAATGCACATGGATGATGGTATTAAATTTGAATGAAATGTGAGGCTATTTCTTTTTGTGTATTTTCCTAATGCAAATGTATGATGTTGCTACAATATATGTGATGGATTGAATTATGCAAATGTGATGCAATGAACTTATTTTACTTGTTTTCCTATGCAAATATTATGATTAAATGCATGGATGGATGAATGATATGCAACTACATGAGAATGGTGTAGATGAATGATTTTATGATAATTAATGGCTGACAAAAATGTTGTATTTTTGGATTTTTCTAATTCAAAGGTATGATGACTGTGTAGATGGATAATATTGCAACGTAAATGTATGAATTGATGCATGGATGGATGTACTATGATAGTTCTTTGGAATGCATGATGCAAATATAAAATTCTTATGCCACTACATGTGAATGATGTTGTAACTATATGGGAAATGATTATGCTTTTTGTTAATGTCAAATGTACTCAATCTTTTAATGAGAAAGATAACATCATTTTAAAATTTTGGTGTGCTAGTATTGAAGAACCTACAATGTAGATGTAAAACTAATATGAATTCAAGCATGCAAAAACTACCTATACAATGTTTCCATCTAATTTGTTGTGTTTGGTGTCATCATTGAGTATTTTAAAATGTTTAAAGTTAGTACAAACATTGATGGTATAATTAGACCATGATGACGTGAGTACAAATTCCATACAATTTTTTCTGAGTTTTGATAGGGAAAGATAACACAAGCATCTAGGTTTAATTTGACCAAGATGACCTGAGCATCACTTGCGTAAACAAACATGAGTTAATCATTTTCCCATGAAAATTTTGAATGTCATCAATGATACTTTGTAGAGCATGTCCCATGACAATTTGCACAATAGTAATGATTGATTCACAGACATCAGACAAAGAAAATATCATTCTCCTTCCTAGCCCCTCTAGTTTAGGACATCATCAAGGTACTCCAGAGAAATGATAACAACAATCAAAATACAATAATTGAACATACATGCTAAAGTGATCTAACCATGATTCAAAAGATGATCATACAGTGAGATTTAATTTGTTTTACATTTGATGGAGATTTGAATGGTTGATTGTTTGATTGGTTTGCAAGATTGTTTTTCTTCCAAATTGCCCTACTATTGTTTGCCTGTTGTTTTTAAGATCAATGCAATTTTCCCCTAGTGAGTTTAGGATTTTGCACCCAGTGAAAAATAAACCAAATTTATTATGGATATGCACATTGATAACCAAGCCAATGTGGAACATGACTGTAGCAACTGGATATGTGCATGAAGCTCATTGTATGATAGGCATGTGTGTGCAGTGATAGCAAAAGCGATCATTCAACACTCATTCCAACAGATGGAGAAGCCGACTCATCACAAATAGCACCTGTTTGTCAAGATTTCACTACTTATTTTTATTGCACTTTTTCAGATTTTATGATATTTTTGTTGTTACCAAGACGCCTATTTGCTAGGTTTTCATCAGGGCAATGATTTTTTTTATTTTTATTTTCCACTTTTTTTCTTTTTTTTTCTTCTTTTTTTATTTTTTTTGTTGTCACCAAGATGCCTGTTTGCCAGGTTTTCATCAGGGTGACCATTTTTTTAGGACATATTTCTGATTTTTTTGGATTTCTTTAGGACTTTTTCTAATTCTTTTTGGATTTCTTGAAGACTTTTTTTTTTTTTGGATTTCTTCAAAACTTTTTTTCATATTTCTGGATATCTTCAAGACTTTTTCTGATTTTTTTGGATTTCTTCAAGACTTTTGCCTATTTTTTTGGTTTTCTTCAGGAATTTTATACCATGCAGTAGATGCATTATGTGTGGAGCTTTTTGAGATGGAGGTTGTTCATAGGTTCCTCAAATAGATCCCCTTCAAGCATGGATAGTTGATATTCTCCCGATCCATAGAGTGATACAATGACAAAGGTTCCTAGCCAATTCAGTTCAAACTTTCCTTTATTTTCTTTGTCTTGCTCATTGCATGGGTTTTCCTTCAGTACCAAATCACTGACCTGAAATGTTCTTGGTTTGATCTTTTGATTATAACTTTTTGACATCCTTTGTTCGTATGCTTTCAGGTGATCAATTGCAAGCTAACGACTTTCATCCAATAGTTATAATTCTTGTAGCCATGATACCCGGTAGTCTTCATCTGAGATGATGCCTTTTAGTGACACACGAAGCGATGGTATCTCAACTTCAATAGGTAAAATGGCCTTTCATCCATAGACGAGGGCATATAGTGTCTGTCCTATGGGGTGTGGATACTAGTAGGATATGTCGACAAAGTAGGCTTCAGTTGAACATGCCAATCACATCCAGACTCATTGATAGTTTTCTTTAGGATCTTCAAGATGGTTTTGTTTGATACCTTTGCTTGGTCATTCCCTTGAGGATAGTAAGGTGTAGAAAATCGATGTTGGGTATGAAACCTTTCACAAAGTTCCTGGACATCCTGATTCTTGAATGGTCTACCATTTTTGGTGACAATGGATTGAGGAATGTCGTATCTATATATGATGTAATTTAGAATGAAGGATGTAATCTGCTTACCAGTGATGGTAGTCAAGGGAACAAATTCAACCCACTTCATGAAGTATTTGGTAGCCATGATTATGAATTTGTGCCCATTGGAAGAAGATGGGTGGATTTTCCCCACAAGGTCAAGTCTCCATTGATAAAATGGCCAGGTTGATTCAAATGGTTGAAGTTCTTGTGTTGATGCATGTATGAAGTTACCATGGATTTGACACTTTTGGTATTTATTGATAAACTGGAAAGACTATTTCTCCATATTAGGCCAGTAATACCCCAGACGGAGGAGTTTCTTTGCTAGGGTAAGACCACTTGAATGTGTTCCACAAATTCCCTCATGAACTTCTTGTAAGGTCATTTTAGACTTGTCGTGTTCTAGACATCGAAGGAGAGTTCCATCAAGAACTCATCGGTAAAGTACATCTATGATAGGGGTGTGCTGGGCAGCTTGACGAATGAAGTTTCATTTTTGGTTTCGTGATAGGTTGAGTGGAAGGGTGTTATCTCTTAGATAGGTGTAGATCTTCCCATAGATTGAGGTATCGGTGTCAAGTAAATGGAAAATTACTTGGGACTCAGGATCATCATAGGTAGGGGTAAATAATTGTTCCACCATAAACTCATAACGACTTTGTTTATCTAGAATTTGTAACAAAGAAGCAATAGTTGCCATAGCGTTAGGAGCTTTGTTGTCTATTCTTGGGAATTGTTCAAGTTTGATAGTAACAAAGTATTTCTTAAAGTCATAAATATTTATTTTGTAGGGAATCGGTTTGTCATCCTTTGTCTGATAGTCATCATTGACTTGATTTATGACCAGTTGAGAATCTCCATAGACTTGTAGCTCTATGATTTTCCATCCTACAACTATCTTGATTCCAATGATGAGTGCTTCATACTCTGCCATGTTTTTGGTACAAGGGAACATCAGTCTATATGATTTTGGAATGGTGTGCCCTTGAGGGGTGACAAATAGAATTCCTTACACTGATCCATGTTGAGTATATGATCCATCGAAGTATAATACCCATTATTTTGTTATTATCGTAAGGACATTAGCATCTAGAAACTCAATATGTAGATGATGATCATCATGTAATGATGCTTCAGCTAGTTGGTCTATGATGGCTTGACCTTTGATGGCTTGAACTTTGATGGATTTCCTATCAACATACTAGATGTCAAAATCATTCAATATCATTACCCATTTTGACAATCTTCCTATTAGATTTTCCTTATTGAGCAGATATTTTAATGGATCAATTTTGGCTATTAACTTGATGGTATGAGTCAGCATATAATGTCGCAATTGTTAAGATGGTGAAAACCACTACTAGAAAAGCCTTTTCACTGGATGTATAATTGATCTCATAGCCATTTAAAGTTCTATTGATATAATAGATCACCCTTTCTTTTCCCGTTAAATCCTCTTGTGCTAGAAAAGCTCTCAATGATGTCTTAGTTGTTGCTATGTATAATAAGAGTGGTTTTCCTTCTGTTGGTGGTACTAAGATGGTTGGAATCATTAGATATTGTTTCAATTGGTTGAAAATGGGTTCACATTTCTCATCCCATTTAAAGGAAACATTTTTCTGTAACAAGTGGGTGAAAGGATGGGTTTTGTCTGCCAGTTGTGAGATGAACCTTTAGATAGACTAAAATCTTCCTTGGAGTGATCTTAGCTGACTGATGTTCTTGGGAGGAAGCATCTCCATGATTGCCTTAACTTACATGGGATCCACCTCAATAACCTTTTCTAAAACTATATATCCCAAGAGTTTTGCAGATGTCACCCCAAATACACATTTTTTTGGATTTAGTCGTACATTGAATTTTTCTAGTTTGGTGAATATTTTATCTAGGATCTCTAGGTGTCCCTCTCTGGTGTATGATTTCTCCAATAGATCATCTACATAGTCTTCCATGAAGGTGTGCATCATATCCTGGAAGATTATTGTCATGGATTGCTAATAAGTAGCTCCTGCATTCTTTAGTCCAAAGGGCTTGACATTCCAATATAATGTACCCCAGGGACATGTGAAGGATTTTTATCTTGATCCTCGAGTGCAATTTTGATTTGGTTATATCTCGAGAAGCCATCCATAAGTGACAACATGGCATGTCCTATTGTTAGGTCCATGATAATGTCTATGTTGGGTAGAGGAAAATCATCCTTCGATCAAGCTTTATTGAGATCTCTAAAATATGTACAAATTCAGATACTATTGTCAAGTTTTGAAACTAGTACAATGTTGGATATCCACTCTGCATAATCAATTGGTTTGATGAACCCTACATCCAATAAATTTTTATGTTCTATTTTCACCAATAGGGCAATATGCGGGTGCATTTTCCTTAACTTCTGCTTCATTGGTTTTACTTCTGGTGGTAAGGATACATGATGCATGATTAACTCTAGATCTATCCCTGGCATGTTTGCATAGGACAAATCAAATTTGATTTTTTGTTCTTCAAAGAATTTGGTGAAGCTTGGTTTTTCTTGTTCTATCAAGGATCTTACTAAATGTAGGGTCTTTACTATTTTTGTTGTACCAATATTGCCAAATTGGGTGGGCTCAGCCAATAATTTTGATCTCTCATCCTTTGGTGCCTCAAAGAGGTTTTCACTATTGGATGTGCTCTTTATTTTTACTTTTTTTTTTATCTAATACTGTCATAGAATGGTTTTCACCATTAGATCAATTTTTTGTGTTATTCATTTTGTAGTTGAGAGATTTGACACTCCCTTGACTGAAAGCTTTGTTCTAAGATTCACTGGTGTAACATGTTTCAAGGTTGTCAGCACATAGGAAGTTGACAATGACATCATCGTTGGAAAATATAGGGATGTCAAGAGGCTCGGTTTGGTCCCAGTCGATAAGTTTGAGATTTACTAGAGGTAGGGAATCATTAGATTTGTTTAAGTCAAGGGCAGTGAGAGTCCTGATGGCATTGTCATCTTCAAGTAATCCTATAGAAATGTCAAGATATATGATGTAACTCTCCTTCGAATGATCTGTCTCGCTAGGAGTTTGATCATCTTCACTTGAGCCATCGATAGGTTACGATCCAAGTTCAAGTGGTCTTGACACTGACTTTTGTCCCTCCTCATGTATGGGTGCATACTTTTGTATCACATAAATTACCTTATCATGACAAGACTCTTCAGATAATGAATCCCACTCATATTCATTTGAGTCAGTTTCACAATCATCACTAGCTTGCAGTTGTAGGATTCATTCAACAACCTTATTGGTGGATTCTTCTTTTGTTTCATATTTATATCCCAGTCTTGTCTTGTCTTTTGGATTGGTTAATATGGGTTGAATTGGTTCCACGATGCCTTATTTTCTCTTGTTGATAGGTCCTTGTCCTTCATAGCCCATTTTCTCCAAGATTGAAAACCCTTTTCCATATTGTGTTGTTTGTACATTAGTTGTTGCTGCTTGAGATTTGGCTTCATCCTTGTAAAGCCAGTTTAATATTTCTTTATCCTCAAACTCATCGTCTTGAGTGCTTGATTTTACAAAGGTGTCATCAAAGAGCGTGATTAGTTGTGAGGACTGTTGTGTTGAGGTTGATGGTTGACCATAGGAATTTTGTGAAGATAACTGTGAGAGACACATGGATTTCTCAATAGAATATTTGCGTATGCCTTTATCTTTGACTTGGAAATTTTTCTCAATTTTTTTGGACAAAGCATTGAGTTGGGCTTCATGATTGGTGGGTGTAGAGGGGGTAAATTATCCCTTTTTCTTAGGTTGTTTAGACGAGGAACTTGGTTGGCTTTCTTTATTTGAAGACATGGTAGATAGTTTTGACAAGGAGTTTGATTGGCTTGAATTACTTGGGTTGTCGGATGTGGAAGCGAGAGATTCTTGGTTATGGGGCACAAAAACATCTTGGACCAACTTTAGGGTATTACAATACTGAGGACTATTGGAATCGGTGAGAATGGTAATCTCTTGCCCATTACAAGGGAATTTCAAACATTGATGATAAGTTGAGGGGACTTCCTGCATCTCATGGATCCAAGGATGACCCAAGAGTATATTATATGTTAAGTCTTTGTCCAGAACTTAGAAAATTACATCTTTTTGAATTGGCCCCACTTGAATTGGCAACACAATTAGTCCCTTTGAAGCTCTTTCCTCGTCATCATATGCTTTGATGGTGATCTTTTTCTTTGAATCTATTTTATTCTTAGAGAATCCCAATGCATAGACAAGGTTTAAAGTACATATATTGAGACTGAATCCTCCATCTATTAGAATACGCTTGACTCGATTTTTACGTATTAAGACCTCAATGTGAAGTGTTGCATTATGGGGATTAGTCATGGATACATCATCATTTTTTTATAATGAGAAGCAATGAGGTGCAACCAAATGCCCCACCATATCTTGGAATGTGCAAACCTCCAAATCTGTTGGTACTATTGTATCCGCTAGGGCCTTTTCCAAAATCTCTTTGTGGGTGGGTGAGATCTTAAGAAGTTACAATATAGATATTTGCATTGGGATATTTTTCAATTGATCAACAATGTTATATTGATGTGATAGGGCAGCGGGTGTTTTGGAGGTGCTCCCTTTTAGAACATATTTGGATTGTGCCCTCAAGGTCACATTTACGGGCACACTGTCTTGTTTCACTTTGATTTTTATGACATTGATTTGATTATCCATTGCAGCCATGTCTTGTTTGATGTTATGGACTTCACTAGATGTAATGTTGGTGAAACTAATTTTATTTTCAGCTATGATGGTGTCTTGTCCATGTTGAATCAGAACATCAAAAATTTGATTATTGGTTGCAACAATGTCTTATGTGTCATTGATTTTAATGTCATTGGTCTGATCTTCAACTATTGAAATATGATAGATGGTAGTATCATGAACATAGTTGACATTTTTCCCTTTGTTGTTTTTTGTAGAGGATTCCCCTTTGTCATAATTTGGTAAGGTATTCTTGAATACACCATGATCAACATTTTTCTGGGATCCTTCTACTTGTATGATATTCTAGTCTACCAATTCTTGCACCCTGTGCTTTAATTGCATACAATTTTTTGTTTGATGGCCTTTGCACCGATGAAATTCACAATATGGGCATCATTACACCATGACAATTTCATGTTTTGGCTCAAAACCTCGAGTGTCAAGTAAGGTGATAAGATTTTTTGCAAGAAATTCTTTCAATGTAGATTCTAGTGAATGAACCAAAGGTGTGACTTTCCTATGATTTGATGGCATTTGATATGGTGGTGGTCGAGATGGAGCATTATTTTGGTTGTTGTTCTAATTGGTGTTTTGATTTTGATTGGTGTTGTTTTGGTTGGTTTTTGTGGTAGTTGCTATCAAATTCAATACTGGTTTTGGATTTTGCATTTCAATTAAAGCATCATTACCAGTATTCTTGTATCTTTGCCAAAACTTTAGTTTATCATTGTTGAAGGAGTTTTTTGAGTTGTTTTCATTGTAAATTTTCCAAACTCCTCTCTTGACCAAAGCTTCTTCAATTTTGATTCCATTTTCAATCAATTTTTTAAAGTTAGGTGGACATTGCAATTCAATCCTATAGCTCATATCATCATTTAGATTATCAATGAACATTTCCATGTTTTCTTTTTCTGGTATGGGATGAGGATATCTTGCAAATAACCTCCTCCATCTATGTAAAAATACAAGAAATTATTTCCCCTTCTTTTGTTTGAAATTGCAAAGGTCCTTCATTGTAATCTCATGTTAAGTGTTATAAGAGTATCGGGTGATAAATTTGTTGACCAATTCTTCAAAGGATTTGGTTCCTGGGGGTAATTGCAAAAACCATTGCATACATTGTCCTCCCAAGCTTCGTGGGAACAATCTCATCAAGTAAGTTTCCTCATGTGCGAATCAAGGCTCATGGTTCAAAATTCCCTTATGTGATCTATTGGATCTATTTTACCATTGTATTTATTGTATTTAGGGAATTCACAATGCTTTGGGAAGGGTATCATGTTCACAGCTTGATCAAAAGGGTATGGGAATAAGTCCTGTATAAAGTACCTTTTTTTTGTTCCCTTTTGGATGTTAAGAAGTTGTTAAAGGTTTTTCATTTGATTGATTAAGGAAACTACTGAATCTATATTTGGGGGCTTAGTTTCAGTCTTTTTGGGTTCTCTTTTTAGTTGATTTACATCAAAGTCATCGGGTAATTTGACACCTTGTTTAGCCAACATTAATAGGTATATTTATCCATCTCTTTCCAATATTTTCTCCATGAAATTATGGAATTTAGGATCTTGTTGCGCATTTTGGATATCTTCCTCAGTTATCTACTTAGTTTCAGGTGTGTGGAATTTTTGGAATGGATTTTCCTCAACTTCAACCATGATGTTTTGAGTTTCAAGCTCTTTTTCTTTGATTTTTTGTCTTTGTGACCTTGTTGGAATGGGAATACAAGTGATGAAAAGGTACTAATCTTTGATCATTGTTTAGGAGTGCCAAAGGACTAAGTTAAATATGATTAGACAAAATTTGTTTCAGGATGAAGGATGATAAATCCCGATAAAGGATGATGAATCATGATGGTGAAATTTAGCTGCTAATCAAAGATAGGTGTGATGATGAGGCACTTTTAGATGTTTGATCAAAGCTTAGGTAAAGGATTTCCACTTGTAAATGATAGTTCCAACAAGTTGAAGACTCTGGTATGATTGAGGAATGATTCTATTTTGAAGGGGATCTTGAATTGCGAGTTTAAAATTTGGATAGACAGTGCATTTAGCTATTTGGTTTAATTTTTTTTTGGATGTGCTAAAACAGTGCACAAATGCGCTAAAAGATAGATGCACTAGGGGATGGTTGGTAGTCACTAACTAATACACTGCAGAATGATAGTTGCACCAAAATAGGGGATGTATGCACCAAAACAGTTAATGGATGCACTAAAATATGAAAGGCATGTGCCAAGATAGAAAATGGATGCACTAGAATATGGAAGGCATGTGCCAGGACAGCAAATGGATGCACTAAAATATGGAAGGTATGTGCTAGGACAGTCAATGGATGCACCAATTGGGAAAAATGTTCTATGTTTTTGATAGTTTGATGGATTTTTCTGGTTTTTTTGGTAGAGAATTTTATTGTTTGACTAGATGCTCTTCTAAATCAATGATTGCATGTTTCTATGAGTGATGTTTGTTTGAATATTGTCTGAAAACACACATGTAAGACACATCAAGCAAGTACAATCCCTAAGTCTTTGTAGGATAGTATTTATTGGATTCACACTTGGATTACTCTAGTTGTGCTTACTTTTATTAGATGATTAGAAGCTTGACCACACTGGATTCCCCTTACACAACACTCACTTCTCGGGTCAGCCAATCTTCAGTTCTCATGAATCTCCCATGACAAAATTTTCATTTCTACTAAAAGCCACAAGAATATAGGAAGGCTTCAGAATGACTGTTCTTGCACCAATAAATAGAAAATGAATTTTTGGCTTACTACAACAAAGGGTTCTAGTAATAGGCATTTCGTTCATGGGGGATCATCCATATGGCAAGAGACCATTGTTGCCCTTCCTTTTGGAATAATCCTCATGATACTTGAACTTTCCTCAAGTATGCACACTTATATCCCAGGTGGAATTCACTTGGTTTAGCGTGTTCCTGGTTGGGTCGTTCCCTAGGGTGATTACTTTTTCCCATTAGGTAGGCCCTCTAAGGATAATTGCAATAAAATGAAAAGAATGGGTTTGGATTTTTGGTCACTTATTTAAGGGGAGAGCATATGCCTACCACTCCATAAGCACAACATACATGGTGTTCTTTTTCCTCATAATTAAGCTAGGTTCCTAATTTAATTTAAAGAAACAATAAAAAATCCAGCGCCTGCAAAATAATCCTTAGTAGTTTTAGATTTATTGGTCTTCGACAGTGTTCTTATAGTTTCAGCAAAGTCTCTGACAACGTTTAAAATACCTACAAAATAGAGAGACAAAAGTCAGTTCTCAAGACTTAAAAAATTCTTGCAAAATAATATAAATCCACCAAAACAGAGCATGTATGCACTATAAAATCTAATGTATGTGCTAAAATAGTATATGAATGTGCTCAAAGAAATGATGAATGTGCTAAAAGACCTCTTGTATGCACTAAAAGACAATATGTATGTGCTAAATGGAAGGATGGATGCACCACAATAGGGTGTGGATGCACTAGAGGATGTTTTGTATGCATCGGGAGAACTCATGCTCATGCTAAAACTTTTCACATCTGAACCTTTAAAACACACTTTCTAAAATAATGTTAAAAATAGGGGTTGGGCCACACAATGGGCGCCAATTTATGTGTGATGTAAAATATGTGTATCAGAAAGATAAATCTAACCACACAATCAATGAAATGTATTACATTAATGAGATTGAAATAACAAAACAAGCTGCTACAACTATTCACTCAAAATCGTTCCATTGTTCTCTATTCTCAGGGATCTTCTAATTTATGCTATCAGATTTGTATGTTGCACATGAATTTATTAGATGGAAACCTAAGAAATGAGATGATATATGAAGTGCAAGACTATATGCATATACTAAACATGATTATAGACTGTGATATACAATGTTGAATGGTAGATGATATGCTTTTGGATTTCAAAATGATGCTAAGATGATCGCTAGGATTAAGATACAAATCTAAATGAAATGCTATGAGAAATGCTACAAAACTAATGCAAAAACTAAGATTCTATAAAGAAAATTTTCCATTATAAAACTACTTCAAATCAAATGCTAAAATGAAAGACTAAGATGCTATGCTAGTGCCTTCAAATACAATACTGATTTTTGTAGAGTAAGTTTATGCTCAATCTCTTATGCAAAAGTTGTAAATGAGCCTCCTATTTATAGATTTCCCAAGGCAACAAGTGATGTGGCAGGATTCAATGGTCGAGATTATGATCCAGAGAGATCAACGATAGAGAGTGAGGAAGTTGGAGGAAATCATGGAAGAAGTTCCAAGTGTAGGGGAGAATCAAATGGGAAGAGAAGCCATGTGTCCCAAAGTTTGTTGCAGGTTGTTGATGAAAATTCCAAATTTATAAATTAGAGATATTTAAATTTATGAGACACATGTTGAGGTGGTAGATGAGGTGGAAGGAGGTTAGAAGAATATGTAGAAATGTGACAAAATTGAATTAAAATTTCAATTTTAATGAGAGGGAATTAATCAAATAAAAAAAATTAGTTAGATTTATTTATTTAATTAAATCTAGAGGAAAATGATTTTAGATAGGGAGAATTAAGAAAATGAACTATATAAATAAATTTTGCAATTTATTTATAAGTAGAGGAATTAGTATTTATTAATCAAATAACTAGTATTTAATCAATTTTCTCTAGACCATTTTTAGGTGTATACAAGTATAAATATTGGAATGTCACAAAGAGAGAGAGAACAATAAATAGAATATCAGGGGGGATCACATTACGCACATGCAATCACACAAAAGATAAATAAATAATGTAAAAGACTAGTAAGGCATATGTGAGTCAACCTATTAGCAGGTCTTCACATCCCAATCATGTTCATTGTATACCAAAGGAAAACAACTAGCTTAAAGGATAATAGAAAGTTCTAAACTAGGGTCATTACCAAGTTCAATACTCTTTTTATGAGAATTATCGTTTCAGATCATGGAAGAGGAAAACAATGTATTCAATTCATTATGCACCTCCTCATCAATTTTAGCAATCTCTTCATCATCATCTAAATTAATCACAACAAGAGGTTGAATGATAATGTCTACATAAGTGTTCATCTCATGTTGTGATTGCACCATAGGATCTTTTTGCGGCGAGGGAGACTCATCATGGATTTCTTCGCTCAGGTTTGGATTTTGATTTTCTTTATTTTTTTCATAATTTAGCCTTTGAGCAAGGGCATTATGTCTATGCCTATGCTCTCTAGCACCTCTATTTCTTTTCGCTTGGTTTTCAAGTTGCATTTGTGTAGGATAGGTATGATCAAACTTATGTTTCTTTTCTTCCCTAAGGGGAGGAACTGAAGGAACCATGAAAGGTTATTCAACCACTTTCTCTTTGACTTTGTAAACTTGTTTTATTCTAGGAGGTGTAATGGGATTATTTTTTTTATCTCTTAGTCTTTTGTAGGAAATAGGTGGAGGTTATGTCTTAGGTTGGTCTTGGTTGTTTGGACTATCTTTAGGTTCAATCATGGTTTCGTCAATGATGGTAGGCTCAATCATGGGTTGAGGAATGTTTCGAAGGGAAAGTTTCGCTATGCATTTTGCCTTGAACTTTTGGTAGGATTTGAAAAATAATTCATCTCGAGGTTTGATAAGTTCCATAAGCTCAGGCCAGAAGAAGTCTAAAGAAAAGTTTCCATAGGAAGTCAAAGGGTTAAAGCCACTATGATGCACAGTAAAAATTTCATTTTCAAAGGGAAACTTTAAGAATTTTTGCATGATCAACGGGACACAATTCATGGATAAAATCCATGGATAGCCCAGCTTCACACAAAATTGATCTGACATCGATATGATGGAGAATGAGACATCTAGCATTTTTTATCCTACTTGCAAAGGTAAGGTGATCAATCCCATTGTAGGGCAAGCAAAACCATTATGCATCTTGATCCATTATTTTGGTTTATCGTATATTTCTTGGTAGAGCTCATGCAAAAGTAAGAACTCCTCAGTGATCACGTTCTCTCTAGAGACGAGATCTATTAATATCCCATTAGTGGGATTATCATAGATGTGGCCAACTATGTAAAGAGGACCATTGAGTACATGTTTAAGTATATATTTAGAGGAGAAAGAAATGTCAAGAGTCTTTTTAGTTCATCCCTTATGATGTTGAATTTCGACCAATGAAACCAAACCATCGATAGGATTTTTTTCTTGTTGATCAATATCCATAGGACTTTTTTGAATTGTATCTATGTTCTCATCATCCAAGTCGACATTCATCAAATCAGTCTTTGTTCTTTCACTAGCTTTGTCAAATGAAATATTATGTTTTGGTATGGGGTTGGTAAAGATTTGCAAGTTTTGGTTAGGAGGGGCAATGGACTTATTTCCTTGATCATTAACACCTCCAATGAAAAGTCGTCCAGAATAAATGAGGTCTTGCACAAGATGTTTAAGATGCTTACAATGTTCTGGGTATCATGTCCATTTTTTTGATGATAATGGAAATAAGAATTTGATCTAAAGTTTAGAGGTAGAGGTTTATTAGGATTGGGTGTTTTAATGAGAGGCAAGGTAATCATTTGATGTTCTAAAATTTGTAACATTGTGTCATGAAGGGTGTTAGGTAGGGGATTGAATTTTCTTTTCAGGTCCCCATAGTTAAAGTGTATCGTGGCTTTTATGGAAACTACTTGGGTATTGACTTGTTGAAGACACATTGAAGAGAATTCAAGAGGCTTCAAGAGTTGATTTTCAAGTGTTTTAGAGAATTTTTCAAGTATCAAGCATCATGTCGAAGTCATCATGCATCATGCTTGTTTTTGAGCTAACAATTGTGATGTAGGGTTTTATGATTCAAGCTAGCATTCAAGGAAATATCTATCACAATCAAACAAGATTCAAGATCTACATCCATTGGAGCCACTTCATACATGTTTGAAACACTTTATTTCTAAGGTTTGGTGAATTGTAACATTGCATGTTGTTCATTCATCATTCTGCTTTCCTATTTCATTTCCTTTCAAGGTTTGATTACTAAAATAGGGTTTGACCAAGGAAAGCCCCTTTCCACTAATAACACAACATTTTCCCTTCTCTTGAGGGTGTGATTTGTAGGTTTATTTGAAGACACATTGAAGATCAAGTTTGGAGAAATTTTTCAAAGTGTTTAAAGTTTTCAAAGTTGTCACCTTGCATTGGAGATCATTAGAAGACATCTACAAGCTGCAAATTAGGGTTTTAGATTCAGAAATAAATTGGAAAGGACAGAGCAGACATTGAGGAGAAAAATAAAACTTTGAATTTCAAAAAAACCCTAACTAGATTGATACACCACTTCTTGCGTATGAGTCCCAGTATAGGTCAAATTCTAGATTTTTGTAGATCCAGAATCTACACTGCCAAAAACTTGTTCCTACACAAAAACCCTAATCTCAGAATAAATCACCCAGTTTGGCATATGAGTCCCACTCAACATTGAAATTAGTTTTTTAAGCATTTCAAAGCTTCATCCAATCCTCTTCAAGTTTCTAGGTGAACACCTTTCATCTCTTAGCTTTCTATTTTATTTTACATACTTTTCTAGGTCATTTAGTGGAGTTTTGCATTATATTAGGGTTAAGCATTAGATCTTAGATTTCATTAGTCTTTCCAAGCCCTATCTTGGTGGTGAATGCCTCTTTAGTTTATAATAAAACTCCAGGAAAAACATATTGCAAGATCTCTTTCTCCTTTGCATACTTTAGATTGAGATCTCTAGGGTTTTCCTTGAATGAGAGATTGTGAAGATTGTTTTTATCTCCCAATCATAGAAGCAAGAAAATTCAACCTTTCAAAAGCTCATAAGAATGAAATATTTCCACATGTAGTGCATTGTATAGAAATACATGAACTTAAATAAAATATATTCCCATTAGATCTTTCACAAAACAACCCTACTATAAACTCCTTGATTGTTTCAGGTGGCATATTAATACCACATTTCTACATATTCATGTTATTATGTAAAGTACAATGTATATATTGAACATCATAATAATAACAAAATTGCACATGCATTTTACAACAACAAGAGATTCATTGCTTATTAATTTTCACATACCAAGGTTTATATTTTTCAAAAGATCTTTGACTTATTATAATCTCACCAGGTAACACTGAATCACCACAAAATTTTCTATAGAATTCGGTTTTAGTTATGTCTAATACCTGTGTTTTGGATGAGGATCATGAATTTCGGAACCCACTCTTAAATTCAAAACATCTCTAGCATTAGATGATACCCAAGTATTATCATGCTAATATTTTTCAATAAAATATTTGATTTCAATATTTAATTTCATTTCAAACCTTGGGATTCAACCATTAAAACTCTAACATTGGTTGATTAGATCATTTTCTATACTTTCTCTTCTCTTTGCCGCTCTTAGCAATGTTTTAGGATATATTTTTAGAATTTCACTAATATTGCTTAACATTATTTTATTCAAAGTTGTTATAGCTTGTTGTGTCACATTCTTATCTTTGGATCAACTATTCTTTCCAATAGACTCAATGGCACTAGCAATAGTAGATATAGCATGTTTAAGTGATTCATATTTTCTTCTTGGTTTAATAAAAATGCCTAATGTTTTCATTAGTTTTCTTATTTTCCACATTCTCATAAATTATATCATGAGTTGATATTGAAATCATATTTTTTTAAGATAAAAAAATTGTATGTTTAATATATTGGCATGCATCCTTATTTGTCTCCAAGAAATCTTACTAGGAAGATTATCTAACACAATACTTTCAATTTTTTAAAAAATATTCATCTTCAACATCACAAGGATTTTCATTTTCATTTTCAACTTCAAAAGGATTTTCATTTTCACTTTCATCAACAAAATGATTTTCATTTTCATTTTCACCAACAAAATGTTTTTCATTTTCATTTTCAACAAAAAAAATGATTTTCATTTTCATTTTCAACAACAAAATGATTTTATTTTCATTTTCAACAACCAAACAATTTTCATTTTCATTTTCATTTTCAACAATAAAATGATTTTCATTTTTATTTTAAACAACAAAAAGTCTAATTTCATTATCTCTACGAATATTATTGATCTAAACATTGTTAAATCCATCTTGTTTGAAATCTTCTACAATCAAAGTTTCCCTATCATTTAGAGGTGGATTTCAAGACATAACTAGATTTTGGCCTATTTTCGCATTCTCCATAGCATTCAAAGGTGGATTTGAAGACATACCAAAATTAGTTTGTATAATTACATTATTTTACACATTCACCTCTTGCAAATTTGCATCATCTACATCCATGGTCTCTTCAATGTTCTTACCTTCAATATTCATGGAATTGGATGCTTTATCATTATTCATTGATTGAACTCTCATTCTTCTATCTATTTATCTTTTTTCCTCCTTCTCTCTCTTTGCTTGAATTTATTTAGGGGTCAATACCTTTCTATCTTTCCTCTTATTATGACATTGTGATCCAATGATTACAAAAATCTGAAGTACAAATGAATGTCAATAGTAAAAGACTTCCTTCTTTGTTCCTCCTTCAAATGAGTAGAAAATAAACACAATTCTACTCCAACACTATCCCAATGATGCCTCCTTTCAAAATTCAAATCAAATTGCAAGTTCAAGAGCCTGTAGATGAATTTTTTTGATAGAAAATGGGAGTAGTTGCTATCAGTTATACACTGTCAAGTTGCAAAATTGACAGTAATTTTTTAGCAATAAAAATGTAAAAAAAATGGTAAAAAATAGAATGAGACCTCGTTTACAAAATGGGATCCAGTAGTGAATATGATCTTTTATGCTAAATGGGATCTTGTTTCAGTTGCCACTTTTGAGGAATGTGAGAGACAGTTAGGAGTATTGATGCCTCCCATGTCTATGTGCATGGCTGACATGGTCCCTTCAATCAGTGTCCCCCTACCTCTGAGAGATCTAAAACTATCAAAATAAATAGAATACCTTTATGTTTCAGTTTGACCCCTCTTGTCACCTCTAGTGGTTGAGGTTTTGGCAGGTTGAGTGGTGGGAGCTTTGGTAGTGGCGGTGGCTTCGGCAATGGGGGAGGTGCTAGAAGAGGTGGTTCTAGTGGAGGCCATGGTGGTGGCTTCAGAAGCAGAGGTGGCTCTAATGGAGGCCCTATCGTTGGTAGTGCCCCTAGTAGTTGTTCCGACAGTGGCCACATTGGTGGTTCCGGAGGTGGCTCCAATGATGGTTCTGGAGGAGGTTCCACTAGTCCTATCTCATCTAATGACCCTATTATGAAAACCCTTCTTTATAATATGGGCAAGATGCAAAGCCAAGTGGTGAGTCTCTTCAAAGCCTCTGCTCAGCCCATCTTTCAACCCTTCTTCTAGCATATTCCATTTTCAATAGCAATCTTAAGTACTCCCTTCCCATAAGAAATGAAGATTCACAAATTTGAAAAATACGGTAGTGAAGGAGACCCACAAATACATGTGTTTGGCTTTAATGCCCTATGTACGGACTTCTTCCATCATGATGTATTGATGGAAAAATTGTTTCCTCAATCTCTTAAGGATACAACACTCGAGCGGTACTGGTCCTTGCCTGAAAACTCTATTTTCTCATTCGATCAACTTGTAAATCACTTTCTCTGATAGTTTTGAGCCAACATTAGACTGAAGATGACCTTTTTAGATTTCGTTTGGTGAAAGCAAGGGGATAATAAGAATATTATTGATTTCATAGTGTGGTACCAAGCACTCCTTTCAAAAATCTTGTATCTGTTGCCCGATTTTGATGTACATAAGGTATTCATAGGGAATTTGTAGAGGCCTTGGCAAGAGAAGTTTTCCCTTATGAAATACCCTTCTTTCATGCATTTGTGTGTAGCATTACAAGAATACCAACTGATGGTAGTCTAGTTTGGGGGATCCTCCTCATGCTCCCATTCAGAAGGGAAGTCCATTGCATCAATCTCTGAGAAAGGTAAGGTTTTTATAAATGTAGTACCCACTACGAATGATAACGGCCTCAGATGCAACCGAAAGCTCACCAAGTTGGAAGAATCCTATTCTTCCATATTGCAAAGGTTGTTGAAGGACAAGATCATAACCTTGGAGAACCCTAAGCCTCTTAAAGCACCTTACCCTAGTTGGTATGATGCAAATACCTTCTGTCAATATGATAGAGTTAATGGACATGATACCAAACGATGTATGTACCTACATCACAAGATACAAGACTGCATTGAGGATGGTACTATTAATCTTGATGGAAGTAAATAAAACACAAAAAAATTGGTGGTGAAAGAAAATAGTGAGTTGCATATATACACGGACCCGTTTCTATCGCATTCTACCAACATGATTATCGATCCCTCTAATTCTATCACTCAACCCGAGGCATATGTTAATATGGTTATCATTACTCCCCCTATGCAACCTATGACCAGCTTGCCATATGTGACATTTGCTTCGTAGGATATGAACTTGAATAATAAGCCCTCTCCCCTTTACATTCTTGCTCGCCTCAATGGGAAAATTTTGGTAGGAGTCTTAGTCAACCCCGCAAGCTAGGTGAATGTCATTATGGAAGAAATGTTATGGCTTAATTCATTGCATAAAGAGGGGTATGAAGAAATGAAGTCCCATCATTCATATGCATGATGGAATTTATCTTAAACCTTACAGTTCGATAACTTTGTCTATCCTAGTTGAACCTAGGGCCATAGATACAGTTTTCAACATTATTCTGGAGTCAGATTTGTTCAGAGTGAAGCTGGGCATACCATGGCTAGCTTCCATGAATGGAATCACCTTCATCATTCACAAATGTTTAAAGTTCTCCCATAAATGTGTTGTACAAATAGTGCATGACACTGGATATCAGCCTCTGGTATCCCTTGGGTATATTTGTTGGACCCCTTTTGGCCTGCCCCAGTTGGTTTACTTCCTCCAATAGCGAACTTACTTTATAAGATTTATGTGAAGTACAAGACCGGGGGCAAAGGAAAGCTGAATTTGACCCTTCTAGTAGCGAAAGAGCAAGTTGCCTCCTCTTCTTGAAAGGGAAAAGAGAATCTACCCCATCCCCAGGATAACTCTCCTACTCCCCTTTCCAGAGAAGAGTTCTAGATGAATATGCCTGGCTTTTACCCTTTGATTCCAATTATACTAGCCTAGTGAAAACCTAAGGTTCAGATATCAGATCTCCCTACCAAACCACATGGACCTTGGTACTACTTTTATGGTAGAAGAAAAGGTCCCTAAGGGGAATCCTCTATGTCTTGGTCTCCGTAGCCTCACACCACTGCTTCTCCAAAAGCAATAAAAAAGAAGAGGCCCATTGCTGAGGCACTAGAGCTGATTCTCCTTGCTACTTCTCAACTTGATCCTCCTAATCTCATCTAGGATTATTTCCCTCTACTAGAAATAGTTGTGGTGGACACTCCCATGGCTGATTAGGAGCCTTTAGTTCCTTCACAACCTTTGGCCTCTAGCTTGAAGAGTCACAAAAACTACCTTGTGCATTAACACAAGCACCGAAAAAAGGCTCTCATGGATGAGTAGGCCACTTTGTAGAGAAATGATGAGGATATGACCATCCCTACTTCAAGGCCTCCTATTGTGTTCTCCTATCTCCTCCCCTATTCTCCCATTCAATCTAGCTTCATATTTCTTCTGGCTTCCATTGTGAGTATGAATGTTCCTAACTCCAAGAAAGTGTAGGTGTTCACTGGTCCTTCGATTGAGCCACACCTACTGATGTCCCTTCTGGACATTCTGAATACCTTGGTGGTGTTTTCTGCGATTTCCCCTCCTCTTCCTCTACACCTCTCACCTCATCTGTGGGGAGTTCCCATCCCTCAATGAAACCAAAAGTAGAGATGGGTCCTTCCAGCAATGAAGGATATAAGAGGAGCCACCTTCTGCAAAAGGTGGTCTCGTGCTAGCTTTCTCCATCCTAGTTGTGAAACCTGCTCCATCTTCCCTTGAGTTTTTGACCACTCCCAAATCACTTGGTGAGCCAAGGGGTGAATCTCAGGCATAGTCCTCTCCTTCCATTGAGGTACGACATCGAACTCCAATAAAGTGCATGATTAACTCTTTGGATGAATTTTTGGCCTTGTCAATGATCTTTGAAAAATCACTAACCCTAGCTCCACAAGAGCCGAGTGGAGGAGACCTTGCGGGGCCTTCTTTCTTAGCCCTTTTTGCAAGAGGGTTAGAAGCTCCTCCCCTTAATATTCCACCACTATAGGCTCATCCTCCTTCCCCTTATGATGATCTAGAGTTGGAATTCGACGACCTCTTGGTTGATCAATGTTAGAGGGAGATTTCTTCTTTATCTTTAGATTAGAAGAGTGTGTATTGTGATGTGTTCCCCTTGTAATTGTGCTATATGTTCCTTGATGACCCTTGTCACCCTTGTTGGTGCTTGGGTACAGGCGTGATTTTTGTGTTGTAAACCTTCTTCTATTTGTATCATCATTCTTCCATGTTTATGCTTGAATTTCAAAAAATCGGGGACGATGCAAAGCGTTGAGGGTATTTAGGCTTCCCTTCCATGTTGACCCAATTTTTTATTTTTACTTTGTCTTTCATGCATTCTTCTTGATCTGGTGGGGATTGATGATCTTTCATTTTTCACCGTAGTTACCTATTATTCATATGAGCATGAGGATATCTGACCCCGCAAAACCAGATCCCCTTGTGTCCTCTATTTGTGATTACTTCTTTTTCACTCTTTTCTTTTCTATCCCTCTTCTTTTCTTGAGTTTTCCCTCTCATGTGTGACAACGTCATTTCTATGATAATCTAATTTTCATAAAATGCATTCATTGCCAAAAAAAAATTTCTTTAGAATCTTTGCACAAATTTTCAAGAATTGCATTCTCAACTTGGACCCCAAACAAAACGTGTTTTCCTCATCATGGGTTCATAAAGAGAGAACTTGAGAACTTTCCTCTGAGGTGGGAATAGCCTTTGACCTTCCCCTCATGAGGGGGTGTTTTCTTCCTTTCGAATTCCTTGATGAAGTGAACATATTTCAAAGGTATTTCTTGATGATGGATTGATTTGAGAAATAAATCTCTTTTGCACTTTCAAACAATTCATCCCTTGATTGGACCCCCTCTTCACATCTAGTTCCCAAGGGACCCCTTTGAAAGTTGTATAACTTATTGATGGTTTGCGTGACTATTCACTTGATCATCTACATGGTCACTTTATTTTTGACATGATTTATCTGTGAGTAAACATGTCACTTTGAAGGTGCTCCTACAAAGCCACTTTCCAATATGACTCTATGAAGTCTCCTTCCTTTGGGTTTCCTCCATGTGAGAGATCTTGGGGGATGCCTCCTTGCAGTTCTTCGGGCTTGTAAGGCACTTTCATTTGGGTTTTATTCATGTAAGAGATCTTGGGGGATACCTTCTTGCAAGTCTGTGGACCTGTAAGGTGCATACTTCATGGGGCTTCCTTCATGTGAGAGATCTTGGGGGTTGCCTCCTTGCAGGTCTGCGGGCCTATGAGACACTTACTTCTTTGGGTTTGCTTCATGTGAGAGATGTTGAGGGATACCTTCTTGCAGTTCTGTAAGGTGCTTTCGTATTGTGAGATTTGTCCATCGTTGGTCTAAGGGCCTTCGGTGTACTTTGTGTAGCTTCATAGTTTTGCGGGGCTATGGAGTCTTTTCTTTTGTCCTACACTTTCAAGGTCGCCAGATCACGCTCTACTTCCTTAACATTTCAAGTATACATTTCTAACCCTACTAACTCTTCAATCTACTTTACCAAAGCACTCATTAGTATTCATGCTCGCTAAAGTGGGTGGAAAATATATAGAAGAAAATTTGCACCCGTCACGCAAATTCCCCTTTTACACATCCCCACCTTAGAAAACCAAATCCGAAAGAAAAATTCCACATTAGTTGGTTGAATTCCTTCCACATGGGATATGTCCTTTGTTTCAGTGATGGAATAATTGTCAGGGATACGTATGTGGCACACAGACGTCCATGTGGCATGCTTACATCCCTAATGGATTCCTATGTCTAAAGTTAGAAGAGGCATTACACTTTTGATTGGGGTCAATTTGTAACATCCCTCTTCAACCAACCGACCCCGAAAATACCAAATTCTTCCCTCTTCTCCTTCATATTCATTCTTCCATCATTCAATCCATCTCTTTTACAAATATTTTTAGCAATTTCAATCTCTTCACAAGAGACAACACTTTTTTCACTCTCAAACAACACTTCAACACTCCATTGCAGCAACAACACTCTGTCAACTCTGCAAAGCAAGTGTGAAACAAGCCATTGCAGCATGGGCTTGAGGTCTTGTGAGACCTCCCTTAATCATGGTCGAGGCTATGGTGACTGTTTCAAGCCTTGTTTCTCCTTTGTTGGCTAGTGAGCTCTTGGTGGAGGTGGCAAAATTTCTCTCCTCTCCTTTGTGATTTGGTTGAGTAGCTCTTTACTATTTTTTAGTGATATTTGCATTCCTTCTTTCTTTACTTCTTTATCTCATATTTCACTCTCATTTCTATTTGGCTATCTATGGAGGTGGAAACACCAAAATGGGGGTTTCATTGAGGCAAACCCCTATATAGCCCCAATAAATTTCCCCTCTTTCTCGTGTGCAAATGGATTGGCACCTTGGTGAGACTATCTTCAATATTTTAGCTCTCATATATTTACTTTATCATCTCTTCTTGTACTTGTCATACTTCATAGTTCTATTTTTCTCATTTTGGAGTAATTAGCTAGGTCGTCAGCTTGTTTCTTGGTGGTTCATATTTCCTTTTTTTTCCTTTGGTTGTACGGATGCTAGCACACCTGAGAGACACCAGTGCATCATGATGTCATCTGAGAACCATGCTTTCATCCTTGAGTAGAGAGATGTCTGAGGTGCAATATTGAATCTGACAACTATCTCTCCTAGGCTAAACTGAAATCTTGGGTCTGAAGAGTGGTAGAAGGATCTATAGTCCTCATCATTCTCATCCCATGTTTCATAGCATCCCTTTAGAGTGAGGTAAGTTAGGGCAGCCTTCTGCTCTCGGCTCTCTATGACCTACCAGGGCCTTGACATGGGTGGTCCCTCTCTCTTATAGTTTATTCATCATTCCTCCTTTACATTTGATTTTATTACAAGGTTTGATTACCAAAATGGGTTTTGACCAAGGAAAACCCATTTCCACTAACAAAACAACAATTTTCCCTCTCTTTAGTGTGTGATTTGCAGATCTAGGTTGAAGACCCTCTAAGGAGTAATATTGGAAAGAAGTTGTCAAGTGTACAAATTTTTCCAAGCTGTTACCTTGTTTAGAAGATCATTAAAAGACATCTACAGAGAAAAATTCAATAATTCAGATTCAGAAATCATGTTTAGAAGACAAAGCAGAGGTTGAAGAGTAGATTTAGACTTTGACTTTCTAAAAAGGCCAAGCAGGATTGATACACCACTTTTGGCATATGAGTCCTAGTATATAGTGGATTTTTAAATTTTCAGGTGTTTCAGACTTGTCTCTTCGAGATTTTTGTTCCTACCCAAAAACCCTAATCTAGGACTAAATCACCCAGCCTAGAGTATGAGTCCCAATGTGCATTAAATTTAGTATTTTCAACATTTCAGGCCTTCTATCAAGATGCTATAGGTTTCCAAGTTCCTCTCTATACTTTTCTAGTTTTTTTTTTTTGATTTACATTCATTTCTAGGTCATTTAGTGAAGTTTTCCATATCATTGGGTTTTTATATTAGATCTTGCATGTTACTTGTCTTTCCAAGCCTTAGCTTGGTGGTGAACCCTTCTTTAGTCATTAATCATACCCTAGGACAAAATTTAGAAGATCTCTTTCCCTCATTCCATCCTTGGATTGAGATCTCTAGGGTTTCCTTGAGTGAAACAAGAGTGTGAAGTAGGAACCCTATCTCCTCAAAGGTAGATCCCCCTATTTATGTTGTTTCATTTTGGTGAACATACATTCAAAACATCTTAATTCTGATTTGGAGTGCATCATAATTCTAGATCTAGCTTGCTTTAACATTGCATTAGGATTTGCATTACTTAAATTAAATCTAGGGTTTCTAATTATTACATTAGTGAAACTGCATATAGGTTTCACTTTTGTCTCTTGCATCATTAAAATTGACTTAAAATCTGCATTTGCACTTAGTCTAGACATCATACAAACCAGAAAACATAACATTCACACAGAATTTGCTAAAAATGGTACAAAAACCCTAATGTAGGACTCATATGCCCCTCTAGGAGATTTAGTCCTAGTATAGGTGGTTTTTCCTAATTTTTGGGTATTCTGTGGTGACTTTTAATCAACATTTAAACCCTTGAAAAAGCCTGATTGGGACTCATACGCCCCTCTAGCCGATTTAGTCTCATTCCAGACTTTAAACTACGTTTTCTAGCATTAAAAACTTTGTTTCTATGTTTCTATTTCTACTGTTAGTTATTTGTTTCAATTCACAAATTTTATGTTTTCTTCATTTCATTGCATCTAGCTTAATTTCATTTGAATCAAAATTAGAGCATATCATTTATCTTGTGTTCATTGCATCTTTCATTTCCTTGATTATCCCTTGTATGATATTTTCTACTTGGTGTCCTATTGCTAATACTATAGTGAGATGAAGTTTGAGACTCATCTCATCTCACGATAGCACAATCATCATGGATCTTGGGTTGTCTAACTCTTTCACTACTAGTGTTGACACTAGTTCACTAGGTATGGACCATACCCTTAACAACTCTTTACCTTCAAGTAGTGTGACAAATGTTGAGACAATGGTTGCTAGTATCCACAATAAAACATAATCCAAATTCATGAAGACTTAGAAAACCTACAAAATAAAATAATTACTGAGAAAATTTCAACCACTGCTATCCCTACCATAGATAACATACATCGCATGATTGAAACTGAAGACAAATTTGACCTTGTGCGTAACATAGTTTATATTTTTGGAAAAAATCTTACCTCAAGAACTAGTTGTGATATACCTTCGAATAATTTACCAAGTCAAAGGAATTCAAATTCCTCCTCCCACAAAAATTTCCTCTATTCCTACCTATAGTAACCCTGAAGTTACATCAACAATTCAACCTACTAGTAATGTGATTCCTTCCTTGGGTATTTCCACTAGCATCTCTAGTACCTTTGTGGAATCACACGTAATATCTCCTACCAATTTACCTCCTATAAGAATTACATTCACTTGTCCCTCAAACACATACACACCTCGACCTTATTCACCTCCATCTCAAAACATTTGCAAACAATGATCCTCTCATAAATCGACTTTTGCAAACTATTTCATCCCTGCAAAAACAAGTTTCCCCTATAAATCAAAATCAAAATGGCTAATCTACATATTATGACAAAAGGAATCCCTTATCCTTGGCGATATGAGAACACTAATGCCACAAGGTATATAGGTGCCTAGATTTGAGAAATATGGGGGGAAAGGAGATCCTTATAACCATATTTTTGCTTATACCAACTTATGTAGTGACTTTATTCTTGAGGATAAGCTCTTGGCTAATCTTTTCCCTAGATCCTTGAAGGATACCGCCTTAGAATAGTTTTCCTTGTTACTGAATAACTCAATTCATTCATTCAATGAAATTTTTGAGGAATTTATAAACCATTTTCAAGTGCATATGACCCCCAAGATGACTCTAGCTGATTTGATGAGATTTAAGCAAAAAGATGATGAAAATATTACCAACTTTATTTCACGCTACCAATTGCTTTATTCCCAAATCGATCTAAAGATTCCTAACCCTCACCTTCAAATGATGTTCATTGAGAAATTGAAAACTAAGATATAAGATAAGCTTACCATGATGAATTTCCCCTCCTTTGTGCACTTATGTACTACCCTTCATGATTAATAAAATTTAGTTAGTAGTCATGAAACAAAACCCACCTCTAGCCAGCTTGAAAAGTCTTAATCCACAAACCAAAACAATTATCAACCTTTTAGTAAATATAATAAAGGCTTCCTTCAACTTAATCCCCCTCAACAAAAACCTCAACATGTAGACACCCAAGTGGCTACTATAAGGAAGACAACTCCTTTCGCATTTAGGGATTTGGCTAGGAAATTCACTCTCTTACCCAATACCCCCCATAACACAATGTGACAACTTTTAGAATAGAAAATGATCACCTTTCCTATCATTAGAACTCTTGATCCTAATAAGCCTTTAGCTCTGAATTTTATATTGAATTCTTATTGCCATTATCACTGACAAAATGGACATGACACAAAAAATTTTAAGCATCTTAAACATCTTGTGCAATACCTCATTGATTCTGGTCGACTTTCAGTTTGCAGTGTTAATGATCAAGGAAATAAGTATGTTGCCCCTCCAAACCAAAACTTGCAAATCTTTACCAACCCCATGACAAATCATAATATTTTATTTTTCAAAGCTAGTGAAACTATGAAGAATGATGTGATGAATGGTTACACCGATGATGACAACATGGATACTTATCAACAATATCCTATAGAACAAAATCCTATCGATGGTTTGGTGGAATTGGTCGAAACTCAACATTGTAAGGGAAAAACTAAAAAACCTCTTGAAATTTATTTCTCCTGACAAGAGACACTTAAACATGCACCTAATGGTCCTATTTACATAGCTAACCAAATCAATTACAAGCCCACTAATGGGATATTAATTTATCCCGTCTATGGAGAGAATGTGATCATCGAGGAATTCCTACTTGTGCATGAACTTTCTCAAGAATCACATGATAAAATGAAAGAATGGATAAATACACATAATGGTTTCACTTTTCCTATGATGGGATAAATCACCTTACCTTTACAAATAGGACCGAAAACATTAGATGTCTCATTCTCCATCATCTCAACGTCGGGCCAATTTCGTGTGAAGCTTGGTTACCCATGGCTATGTTGAATATCCAAGATACTGAGAGGGGGTGTGAATAAGTATCTTCTTAAAATTATTGAACAAACACCATCTAATTACTCTAATGCATATAACAGTAAGAGTGAGCAAGAGCATTAATGTAACATAAAAGCACACAACACATGAACACCAATATTTTTACATGGAAAACCCAGAATGGGAAAAACCACGGTGAGGATTAGCTCACAATATAGTATAACCGATTATAAGATATTACAAAGGGTGGCTCACTACTAGGACTCACTATCCAAAATGAGAGGCTCACTTCCTACAGAGGGGTATGTGCAAGATCATCATGGAAAAAATAGGCCCTTAAGTGGCGATGAAAACTCAGAAAATCAGAGTTAGGCAACTTGATGTAAAAATTTGAATAAGTTATCTATATTATTTCAAAAATATGTAAGAATAGAATCTGTAGAAAATTGAATTATTTTTCCAAACTACTAGGTTTTTTTTAAAAAAAAGAAAAATCTATTTGGTGAAAATTTGAAATTTCAATGCAGTAGTACTTTAAATTTCAGGGAAAAAATAAGAAATAGGTGTTTGTCTAACCACCCTAACCACAATAAAATGATAATATTTTTTTATAAGATTTTAGATATAAGTAGAGGACTCATGTACCAATGTGATGCATATTTTTTGTAATTTTTTTCCAAGTAAATAATTAATTATGAATTTTTAATTACAAATTTTAAAAAATATAAAAACTTATATGTCTAACAACCTTAACTTGGTCAAAAATTCATGAAATTCAATTCTTTTTTTTAATCCTATAGTATGTGAAGCATAGAATGTGACACATGTTTTGGATTCAAAAAATGTGATACCATTTGAAAGCTATAGATTTTTTCAATCAGCCTATCAATTAGGACTTTAGTCATAAATCAAATAGAAAATGAATAATAATTATTTATTAAATTCAAAGTAAAGCATAATTTATATTGGTGGAAAGCTGAGAATCTCCTTTAAAAACCCATTTCATTTTGTCAATTTTGGGTAAATTTTTTTTTTTCAGCCACATGGGTCATCATATCACTTACATATCACCACTTTTTGGCCCATCATGATCCTGCACATACCCAAAGATACAATAACAAAATAGCTTATAGCTAGAATATGAACTGATAAAGTTACACCTAACAAGTGTTGATTGAGTTCCTTTGATGCTCAGTAAACTCGCATACCAACAAACATATATTTGCCTTGATTCTTATTCACATTCATTCCTTCCACACTCCTTCCACACCTTTCAATCTCAAAACTAGCCAATATATATCTAACTCATCCACTAGCATCAATTAGGTCGACCTAATTAGATGCAACCCTTATTCACCAAAAAGATAACTTTCAGCTTCAAGCATGTACAAAATCTTTCCAAAACCAATTTAAGCATGCTTCATGCTACAACATATTGGCATGGACCTAGGATAGGTCACACATACATCCATAATACATAAATTAATCCATTACAACATCAACTATATATTAGGTCAGCCAGAGATAGACCTAATAGAAAAATGTAATAATAGAGTAATGCCAACTCACCGTACGAGCACCTAAACACATGAGATTCTGAACTTACAAGCTTCCAACATCCAAAAACCATTTCCCAAAACTACAAGCAATGATAACCACCATAGGAGGATTTCAGACCAAAATACTAGTGGATAATACCTGCATACTGATTTAGAATATTAGATCAACTTTGAACTTAAACTTGTAGTTACAACTCATATAACATGGTGACATCAATGACAACACAAAATATACATGATGAGATCTTCTTCATTCTTCCAACAATCTCCCCCTTTTTCATTGATGGCAACATGTGCCAACAAAATTTACAAACCTCCTATGTACAATACTCTCCCCTTTTCTCTCCCTACTAGTCTCTCCCCCTTTGACATCAAGGACAAAGGGCGGTCCAAAAAAACAATGAATATACATATATACACGGATGATTCAGAACATTGTATGATTGTATGATTAAAATAATAAAAATTCTTAACCCCGCCTTACGAGTTTGTCGCAACAATGTGTAAACTTGAAAAACATTACCCAGAGGAAGGTGAGATTTGAAGCTCCTTGAAAATGCCTTGCCATGTTGTCTTGCCATTCTCCCAACTCTACTTAGCAGATATCAATATTCTATTAAGAGATTCCAACTCTATCGGGCTCTCTTTAGCATCATCCAGTTTATCTGGAGTCGGGTTGATCTTGTCTATTTTTTCTGCATTTTCCAAGGCATTGGAAACTAGAGTGTTCCATTCTCACACTGTCGCCTAGCAGACCAAGTTTTCTAATGATATATATCTTCTACTTCTGTAACATAAAGAATTTTTCTCTGTGAGCAGAGATAACATTCTAGGTTGTCTTGTCTCTATCTTTGGATGCACTACAAGTACTAGAGATAGTAGTCAACTAAGACTCAATAGAATCCATGAGATCTTTGATGCTCTATATGGCATCCGGCCACCTTATGTAGTAAGAAAATATAGTATTTGCTTCAGAATCACATGCCTTCACAATTTCTAGGCTCTTTTAAATATTAGTGTGTGCTAGAGGACACTTGTCATGAAGTGCCAAAAGGCTTTTCTCTGCCAATTTCTCTTCAAACTCTTACCTTATCTTCTCACCAATTCTATAGGCATACTCCATAAAGGAGTCCGATAGAAGTTTTAGATTCTCTATAGAAGTGAGAAAGTATCCATTGATGTACTAGGGGTCTCCTCCTACAAATATTTTATGGAATCATCAATAAGCTATGTCCCCTTCTGATGTGTTTCCATAATTTATCTTCTTCCAGATACATGCAATGCATCCCCTAACACCAATTTATGAAGAGGAAAAGTCTTATCTAGATCCACACTACCTTGAATCATGGGGAGTTGTAAAAGTTATGGAGGAATCACTAACTAGAACCTAATCTTCTTGGATAACAAGCCTTTCAAAAAATGATCACCGGATGAGGATTCTTCGGGGGACCTTTGAGATTCTGCAACCTTCCTTTGATCATCTTCATTCTTCCTAGTAGATTCCCAATTTATTTCTTCTTCCTATACTTTATCTTCTTCCTTTTCTTCTACCTTTTCTTCTTCCTCTCTTTTTTCTTCTTCTCCTTTTCCATCTTATTTTTCCTTTTTATCTCTTTCTCCTTCATACCTCTCACCTTCATCTTTATCCTTTTCTTCTTTAGTATGCTCTGGAGGAACAACATCATGCTTCTCTGATTCAGCATTTTCCTCATTTTGTTTCTCAATCTTCAGAGGATCATCTGTAACATTTATTTCTAGAAGGACACTTGTATTACCTATTTACGGAGGAATATCTGCATCATTTGTTTCTAGAGGAATGTTTGTATCACCTGTACTAGAAGGAATGTCTTCCTTAACCTTGGCAAAACTTCTTCTCCTGACTTAGGTACAAAACCAGATGGGAGTGCACCAAGCATGCCATATTTCTCAGCCATACCCCTGATGGCTTTTGTAGTTTCTTTCTTTATTTTCTTTATCTACTTCTCATCTCTTGTCATCAAGGTGTTTACTCTTTTCTTCATCTGGAACATCTTTGAACACACCTTCTTCAAGGTTTCCAAATCATCTAGGGTCAAAGAGGACCCAATTTCCTCAAATTCCTCATTTCTTATCTTCTCTTCCAATTCAACAACCTTTGATCTCCTTTTCATCAGGACCTCCAAATATTTCTCAAGCACATTGTTCTTGACATAATCCCAACTAACTTCCAAATTGATAACATACTGAATAATAGCAAAAATTAAAGATTTTTTGTCCTCTCTACCTACTTGATCATACATTTTTGTTGTAGGCTACAACATATCTTAAAAATGTGCCAAAATATTTACCAAAGCCTCTAATCTAAGAGGAGAACTAGGTCTTACTAGAGAGACTTTTTGTTCTTCCAGGTCTGGAAAACCCTCTTTTGACACTTAAGCCTTCTTTGCTTCTAGTTTCATGTGCACATGAACACCAAAACCATATTCTTCATATTCTTCAGAAGATGATACATAATGAAATCTTTAAGAACCAACACTTTCTTCCTATGAAGCACCTTCACCAAAGGACATGCGTCCTCTCTTCTTTCTTACCAATTTTGTTTCAAGGTCTTCCTCCTCTTCCTCTTGTTCTCCAGTGATGCTAAGGTTCTTTTCCCTTGTAGCCTTTTCCTTCTTTCCTCACTTGATAGGTACCATAGGAGGAAATCCTTTTCTTTTACTAGATCTTGTAAGAGGTCTAGAAGGAGTTGAGCCTTTTCCTTTACCAGGAGCACTGAGTTAATTCTTTACTACTATAGGGCCAGAAGCTGGGTTTGAAAGAGCAGTCCTGTTGGATCTTCATAGACTTGATGATTCTCTAGTCTTCTACTCTCCCAAGTCTCTTCCTTGTGCAATTTTTTCATCAACGAATCCATACTTTCTAACCATTTCATCTACCTTCTTTCTTATCATAGGCTTCTTATGCTCCAAGTGAACTTCCATATATTTTTCTGCATATGTGCCAACTCTTGGTTCACTGGTATCTTTCAGACTTTTCAAAAAACCTATACATAGCCCTCGGTTTCATCCTTTGTAATATCATACCCCAAGGGTTGAATCCATATGGTCTGGGGTTCAATGGCTTCAACCATTCACTCATCAAAGGAGACATGAAATATGATATCATCCTTATACTTCTCATCAACTTTCTTTGGAATCCTTTCTCTTTCATTCATGTTTCTTTTGAACACGGTACAAAATATTGTTAGAGCATTATCTTGACTCTTCAAATCACCTAAATTGTGCAAATAATCAAAAATTTGATGTGCAACTAGTCTGGATGTGTCCCAAATCACTACATCATCTCTTTCAGGAAGTCTTCCAAGAAAGTAAAACAACAAACAAATAATCAAGGAACCAAACTTAAATGCATATTTATTCTCCTTTGACATCCTCAGATTCTCAAACAATTACTTCCAAAGAAGTTCACACAAGTCATAATTAGAACCATTAGTTGTGGCATGAACATGGATTTGCACCCCTAACACAAATTCCCTTTTGTCCTTTAACACTTTAGAAAACCAACTTCGGAGGCTTAATTCCACATAAGCCCGCTATCTTCATTCCACTTGGCGCCTTGTTTGTGTGTCAGTGGGGGCTTTTCTGTCTAGGATGCTCGCACGGTGCACAGACATTTGTGTGGCATGCTAACTTCCCTGATATAATCCTACATTTGGATCTTGTAGAGGCATTACCATTCCCATTGCGAGTTGATTTTTAATGCCCTCTTCGGCCGACTGACCCGAATATGGTTGTTTTATTCCTCTTTCCTTCATATTCACTCATTCTCATTCCATTTCATGGATAGATCTCTTCACATCCTCTCTTCAATCCCTTCACAATCTCTCCTACCATCTTTTAACAGGCTCCAAGTAGCTTCATCACTCAACACTTTACAGTCCATAGCAATAACATCAACACTCCATCACTTCAGTGGAGCAAGTGTGGAATGAAACACCAGGGTAGTAGAGGCTTGATTTCCTCTCATTTTATCCCCCACTAGCCTTGAGCACTTTGGGATGAGGTGGTAAGCTTTCAATCCTCTCCTCTATTACTTGGTTGAGTATCATAACACTATTTTCTAGTGCTTTTGTGTTTACTTCATTCCATACTTTTTTATCTATCTAGTTGTCCGTGGAGGTGGGAACACCAAAATAGGGGTTTGACTGAGACAAACCCCTATACAGCCCAAACATTCTCTCTCTCTCTCTCTCTCTCTCTCTCTCTCTCTCTCTCTCTCTCTCTCTCTCTCTTGTGTGTAGGTATTGAAGGGATTTACATGTTGGAGGCTTCATCACTCACACATTTGTAAATGTTTCCTTTCCTTTCCCTTCTTCTCCTTGTCTTTATCATTTCTATTCCAGTTCTACTACATTTTTTTTCTTTATCGCTTCCTATCATTTCCTTACATTCTAGAAGTTCTCAGCAACCAGAGAAGTAGTCACTTTGTTTTTCTCTAAGATAAACATACTTTCTAGTTTGTACAAGATGCCAGTGTGCCTCGGGGATGCCAATGTGCCATGCTGTTGTCTACATTCTATGCTGATGTCCTTTGGCCGAGAGCTTGTCGGTTTGTCCAGAGAATCTCTGTGATCTGCTCTTTCTGATTCTAGAACTTTCGCCGCTATCCTATGAGGTAGTTTAGGGAAGTTCACCCCCTGAGGATCTCTAAGTGAAGAGAACTCGTGAGTAGTCAATCCCCCTTCTCTTACATTTTGGTGAACCTAACGTGA
The DNA here is from genome assembly GCA_007115665.2 of Sequoiadendron giganteum. Classification (NCBI taxonomy): domain Eukaryota; kingdom Viridiplantae; phylum Streptophyta; class Pinopsida; order Cupressales; family Cupressaceae; genus Sequoiadendron; species Sequoiadendron giganteum. The sequence goes on along the minus strand of CM021100.1, from coordinate 865,933,519 downwards.
AGAACAGTGTTCTTCAAAAAACTAAGAATTTATCTACCCCTACTTGGCGAGGTCATAACTTTTGACTCGGTGCTCGGATTTAAGAACCGTTTGCACTGTTGGAAAGGTCTTCTAGAGAACTAGTTCAATCCCTAAAATACAAGTGGCTTCAAAAATCAAATTTTAGGTACAGATGCAAGTCCCAAACTCAAATTCCGCTCCAAAGATCTCCAAAAATGCAATTTACTAGAACATAGAAAATACCAAAACAATCATAATGAATTTAATATCTTCTTTTATTAGTTTTGCATCTAATTTTATTCAAAATGTTAATGATATTCGATTTCATGCATGTGATAGTGACTTGGCTTTGCCCATGTCACTTTGTTCTTTGATCCTTCTCATGAGATTCCTCTCACTTCAGAGGATATATTGCTGCAAGAAGATGAAATCATTGATACATTTCTAAATGTTACTCTGCCTTCTATCATTCCAATGCACTCTCTTCTAGAGATGCTGCATTTTTGAATGAGAAATATCCTACTCATTCCAATGACCTCTCTTCTAGAGACATTGCATTTATGGATGATGAATTCCTTGTCTATTCTAATGCACTCTCCTCTAGAGAAGATGCATTAGAGAATCTCGAATCTCCTTCCACATTTGATCTTGTCTGGACCGATGTTGAGAATATGTCTTCGAGTAATTGTCCTACTTGTTGTGATAATTATATAAATGTTATCTATGTCTCTAGTTCCCCTCAAAGGCCTAAGAGACCGGTCATTTACATGACTCCAACTAGCCCTTCTGAAAGGGTTTGTTCTATTGATGGTGTTATTTGATAGTGGTTCCCTTAGCCTTTCTAAGGCTCCCTCTCATGGAGAGGTAGCCCATACCTATGATACTAGAATAAATAAGCAACTAAGCCTTCTTCAAGCACCTGAACCTATGACTAAAGCACCTAGTGATTATGATCTTGTCAAGCAACCTCAAGTTACTCCGACTAAGATATCACTATGGGACTTGCTTCATTCTGCTATGATTTATCAAGGTATGCTTCAGGAAGCTTTGCAAAAGGTACTATTTCCTTCTTTTGCTCGACTGACAGATGTTGATGCGTTGATGGCATATATTCATGCGGATTCACTGAATATTATGTTCTATCTGTAGGAGCTCCCACCTCTGAAAGTATAGAAGCAAGAAGATCCTTTAATGATTATAGTTAATATTAATAAGATCGGTATTAGATGTACTCTCATTGATGTTGGTTCAAAGCTTAATGTGTGTAATATTGATCTATTGCCTAAGATTAATATTGATCCATCTTCTATTAGTGCTTCTTTTTTTGACATTCGTGGGTTTAATAATGTTGGTCAACAAGCCCTAGGCACGATAGTCTTGCCCTTGATGTTGGGACCCATTACCATACCTACTGGGTAAGTGCACCAATCTATGACACAATTTTGGCTCTTAAGATGCCACCATTTTTCTGAAATCAAAAAAATCTAATTTGCATGAGAAAATGAAGATAGTTATGCTTAAAATTTCAAGATGAGGCAACAACAAAAGTTGAAGTGTTTGGAGTCTAGTTTCTAAGCTACTATGTTTTTTTGAAATTAATGAAGATTAAGGGTCTCAAAAAGGTGGGGGGCCCAAAACAGGTCTTGTTTTTATAAAAAAAAAAGCATAGTGCTTGAGGGTTCCCCCCTTTTTGATTGACTTTTTTTTAGAATTTCAAAAATCCTAATAGTGAGAAATTAGCCAACACCATATAGTTTATCCTCGTTCTTTTAGATAATTTTTTTAAAGAATATATAATATTTTATGAATTTTCAAAGTGGATACATCTTGAAAAGATAAAATTTGAGCATGCTTGCCACTAAATTTGTTGCAAACTAATTGAAAATTGATTCTTTTTTTTTCATCATGTGTAGAATGGAGTCTAGTTTCAAAAAATATAATTTTTTTCACGTTTTAATGAACGAGTAAAAATATATCCTAAAACTAGCACATGTTGGTTTTTGACCAAAAAAAGAGGCATTTACAATAGAAGCCATGGATCAAAACCTTAACTAAATCAAAATGAAAAAAGAATTTTATATTTAGAGAGCTAAGAGAGAGGTTAATGCTATGACAATATTTTTATAAACTTGCATTGAAATACGTGCAAATGAGACGGGGATCACAGAAAAAAATATGAGAAAACTTGGTAAATCCTGTCAATTAACATGTCCAACGTAGGCCATTTGGTAAGCACCGAATTTGGCGCTCACCAAATGACACATCACATTTGGCAAGTGCCAAATTTGGTGCTTACCAAATGGCCTGCTTTGCACAGAACTAGAATTTCCCCTCTTTGGTGAACAACTTTGATAATTAAAGATATCAAGTTTCCATAATCCATCATGCTGTTCAAATTTAGTTTTCGGTTTTGATTATGTGAAATTTTTTATATCGACGTTTCGGATCCACTCTGTGATCCATCATTAGGATGAAAGAGAGCCAAGAGAGAGAAATGAATTATTGTAGACCAACACTAGCTAAAAAGAGAGGAGAGGGAGGAGAAGCACAAGGTTCGAGGAAAATAATTAAATAATATAAATAAATATAAATACAACAATAAATATAAATATGAAAATAAAACAATATATATAAATATAAACATAATTAATCAAAATAAATGAAAAGGATAAAAAAATAAAAATTCAAAGAGATCTATTTCAGAGAGTAGTATAGAAATAAATTTGAACAACTTTGATAATGCTTAGAGTGCATAGTTTATGATCATAGATGGATAGTCGAGTTTTTACCTTTCATACCTTCTCTAACTCGTTACCGTAACTAGATAACTCTTTATCCCTCTGAAGTCTCTATATCTCAGGTCTCACTCCCTGTCACACGACCTAGACTACTCTCTTAGTCCAATCCCCTCCCACATAGGTACCTAAATAAATCTATCTCACTCTCCCTCTCTCTCCCTCCCTCTTTGGTCTTTCTGTCTCTCTAACTCCATCTCCCTCTCTTAGGTCTATCACTCACTCACTCCCTCTATCGCTCTCCCATTCCCTCTCTCTCACTCACTTTATCTCTCCCTCTCTCACTGTCTCTTGGGTATCTCCATCTCCCCTCTCTCTCTCTCTCTCTCACACACACACACACTCCCTCTCTCTCTCCCACTCCCACTCTCTCACTCTCTCCCACTCTGTCTCTCTCCCTCTCTCTCAGGTCTCTCCCTCCAACCCCCTCTCCAAGTATCTCTATCCTACCCCCTCTCCCTCTCTCTCTTTGTCAAGTCTCCCCCTCCTACCCCCTCTCCCTCTCACAGTCACTCCCTCTATCTCTCTTCTAGTCCCTCCATATATCACTCCCTCTATCTGTCTCCCTCTACCTCTCCATCTCTCTCAAGTATCTCCCTCCCACCACCTCTCCCTCTCTCTCTCAAGTCCCCCTCTCTCTCATGCCATCTATCTCTCTCCCTCTCAAGTCTCTCCCTCCTACCCACTCTTCCTCCCTTTTTGTCTCTCAAGTCTCTCCCTTCTACCCCCTCTCCCTCTTTTAGTCCTCTCTTTGTCTCTCTCACTCACTCCCTCTATCTATCTCCCACATCCTCTCTCTCTCTTACTCCCTCTATCTATTTCCATCTCTCTCAGATATCTCCCTCCCACCCCCTCCCACTCTCTCTCTCTCCCTCTATCTCAGGGTTCTCCCCCCACCCCCTCCATCTCTCTCGAATCCCTCTATCCTGAGTACTCCCTCTCCCACCAGTACTCTCTCTCCCTCCCACCCCCTCTCTCTCCTACTCTCTTAGGTCTCTCCTTCCCACCCCACCTCTCCCTCTCCTTATATCTTGAGTGTCTTCCTTTCACCCTCTCTCCCTCTCCCTATCTCTTTGGTTTCTTCCTCCCACCCCCTCTCCCTACCTCTCTCTCACTCTCTCTCTGTCTCTATGTCTCTCCCTCTCTCTCCTCCCTCTCTCCTGATCCTCTATCTCTTCCCACTATCTCCCTCTCTCTCCCTCTATCTCCACCACTTTGTCTCCTCCTTCTCCACCCCTCACCGTTTTCCCTCCCATTCCCTCCCCCTCCCCCCCTCCACTCCCTCCACTCCCCTCCATATCTTTCTTCCGTCCCCCCTCCTCCCTCTTCCACCCTCCATATCATTCCCTCCTCTCCCTCCATCTCTCTCCACCCCTCTCTCTCCGTCCCTCCTTTGTGTCTCCTTCCCCCTCCTTTTCCATTTCTCTCCTCCCTCCATCCTCTCTCCCTCTATCTCTCTCCCCATTCCTCAGGCCATCTCCTTCTCACCCCTCCACTCCCTCTATCTTGGTATCTCCCCCACCCCTCCTCTCCATCCCTCCCCCCCCTCCATCTCTCTCTATCTCCTCCTTCTCTTCCGTCTCTCTTCCCCCTCTCCACTTTTCTCCTCTCCTTCTCTCTCTCTCTCTCTCTCTCTCTCTCTCTCTCTCTCTCTCTCACTCCTTGTATCTCTCCCACCCCTCTATCTCTCACTCCCTCTCTCTCCTACTCTCTTAGGTATCTCCTTCCCACCCCCTCTCTCCCACTTTGTCTCCCTCTCCT